>JALHBY010000229.1:0-27760 GCA_024340155.1 Tolypocladium pustulatum | reverse complement strand
CGCCTTCACCTTGCCGGGCGGGGGGGTCCAGCCCGAGTTTCCATTGAGCACATCGACAGTGTCCTGCGGGATAGTTAGCCCTTGCTCAAGGGGACAGAGCACTAATACGTACGCGCTGGGTCAATGATCGGGATAGGACGCCGACGACGGCAGCCTGGAGAACCACAACTATGGTCAGAATGTTTTTCATCGTGAAAGTGTTCAGAAAATGCGTTTTTGGAAGCTCTATAGAGTCATATACGGGTTCGGGTTAAATTTGAACGGAATAGGAGGGGTTTGACAGGATGGAGAGGCGATGAGCATCATTTAGCTGTGAGAATCGCTGTTGATGTCTGTGCTAGCCGTCCCGTGAATCCGGGATGCCCGAGGGGCAACCAACGCTTCGCTGCAGCACTGGACAGGCGCCGGCTACACTCCATAAGGGTCTCTTGAAGTCTCTGGGAGTATTGGTACTTTTCCGGACGGGGGAATACTTTACAGGGGAGTTGCGACACCCTCCTCAAATCGATAGCCGCACGTCGTTCATTCACGAGTAACTCCTGCAACTCGGGAAGGCTTCGCGGCCGCGACCAACAATTGCAACTGTGGTCATCGAGATTCGCCATGCATGCCATGATGCAATTGACTGTCCGGAAGCTCAGTGAGAGCTGAAAATCACTGCCATGAGCATAAATCCCGCAAAATATGCACTTGTTGCATGTTCGAAGAACGCGCGTCCTTGTGCGGGCTGGTTGGTTACATTGTGGTCATCAAGATGCATGATGCAGGCCATGATGCAGTTAGTTCTCTTAGAACTGACACGAGCGCGAACTGACGATCACCAATGTAAACAAAAATCCCTCAAGTTATGCACTTGTTGCGTGCTTGAGGGACGCGCGGCCTTGGCCATCATGCAGTAGGTTCTCTTAAAGCTCACCTGATTGCGAGCTAACGATAACCAACATCAACAACAGTCCTGCGAGATATGCACTACATTGCGTGCTTGGAGGACGCGCGTCGACGATCACCAAGATAAAGCAAAGTCCCTCACAACAAGCACGAGATGGTTGCATTGTCTGGTTTGAGATCACATTTGGTACTCATTGGCCTACAGCTCGGTGAAAAGCGTGGTTGGAGGCTAAGTTAATTTGCTCAAAAAGACCGGTTCGTTGTAACCCTATAGTGTATCCCGCCTGCGCCTTGAGTTGGTCTTTATGGAAAGATGCAGGGATACTTAAAATAGATTATAATTCCTGTCTCTTCCGTGTCCAAATGCTTAGTCCTATTTTCTCCCCAGATATTACCGGAAGTCCTGCATGAAGCGTCTTGCGGTGGATGCTACCATTGGCTTGCAGACTCTCCCAGTACACTGCGTTCCCCAACAGAGGCTTGAACGTCACCCCCTCGTCGGCTGGTGCGGCACAGTCGAGGTACTTACACCATTTCTCCTCGGCCGGCCTCTCCAGTAGCGGGAAGTTGGTACCGCCTCCCGTGCCGTTGGTGTGGAGGTAGACGAAAAAGGTGCTCTGCCGAGGAAGATCCTCACTGCAATCGTAATGGTTCCGATACTGGGCCGAAGGACCGTACTTGACCACTTGAAGCTCTTCCATCCTCCCCGTCAAGGCACCAAAGCCCTGGAAGGCCATCGCGCGCTCCTCGATGCAGCTGACCAACGCAGTCCGCGTCAGCCACGCCGTGCGGGAAGATCGAGTGACGTTCTGCACAACGCGTGTACCGTTCTGTAGGACTATTTCCGAGGCCTGAAATTCGCTGTCTCTATAGCCTCAGCTCAGCATCTCTAGAATCTTTTCAGTGGTTTTGAGAGGCGCTCGTCTTCATACTTGAGGCTTCCAAGCTCGAGTGCCTCCTCGGTTGATAAGAACGAGGATATGTAAATTATGAGAGGGTCTCTCGAAAACAAATGAACATTGTAGTGCTGGTCGCGACAGGGCTGGGCTGGTCTGGTAATCCCAACGGCGTAAAGAATATTTTGCCAATTCATGACAGCCGCAAGAGCCAACATTACGGAACAAACGGTGCAAAGAGACCACCACGAGCGTTCCATTTCGTTTCGCTCGGGTAACTTGAGCATGAAGTTGTAGATCGTATGGATGGAGTAAAGGCCGGTATGGAAGTATCGCCGGCTGGTGACCTTCTTTATAGGCAAGTACATGCTCTTCATTTGCAGAACAAACCGCCCAGCCCTAGTCCTGATTCGTCCCTCCTTGAAGTAGACTACGTGATAACTGCAGCGAGGTGGTACACTGCCGTTTAACGGGGGCAGCCCCGCAGGGGCTTGACCAGTATGAACATGCCGGCCTGTTCTGCGGTCAAAGTATTTAAAGAAAGCCAACTCTATTAAGCCGACAAACCGACGAAAGTCCTCATCATTCCATGAACCATGGACTCTCATAACGTTCGCGCTTCAGATATGATCCTGCCACCCCAATTATGCTCCCATACACAAACAAGGCTGAGGTAGATCCTGATGACAGGGCTGCGGAAGGTCCCATGAGTCCTAGAGACGAAAGCTTGAACCATAGGGCAGCACAGGGGAGCAGCGCCGCATTACTATGCAAAATTGCATTGATATGTCTCGCTGCCTGGGGATATTTTGGCCTCTTCGTCCAACTCTCCCATTATCTTGGGGGCTCAGACCACGGTGCCGTCATATCGCAAGTTCACCACGACAACGAGTGCGACTGCGGTAGCAGTATTTTTGAGGCACGATCTTTGGGTTGCGTATTCGACGCCCTCGCATCTGCATGGCTGCCGCCGGAGTGCCGCGATGACGAGCTCACGGCCGAATTCAACCGCTCCGGGCCTGGCCCCGGCGGGTCTTGGCCGTACTGGGCCGATCGGAATGGTACCCAGCCTATTACCACGGATGACATTGCGCTGATGGGAGGGACGAAGCAGTTCTGGTATAGCACGAGGGGATGGCACGTTGTGCACTGCAATTTCTATTGGCGCAAAAAGTTTCGCGCCGGACACACCGGTCGAGTTGTGGAACGGCGGTACGATGACTTGGGTCATATCGTGCATTGCGGCGGTGTGGCAATGGACGGTCAGCCGCTGAACGAAATTGCTGTGCATGCTGGCGTGTCACTGAACTCGGCAGCCTAGTTCAAGGGCAAGAGAGAATCATTAGCAGCAGTTAGGGCTATGTAGTCAAACTGTTCAGATATATCTCTACTGTGTACTCCGTGGATGATCTGTGAAGCAACTGCTTGCTTCGAGATTGATCGTGCTTCTTTTTCTCATTCTTCCGGCATGGTATTGTTGTCTGAAGTGGAAAAAGTGACGGTAGTCAGCAGGTGCATTGACCACTGCTTTACAATGCAGCCTACCGCCGGGTTAATAATGTCAGTCACTACCATATCAAGAGAGCGGGGTTAATAAGGTATAACTAAAGAGGGAAACGACCTCAGAGTGAGTCACATCGCGAATTCATCTCCCACGAAAAAAAAAAGTCACCTTTTAGCGACGCACGCTCACAGTACAAGAGCACCACCATGGCTGAGAATTCAGCAGCATTGATTCAGGACACCTTGGATCTCGTCGTGCCGGCGACACTGAAACTCTCGCCAGATGGGTCTCGAGTGGTTTACTCAACAAGACTCAAATGGAACCATAGAAAGGGCCAACACACCACTGCATCCTTATGGATTGCCGACACTGACACGGAGAAGTCAGCGCGCCCGCTCACGGATGGATTGTTCAACGATCGAATGCCCTGCTGGTCTCCAGACGGGCAGTCCGTCGCCTTTGTGTCCGATCGCGGCGCGCAAGGCCGGGCGTGTGCTATCTATGTCATGGGAGCCGACGGTCACGATCCTAGGGCGGTAACGCCAGAAAACTCTGAGGGAAATATCACAAATTTCGAATACAGTCCGGATGGGAAGACCATTGCGTTCGTGGCCCCCGCTGAGAAGTCGTCTGTAAGGCGAGCCAGGGACGCAGCCAGGGAGGACGCGATTGTCTGGGGCCAAGAGTGGGACTATGCACATCTCTGGTTGTTGGACATAGGGAGTGGCATCGTTAGGGAGGCATTTGGTGCAGACGCGCACGTTACTGGCTTTGCCTGGAACGATACTGGCAGCGAGATCGCTGTCACCACTCACCGGACTCCTCATGAAGAGAGTGTGTATCTCCACGGCACCATCTTGTCGATTCTGAGGCTGGCGACTGCGCAGGTGTGCAAGATCTGCTGCTTTCCCAGAGAAATGTGGAAGATGGTATGGTCCGGGGCAGACCTATACTTTATTGCAAACAACATACCCACGCAGGACACCTCGGGATTGGCTGTCTACTTGGCTAATGACGAGCGGAACTACCAAAAGGTGGCTCACGGCGAAGTCGATTGCTCGCAGGATCTTGCCAGGGCGGGCACCAAGATAGTAGTGCATGTCGAACATGGCCTTGAGGATCGGCTGCTCTTCCTTGATGGAGGCATTGTTATGTGTCAGAAGAAGAAGATTGTAGCCTTCGACCTCTCCTGTGGTCAGAGCACAGTCTTAGTGTATTCAGAAGGGGATGTCAACCACCCAACCGAGGTATTCTGCACCATGGGCGACGGAAAGGTCGTACAGCTCTCGGATCACGGCACAACATTCTCCGGTAAGCAGTTCGGCCACTGCTGCTTCCTCAGTTGCGCATCCCTCGACGGCGAGGTGAGCGTCGACGGCCTGTTCCTCGTGCCTAGACAGTACAGCGGTAGCGACGGCAAGCCAACCAAGCCTCTACCTACACTTGTCATTATCCACGGCGGACCGTATTGCCGTAACAATGACGCCTTCGACATTTTCGACCCGCACTACATCTTGATACAGTCTCTTCTATTGGAGGGGCTCGGTGTGCTCGTCCCTAACTATCGTGGAAGCAGTGGCAAGGGGGAGAAGTTCGCCAGCTACGCGCGAGGCGGCAAGGGTACATATGACGAGCCTGACATTGTCGCCATGGTCCAGCATGCTATTAATCTGGGTTATGCCGACGAGACACGGCTGGTAGCCGCCGGCTGGTCGGAGGGCGGCCACCTCGCGTATCTGTCTGCTGTTCGCAACGGCACTCATGGCTTTGGATGGAAATACACAGGGATTGTGGCTGGCGCCGGCGTCACAGACTGGGACAGCATGGCCCTGATGTCTGATGTTGGATACATGCAGGCGCAGCACGCAGGCGGCTCCCCGTGGACACTGCAGAAAGAAGACACCAGGACACGTAACGGATCCGCGCTTTGGGGGCTCAAGGAGGCGTTGCGAGACGGCAGAATTCCACCCATGCTTATTCTACATGGAGACACAGACAGTCGAGTACCGATCTCACAAGCGCACGGTTTTCGGCGGGCCTTGGACGAAGCAGGCATGCCTTTTGAGTTTGTTGCTTATCCAAGAGAAGGTCACTTTTTTAGGGAGAGAAGGCACGTTGAGGATCTGGCGAGCCGAATACTACGATTCGTCAGATCACACACTTCGTAGCCTGTGGAATATCAAGGTAATGGAGACTGAACGACATACAATGCCCATAGCGTGCTTTTCTCCAATTGATCACCAGCTTGGAGCTACTTGACGTCCAATTCCTCGCGAAATCCACGCATACAATCTATCAGAATTCGGGAATCGCAAGATCGCTCTCCAGGAATACAGTATTGTTGAACTTTAGAGTGGCTCTGTGAGCAGCAGACCAATCACGGATGTCCTCAAAGCTGCGGCAAGAGTGGACAATGTCTCCGTGACCCAGAGACTTCTGCGCCTTAGTGTTCCACTTCCATGTGATGACGCTGATATCCGAGGCACACATGACGGCCTCACGAAGGGCGTCTAGACAGTGACTGAGGTGATCCCTCCCATACGAGCCATCGACGGGGTCAAAGTCGGTAGGCTCAAGAATCTTCTCGTAGTAGTCTTTGGCGAGGGCAATCCGGATAGCATTCTACTCAATGTAAGACGAGAAAGACAAGACTGAATTATCGCATACCAGGCAGTGCAGTTGGTGAAACACGGCAAGTTCTGCAATATAATGACCATTGTCTCCTACGAACGGGTAGGTCTGGTTCGGCAGGCGCTCTGCTTCTGACTTGGAAATTTTGATGATGCCAATAGCTAGCCACGCATCATCAGCTTTTATATTACCATTGATGTTGAGAGGAGTCTTGGACATTGAATCTCACAGTCATAAAGTGCCTTCCAGGCCTCATCCACTTCCGGGGACGGCTTCCCTTGGTAGATCGTTTTGTCGTCTCCGAAGCCTCTGTGAAACTTCTGGATCTTGTATCTAATAGCGCTCTGCGCCGGAGCTAGGTGGACCATCAGCACTATGGTGGCATGGTCAGAATGCGATAGGGACATACAGTATAGGAGCTGTGTTGACAGCCTGATGCGGCTATCTTGAATTGCTAGAAGGGATAAGAGTAGCAGATTCATGATGCAGGATACTACAAACAACCACTTGAGCCAAATTGGTAAACAAATGGCCTTCGATTTAGTAGCATCTTCTCGATCGAGAAAAGCCTTCTGTTCCTCATCGCCATCAGAGATTACGCGCTTAAACAAACGCAAACTTGTAAGCATGCCCATGTCTCAATGGCGAACGTAGACGAGAGCAACGTCTTAGAGCCTAGGTATAGTGATTGCTTCACAGTTGAGCTTGCGTGAGGATGAGAGGTATGGATTGAGAGGGAAAAGGGGCGAACTGAGAGGGAAAAGGGGCGAGCTGAGAGGGGGAAGGGGCGAGCTGAGAGAGCAGCGGAGGACGGTAGGCGAGACTTGGAAAGGGATCTATTCTGACAGTCCCAAAGTTGGAGTGTATCCACAACGTAGAAGGCCGCAAGCCGTATGATGTTTTTGCGGTATTATTAGAAGGCCAAGGTACTTTTGTACCAGTCTTGGTACCATGTACCTGCAGTACCTGGATTATGTTAGGAAGTACAGTACTTAAAAAGCAAGAAGGATACCTTGCTACCCCTGTATGAGTGCGTCGCTCATCAGACGTCGTACCCCGCACTACAGAAGCACGTCTTTCCTACTCAAGTCCCAAGGGTCTATCTACAAGGCCCCAGACTTTAACATGAGATCAAGTCTAGAGAGCAGATCTCCGCCTTCTCCCATGATTAAGTCTTCTCAGAGCAAAGAGAATGAACCTTCTAAAGACTACATGGTGTCGCGCCGTAACCATTATCTTTTTTGTCTTTTTGTTCGTTCTTCTTATGTTTCAAAGCCGCTCGAAAATCCCTTTTCACATATGCAGAGATGAGCATGAAGCCAGCCAGCGCCATGGTCACATAAATGGTCTTCCACTCAACCCCACGATTTTCCGGGAGATTCCAGTCCTCGAAGGCATGTCGCGAGACAATGACCGCGCCTGGCTGTCCGCCTTGATGCCTCAGAGAGAGGGATTCATCATGATTAGGCACAACGAGACCTTTGATCTAAAGATGGGCATCTCCATGTTCCACGCCTTGCACTGCCTGACACTCGTGCGGGCCATGTTACAAGACAAGCTTGCCGGCCATGACGATGACTCGCACCACACCTCGCGCCAGTCTCATACTAAAAGCGATTCGACCCAGCGCTTTCTACATGATAAACACGTACCTCATTGCCTCAGCTACATAGCGCAGGTATGGATTACAGCCAATAGACCCCATTGCTTAAAAAATGCTGATGATCTTCTTTGCTCTTCCAGTCTATTATCTACTCGGGAGATAATACCATCGAGCCACCCTAGCTACGCAGAGATGAAGCCGGCAATATTATCGACCAAGGGGTAGACGGGAATGGGGTAGAGCATCAGTGCAGGGATACTACTCTTCTCTAGAACGTTTCCCAGACTTCGGAGAAGCGATTACTAGAGCCATGGATCTGGTAGACTGGTGATACAGTCGTAAGCGTATTTAAAACCGACGACTGAGGCAAGAAACAAGCATTCTACAAAATCAGGCTTATTCTTTTAAACAACATTTTTTCCTTCGATGAATTATTGCTCTGTTTTCTCTAATCATGTGCGATTTAGCGTCGTAGCGCTGGTACTAGCGAGGAGAAGTTACTGAAACTTACTCTACCTCTTAAGTAATATACAGGGTCTGCCTCTAGACTCGGTCCTAGAGACTGGCCTCGCTCACGGCGTGCTAGGCTCTCACGCGGTGACTAGGGGAGGTACAGATATAGAGCGGGCCCCTGCTATTTTTAGCACGTCCGGTGCCATGAGCCGGGCGCTTGCATGCATCCGATCGAGAAGGTCAGCCCTTCCTGAAACGCTGGAACGGAGGAGCTGGTGCATGGCGCTCGCGCGGCATGCTATTCGCAGTTTCTCGTGTACGGAACCGTTTCACCAAGCGCCACATGCGCGGCATATCCAGGCTTTGCGAAGATGCTACGATGATGATAATTCGATCGTTCCGCACATGCCAGATGCCATGGTTTGGTTCGCTCAAACCGTTTCAAGAACGAAGAGAGTGACCGTCAAATGGACCCCGGAGTGCTGGCCATCATCACAGCTGCGGTTACTGCGGCCAATGCGCTGCACAGCACGGTTCAGGGTATCCGAGCGCATCGAAGGCGCACACGGCAGCTTCAGGAAGGGCTTGCGGCGCTCAAAACCGTTCTTCAAGCACTAGAGGCGTATGCGGAAGATGGAGAGAGTTCGTTCGATTCACTAAAGCTGCCGCTGGATGGGTGCTACGACGGATGCACCCAGCTCTGCAAGGTCATCGAAAACTGCAACAAACACTCCGACGGAAACAGAAGCAGCGTCAGGGACTGGGTGAACACGAAATACCTGGAAGATGACATCATACACCTCACGGACACCCTTGCGGGCTACAAAGCCACGATCTCTATCGCGTTAGCGGACGCGCCTCTGTGCGTACATCCATATGAATGGTGAATCATAGGAGCTAAATTTGCAATCAGCCATTCCACAACAGTGACCCTCAAGACGCTGAATGAGTATATAGAGGAGGTACACAAAGCTCAAGAGGACCTAGAAGACCAGCTTTGTTAGATACAAGAGAAGCTCGATCGTCTATCGGAGGCGAGGACAACGGCGGGGGGGAGGCCTCGAAACGAGCTGGAACGATTCAGGGCAGAAAAGATCACCACGGAGCACTGTCTGGTTATATGCAAGGGTTTCCAAGCTCACGTCGACAGCATGCGCTTTCAAGGGGTGCTTGAGCAAACCCTCTCACAAGATGGCTCAGATACGCCCGCTGAAACCTCCCATGCCGGCAGGATCACGAAATCGACAGTTAGTACATGCAGAATGGAGATTGACGAAGCGGTGAAACGGCTGGAGACACATCAACACGAATTGAGCACTCGTTTGCGACTGGAAGCGGAGAAGCCCGTCTTGACACGGGATGACATGATGGACAGTGATTACAGCAGATTGCAGAGGGAAGCTGCGAATACGAGGCAGTGTATATCTGTTTGCAGTGAGGCGGCAAAGCGCGCGACGCCGGAGCGTGTGCAGGTGGCGGAAAACTTCAGCGCGGGCGACGATGGAAGACAACTGTTCGTGTCGTCGGTGGGGGATCTGTTCGCCCTGAAGCGGGTACATGGTGGGAACAGGGCGATTCAAGTTGTTGGCTCCAGGTCGATGCCAGTAGAATCGTTGTATCATATACTAGGAAAGCATGCTCTAGGCTAGGACCTGTAGATGACTAAATAGAACACAATGCCGCCACGCCATGCAGGCCAAGGTGGACTGATCTGACCCCTGCGTCCTGCAGGTCGTGAGTTCCGAATGCGCAGGTTCGGGATCGTAAAGCGGAGAAATTAGCAATTAAGTCATGGAAAAACTTCCAGTTAGCAGGATAATCACGTTGTCGGTCCGTTTGGAGAAACATATGAAAGGCCGACAATACTAACACGCCTTCTAGACTCCTACAGCTTTATTAGTATATAGAGTCAAAGGACAACGCCTTCCGCCAGTGTTCAGGGGTATCTCGTGAGGGGACGTAGTACCATGCTAGGTAGACTGTCGATAGCTCGGCTGGATACGAGTCATCTTTTAAGGGTCGCGAAGGCTCCTAAGCAATAGGGAGTAATGAACGTCATCGGCAAAGGCTGCCCTACTAACGCACCAAAGCGACTCCCGCTATATGCGTCAGTCCGCCCTCAGAAGTGCAGCGGCACTCGCAGCAACATGCCACCTCCAGATTCCAGACCCCAGACTATAAGGCTTGGCAGCATCCATGGCCAAGGCATGGGACCTGTCACTGTCATTATCGATCGGATCGCCACGTCTACGAGTACGATTACTGGCCAAGGGGAAGAAAATACAGGCATCGCAAAAGTCCAGCTCCAAGTCCAGCACGCACCAAACAGCGCAATATAACTAGCAAATAAAATCTAAAGAAAAGCTCTATAGGTTTTTTTACGCACTTTTTAATAGTACTGCATTAAAAAAAAGAGTATTGTGTAATTAGGGGAGCGTGAAATGAGAGCACATTTGCGATCCGTGTTTTTTCTTGCACCCCTTGCCTACTCGAGGACAAGGCTCCGAGGCCCCTCGGACTCCCGTCCCGCTTTGACAACCATCGCCGAAAGTGGATCTAAGTGGGAGTCTATCCGCTACCTCCTCCGTATTATTACCTTGAATCTTACTCCATACATTACTCGTAGCTATAGTTGGCCCTTGTTATACTCCGTATACCCCTACTAGTAGATACTTATTAGTCGGCGGCGAAGCCCTTCTAAAGACCGTGGCCTGCAGCTTACCACGTGTGCCACCGACAGCAGACGCTACAAAACAACCTTGGAAGGGACCTACAAATTGGGACCCGCACCAGGCGCCGTCAACGTAACCGCTCGCTCATCGCATTCAAGCACCATTCAAGCACTAAACGACAAAATTTTGCTCGATAGCAACACCAATCTTCTCAATCATGGCGCCCGAGTGGGAGGACGACGATTCCAGAATGAGCGTTCGGTTTGTGAGCGAAAACGGCCTCAGTGATGGCAGGGGCTGGGGCTACGTGGTCCTTCGCCCCTCAAACGCCGCGGCCGACGACGCGGAATGGGATGCGGCCGTCTCCAAGATTCGCCAGTTTGTCGCCCGCTCGGTCAACTATGAGCGCCTCCATGGGAACCCTAATCTGGACCCCGAGCCGGATGAGATTGTCATGCGAAGCCTCGACCTACCTACGCTCGAACTACCGCTCGAGCCAGGCCAGTCTCCCGACTTGAGCGATAAACTACTGGCCGCCGCGCGCACTCGATTCAACGAATGGTGCGTAGGACGCCGACAGGAAGAGGAGAACGAGACTGTCGCGCTCGGCTCGCTGAGCACCCAGGTGTGCTTTTTGCTCGACGCCGCAACCGTGCGGGCGCTTTTGTCGGCGGATCCGGCCAACCGCGCTGCGGGTGACTGCTCCATCATCGTGGTAGACGGTGACTGGGATGATATTGAACCACCCTACTATATGGGATGGATGAGGGCGAACCCCTCACGCATGCTGTACCTCTGGTCGGACATAAACGACCGGGGGATGAGAGATGTTGCCGGACCGGCCAGATTCGAAGGCCAAATTCCACTGTTCGATGGCTCAGCAAACTGCAGTATGATTGATCCGCCAGGTGGTGTCGGGGCTCGCCTGCCGGGAACCCGGAGAGGACCTGACGGAATTGGTTACAAAGGAAATTGATGTGCGAGAGCGGACGAGAGTGCAACTTTTGATGCGGCAATCAATATCATGCACGCCAGCATACATAAAAATTTCATCGGCCAATTCATGGATCATATGCCATGACCTACTTACAAGTGCATTATGGAGCGGTCCAAGAGGCGAGTATGAAAAAAAAACTTTCGTTTATTGGTGACGGCTGTTATCCGTAGTGGAGATTAGATGCATTTATTCGCAGAGAGACTTGGACACCAAGTTTTAACCCTACGCTGTACGAAGTAGATTTAGTTATGATAGCGAAAGGCGAGGAAGACACTAGACTCTATTCGCATATTTCGAAAAGCAACTAGACAATTTTCTCTTGCAAGCTTTGCTTCACGCATTGTGCAACTTCGTCCCAAGAGACGGCTGCGCTCCTCTCTAATACATATCGGTCGTGTCAAAGCCGATTTCCCCCTCGGTAAATCCGAGCCGCACCAAACGATCTAGATGCTGGTTTACCTGAGCGCAACGATTTATCTAATCCTCATCAAGGGGGTGCAAGCTAGGGTCCCAACGGACCCTCATATCCCCAATAGCTTTCCTGACCCATACCTTTGAATTTGTCACCATCTTATCTATGTGGTTCTTAAACCAGTTATCCCAGCATTTTCTCAAATCTATGTTTCTGCCGTTAGCAGCATTATACGCGTTAGAAGCACGCCTAAACTCTTCTCGTAGAAGTCGGTTGATGTCCTTGAACTTTAGCCGGACAAACTCATAGTTGAGGTACTTGAAGACAGAAATGACGTTGCGAATGTGCTATAGTGGGACTCGGGGGTTGTCGTTTGCAACATGACCTAGCCATTCGTCGGGGTCCACCACATTTATGAGTTTCCAGATTCGAGCTTTGACACTGTTGAGCTCCCTTGCCAGGAGAACAAATTTTGACGGTTCAGGTCGCTGCCGAGTGCCTCGGTGATGCGCATGGATGGGTAGTCGGTGTCCAGACCACCGGGCAACATCGGATCATTCTTCACAATGGGAAGCTTGAAGCCATTAAGGAGGAAGTGACAGTCAACGTTGCAGTCGGTGCCTTTTGCTGCGTCCTTGAAGAACATTATAAGAGACTGCAACTCGATGATGTGCTCGGTGTTATAGAAGTTGCCATCTGGTAGGACAACTGGCACCACTCTCGTGTCAGAGCAGTGTTGACTGAACGCAAGATAGATGGCGCTATCATAGAGGGGATTGGTGGACTCCCATTAACCGGCGCTTGTCCATTTGTGTTTGTCCCAGGAGATGTCTCTTTTCGTGCCTGTTTTATCTTTGCATTCGAATTTTATAGTACCTGTGTCGCGCGCGAAAATTTCCGCGGGCTAGCGTTTTGCCATTGTCAATATATCTCTGCGCAGAGCCACGTTTCGCTGGGCTCGGAGATAGGTAGGACAAGGGAAGGACCACTCTGAACATGAGAGGCAGTGCTTACCGAGAATCCTGGCCGCATGAGTGCGTCTCGCCGAGTCACTTCCTTAATTCCTCTCTGATCAGACGGATCTGGCGCGTCTTCATCGAAATCGTCATAGCACAAGTTGTTGATGCCACACAAGTTAGCGTCGCAGATGACTGCCGTCTTAGGTCTCTGCATGAGCGCCTCGTATACTCGCGGCTCGCATATGATCATTTGTGCCGTCGCTTCGGCGCCTTCTGTTTCAAAAGAAGGATATCTCGTGCGGTCGGTCAGAAAGGACATGAGGGCATAGGTCACCAGGGTAGCCGACACGGTTTTGATGTTGTCGTCCCAAGCCTTGCGTCGTGCCTTGTCGGTTTCGCTCAGGGACGACTGCCAGGCTTGTCGCAAGATTGCAATCAAAAGAGTCAGTACATGTACCTTGTCGGCTGCCAGTTTGCTACTATTTGGAATGTGACGTCGAAGCGCCATCGCGGTTTCGGTCCCTTCGTGACCGAGGTCCAAGCCAGGAGTAGAACCACGCTTCGCAAGGCCGAACGAGTTCTGGCCCGGGCAAGTAGGATTCTTGACCCAAGCCGCCATGGCGTCCCTGTAAAGTTGCATATCGTCCGAGGACTTCGTCTCCTCGTCGTAGTTGACCGCATCACAGCAATAGCTCTGAGCACCCGAGGCACTGCAGTGGCCCCAGTAGGCGTCCATGGCTACGCGAACCTGGCCCTTCGGACACCCTGACCAGCAATTAGCTCCCTGAGAGGTGGCGCCGATATTGTCGTGCCAAAGGCAATTACTCCATCTCCGCTTCTCGTTGGACTCATCGTAGCAGTACTTTCGCCCCGCAAACCACTTGGCGGATTCGCCGGGGAGACAGCTGGCACCGCCACTCCCTGTGAAACTCTCGACGAGGTCCATCGAGGCCAGCGAACCTTCACCGCATTTGGCCCTGGCGCAGTGCGGAGCCGCGGCCCAGTCGCAGTTGCGGTATAGCTGCATGGACCGCAGCGGTCCGCCATGGGCCAATTTGTCGACGCTGCAGCAAGCAGCTTGATAGCCACTACCGCAGTAGCCACTATTGGAGCCGACTTCGATGAAGCCCGTCGGACAAGTAGAGTCACAGTCGCCGCCGCTTCCCGAAAGAGTGTACCAGGCGCATCTTGGCTTTTGTTCCGACGCCGGGCAGCACAGGCGGTGGACCCCGGCCCCGTTGCAACTGGACTCGTCCAGCATCCACTCGCCGTCCCTGGCTCCGTCGTCGGTGCGCGACACCAACTTGTAGTTGGCCGGGCAATTCTCCCCGCAGTTGGTCCACATGCACTGCGGGTGCGGAGTCTTGACTGAAGGTGTCTTTTTTAACTTAGAGCCACCTGTAGGTACTCGTTCCATCTGGTCCAGCATGGGGAGATTATCGACCTGTCTGTTCGCTGCAGCGGCGAGGGCCAAGCTGTACTTGGCGTCGGCAGTGTCGTGGCTGATGGCCCATACCATGACGCCGCCGAGGCACATGGACCGGGCATACTTGGCCTTCAGGGCCAACGTATCGCCGTCGTCGTAAGAAAGCCACTGGTCGTCCCAGTGGACTACCTTGACGGCCTCCTTCTCGTACAGCTTGGGCGTGAGCCCCTTGTCGGCGACGATTTTGTCAATCTCCGAGTTCAGCAGGATGCCCACCTCGTGGCTACATGGGCCCTTTTGTGCGCCCGACGCGAACAAGCAGCCCGGCTCCATGCAGTTTCTGTCCACGACGGTGTAGGCTCGCGCATAGAAGGCCAAGCCGAGCACTACCATGCTCGGGTCGATGTTATTGCGCCACAGCAGCTCCAGCGCGGCGTCGATCTCGGTCAGGTTCGTGTGCGGGTTGAGGTACTCGCCCGTCCAACGGTTGCCCTTGTCCCAGGTACCGTGTAAGTCGTAGCTCATGATGTTGAAGAACTCTACCTACTTCTGGAGCTTGACAATATCGAAGTGTTGGAGATACCAGTACGAGGCGGGAAGCGTAATGGTCAGTCTGTCGCGCCCGCCCGTCCGCCCGAGCTCGGACCGTAGGTTTGCTATGAACTTTGGGAAGTTCTCATAGTCCTCGCCGCGGCCGGACCGGTCCGGCGCATCGGGATACTCCCAGTCGATGTCGACGCCGTCAAAGTCATACGTGGCCATGAACGATATCAGGGACGTGAAGAATTTGCGCTGGTTATCGTCGGATTGTGCCAGGTCCGAGAATGTGGTGGCTGTCGGACCTGGATCGTTGAACGTCCACCCTCCCAATGCAATGCAGACCTTCAAACCCGGGTCCGACTTCTTCAAGGCCGTCAGACGCGAGTAAAGCTCGACGTCCCGGCTGTCGGCGGGTCGGACCTCGAATGTTTTGGGGTCAATCGTTGCAAAGGCAAAGTTGATATGAGAATAGACTCCGGTGGGAATCCGTTCAGGCCAAAAGCCATTGCATGGCCCCTTTGTGGACCAGCTCTCATAATATCCCACCACCCTCTTGAGGCCACTGTCGTCAGAGCATGTCTTGTGCTTGACCTTTTCCTTGCTGCACTACGACGTTTGAGGGAATGTTGTCAGCGGATGGACCATGAAATGATTTCTGTACCCGTTGGATAAAGCACGAGACTCACAAACTCAGAAGTCAATCCACAGAATCCCTAGCACCATTGTTAGTCTCCAACATCTGTTACCACAGTTGCAACGGTAGCAGCTCACATATTTCGAGCAGCAAACGTTCAAAGGGCATTTGGCTTTCTTTGCCCACTTCGGGCCGGAGCCCGGATCGCAGTCGTACTTGGCATTATAGCCAGCAACACAGACCTCTGGCATACAGAAATCTGGGCCCATGCCACAGAAGCCAAATTTAGCTGTTTAGTCAACACATTAGTGTTGCTGTCAGCGTCTACTCTATGTCCTCTCATGTTAAGAAGAAAAAAAAGTATAACTTACTAGCATCCTAACTTGCACGGATTATTTGCGTTATAGCCTAGTTGCTAAATATTAATAAATTAGGATTAAACTAATTAACTTATAATAGTAGCTCTATATATCTTAGCTATCTAAAAAGTATATATATATATATAGTTAATTATAGGCTTATTTTCCTTTAATTATTAGGCTTTATAAAAAGAGCTTATTATTTTATTAAGTCTAATAATAGCTATATATACTTAGAGGTTAAGAACCTAAATTATACTAGTATACTAAGAACCCTACTAAGTCTTTTATATTACTTACTATATAATATCTATTATAACTATTAGGATAAAGACCCGCGTTATAAACGCTTAAACAGCCTATTATATAAAAGACACCTTAAGAAAGGTTAGTAACTCTTTACTCTAGCCGACTATAGGTCGCTTACTAACTGTGTCTAGACGGGTGCGTTTTCTATTAGGTCGATACAAGCCTATACGTCATAGCATGCAGGCTCATGCGGCTTATAGGGAGGCGCAGAGGTCGTTAAATCAGCCCCTCATCTTCCCCGCTGCTGGCCCATTATCCACTTAAGCAAGGCGCCGCTCAAGGACCATCTCTTCTAAAGCACACGTCGGTCCCCAGCTATAATCAGCGTTGAAGAATGCTTTTTACTCGGGCCTTGAGTGACCTTTAGTTTCCGTTCGCCATGTCCGGCCTCGAGGCGCTCGGGTTGGCCTGCAACGTCATGCAGATCATTAGCTTCGCCCACGAAAGCGTTAACTTTTGCAAAGACGTGTATCGAGGTCGCTCTCCAGATGCCCAGCTGCTGGAAAATGCGCGTTCATTGTCTAGCATATCATGCGAGGTGACGAGGTGCAACCAGTCGTTGAAGCCGCAGACGGCTAGTCAACGGAGCCTCGCAGATATCGCTGGCAAGTGCAACGTTGCCGCGCGTGCACTCGAGGAGGAAGTCAAGTTTCTCGAAAGCCACCACGGCAAAGGCAACTTGGTGGCGACACTCAAGGTTGCCGTCAAGACCAACTGGCGAAAGAGCCGGTTGGAGAGGCTGGACAAGTCATTACACGACTATCAGGCTACCTTGGAGTCGCATCTGCTCGCACAAGTATGGTGAGTACTCTTGCAAGTCCGGTCCCAAGTCCTTTGCTAAGCTTCAGAGTACAGCAAGCAGAGCGACACCATTCAACTGCAGCAACGTCAAGGGTTCGACATGCTGGACCGGCAACTCCAACTCTTCATCTCGCAGTACGCTTCTGGTCACTCCAAAATGTGTGACCTTGTCGACATGAGCGCCCTGTCCATCAACAATCACACAGCCGACACGTCGACGCGCACAGAAGCAGCAATCAAAAAGCACGTTTCCAAAAAAGTCGACGCGTTGGAAAAGTCCTTTAAAGAGGATGTCGCCAGCAGAATCGACGTGGCAGCCAAGACAATTACTCAATCTACCCGCGATTTGAACAAGGAAGCGGCCAGTGATGCACAGCGCCAGCGTTTCTTGAAGAGCCTCAAGTTTCCTGGGATGAATGAGAGGCGAAACCACTTGAGCGATTCTCATCAAGGCACCTTTGCTTGGATATTGGACGAAGACTTTGTATATGCCCCGAGCAATCGGCATAGCTTGGAAACAACGCCCAGTCTGCTCGGTGCCGGCTACGATCAGAAGCCATGGGATAGCTTCAGCGACTGGCTCAAGTCGGAGAGCAACGTCTACTAGATCAACGGCAAGCCAGGGTCCGGCAAGAGCACCCTGATCAAGTTCATCACAGACAGCCCAGCTACCAGCGAGGCTCTCGACTGCTGGTCCGCGGACACCTTGGTTCTATCGCACTTTTTCTGGAAGCCGGGGACCATGATGCAGAGAAACATAAAGGGACTCTTGCACTCAATGCTCCATCAGCTGCTCTGCCTCGACTCCTTGATGCTAGGCACCGTCCTGGCCAACTTTGACGGAGTCTTGTCAAAGGACACCGACACCGACTGGTCGGCCAAGGAATTACGCGCAACGTTTTTTGCCGTGTTGAAGACGTGTTCGTCTCATCTTTGCATCTTTCTCGACGGGCTCGATGAGATATGCGAACAAGATGGGGCCGTCGGATTGTTGAGTCTCATTGACGATTTGCGAGAAATCCCGCGCGTCAAAGCTTGCTTGGCGAGCAGATCGGAGCCGTTTCTGCTCGCTCGCCTCGGTATGCACCAGCAGCTAAGACTACAGGACCTCACTGAGCAGGACATGCGCAAGTACGCTCGTGAGACCTTGCAGCCGTTTTGCGATGACATTGAGGCCCCGCTGCAGGAAGATCGCGACATTATACAACTTCTCATATCCAAAGCCGAGGGGGTATTCCTATGGCTGCACTTGGTTGTCCGAAGTCTGGTGGATGGTCTGAAGAATGGCGATACTCGACAAGAAGTCGTTTGTCGTCTCGAGGAGCTGCCGAGTGAGCTGTCGAAGCTTTACTGGGACATGTGGCTGCGGGTCAACGGCAACACCAAGACCTACCGCGAAGCCTCGGCTCGTTATTTCAACCTACTGCTCGACATGCGCACCATGAGCGAATCAGTCGCGAGGATAGCAGGCTATAATATCCTATACTCATACCACAAGGAAATACGTCCAGTCACTTTATTTGAGCTCATGGCCAGTACAACGTCAAGTGTACAAAGGACTTTCACTCAAACGTATAATACCATGAGCGTCTCGGAATTACATGAGTACTGTCTCGAGACTCGAGATGCAATCAAAATTCGGTGCGCTGGCCTTGTTGACCTCGTGCCGGCACCAGATCGCGCGCGTGCCAGGAGGCGGCTGTGGACCAACACAAAGGAGCAGCGCCAGCTTTTGCCGCACTTGCAATCAGAAACGAGCTTCATACATCGCACGGCGTACGACTTTCTAATTGATACCGACGAGGGCCAGCGGATTCGCCGCTATGATGACTCGACATTCGACCGCCGCTGCCTTGCGCTCATTACCGGAGGCTTGATACATGCAAGATTATATCGATCCGGATACTTCAACCAGGTGCTTCACTACCTGCTTCCCCTTTCTCTGCTGAAAGACCCATGCCTCAACGAAGAGGTGCACAATCTGCTGCGGGTCTGCTGGAGATTGTACGACGATCGGTATGTAGCCAAGTCCGAGGGGCGCGGTGGCCGAGAGTCCCGAAACCCGCACTTCTTGGTCCTTGCTGCGCTTCCAGCCTTTCATGACTTTGTAATGTCAAGCATCAAAGACAGCTCCGATCCGGCGGCGCTTGCCACAACCGTGCTGCGAGACCTATACATTGAAATGCGCTTTGCTATTCCCGATTCGTGCTTCAACCCTGCCGAGGGAACCAGCTGCATCCTGAATTTCTTGTTATCCACCAACGCGGACCCGAACCTTAAGGGCTTTAGCTGCGGATTTTTTCCTTTTGACTCTCGAGGGTGTCAAGAGCCCCGAGACCTAATTAACTTTACTTGTCCGTTTGGGAGCTTCGTACAGCAAGCTCTCATCTGCCGTGATATCGGGGCCGATTACGTACGGAGGGCACTTTTGCTCTTCCAAGCAGCCCACGCCAGATACGATGATCGGATATCTCTTGGAATATCGTTGTATCTCGCGCCATCGTCGACAGGCAACGACGAGGTTGTCTTCTGTAATGTCGAAACGCTTACAGAGGTAGATGACTTTAACATCACACATGACACCATAGACCTAGAGCAGGCACGGATGCATTGCGTCGTCGTGGAAGGCAATCTCGCGTTTTGGGTCCAGGTTCTGCTTGCACGGATCCGTAGCGAGGATATGCTTTCGTCTACGCAGGCTGCTTTCGATGCAACCCAGCCCTATGCGCAGGTCGTCTTCGTCGTCTGTGGCGATAATCGCTCTGAACACGTGAGCCAGAAGGCAAAAAGATACCGTGTCTTGGACGAGACGGCCTCGTGCAAGATGCTGGACCTCCTCATGCCGTGGCTGCGTTACAGAGATTATGACCCTGGCTCGCCGGAGTGGCGTCTAGACGTCTCTAGACTGCGGCATGAGGTCGGACGCGATGCCGTTAGCGGGTCCGAACGCTATCAAGAGTACCACGACTACATGCGAAGATGGTTTGCTGAGAGGGACTCGGGATATCACCAAACGAGCGATACGTCGACTACCCCGGATCTTAGCGATGTGTCTTTTTTCCTGGATCTTAGCGATAGTAGGGGTCGATAGGGCGGTTGGGTATCGGGTTAGGCCGAGGGGGGAAGGGGCCGTTCGGACCGGCCGACAGGTATAGGGTAGGGGCAGGCAGGCAAATATGCATACTTAGAAGGCTTAGGCGAGCGAGGGCTATGCAAGGCGTCGATCAGAGCTGCACTACGGCGGGGGTTTGTCTTGTACGCGTGGGACTTAGTGAAATTCACTTGCACACAGGCAAAAGCCAGCCAAAAGCCAGCCAAAAGCCACTCCTTGGGCGTCACACTCTAGCGCAATAGCGCAGAACAGCGAGGTCAGGGCCGTGACCGATGAGTTTCAGCCAGCAGGCGCCTATCTAGCCCGGCCTTTCACGTCCGCCGCGGCCTGACGGAGCTGCTCGTAACCTAGGTTTAGAGGTAGGTCCCGTGCCTTGGTTTGAGTGGGGATGACTCGTGATCCCCATGCGCCAGTCGGTGCCAGCCAGTTAGTCTCGTGCCTCGAGCGTGAGTCGGCGCTTCGTACGGGTCCAGTCGCTCACGTCGGCTCGGGCCGGCTAGCTTGAGGCGTACGAACCTCTGGCTTCTCGTCCTAAGCACATTACAAGCACTCTGCCGGCGGATCGTGCTAGCGTCGCTACACCTTTGCGATAGCATAACGCCAAAGTCACGAATAGTTTATGCGCGCGGTATCGAAGAAGTAGCAATATACAAAAGTATATATTAAAAGTATAGCAATAATAAAATATATAATAGCGGGAAGAAGAGTCGAACGAGACGAGAAGCTAGGCCGCGTTCTTATTATAAGCGTCCCGAAACGAAATAACCTACATAGGGCAGCTAAATAGGACAAGTTGCTAACTTACTTTTCCAATATACGCGGGAGTGGTTAGCGGAGGCCCCGGCGTATAGCCCTGCAATAAGCCCAGTAGCAGGCCTCCGTACGATCGTTTGCCGTTGTCGCGGCGTCGTAGAGCCCGACCGAATTCTTTCTTAGCTAACGCCCGTGCTAGCAGATGCCCAAGACGTATGGCAATAGCCGCGCAATCGTCCTATTAAGGCAAGGCCCCGGTAGGCAAGCGCCGACGGGATCCTAGCGAGGAGAACCCTATAAAGGTCGCGCGGAAGCGATTCGGAGATAGCGAAACTACCCTAGAGCAAGCTAAACGCTATCGAATATTAACGGCCAGAATGCCGGTAGACGCGCTCACGGCGAATTAGAGTCTAGGAAGAAATCGGGCCATTAAAGACAAGTATATCGAGGCTCTTTTCACTATTTTCTAGCGCGGCGATATAGAGAGGGCGAGTCATCCGCTCATCGTACTTAGCACCTATTCCGAGGTTAGATATATACTTTACGAGATAGGTTACGATAGCGAGATAATAGACGCGGATAATATACCCGCATTTAATAACTAGCTACTAGTAAACGAACGCCCGGTCGAGCTCCTTAATAGCCAGCATTACCTCGCCGCTCTTAAGTAACTTATATCCGAAACCGGCGCTAGCGAATAGGAGCTCTATTAGCCATGCTATATTTACGATCGTGGTATACTATATACGACGGCGAAGGCGACGGACGCCTATAGCGTGAGCATCGTTATTAATAGGACGTTATAGATACGATTCCGCGAGAACTAAACCTCGCGCTATAGATAAACCGTCGGGACCCGATAATAGTAGACAGCCACGGTGATATCTAGATCTAGCTCGTCGCCGCGGCATCCAAGGACCCGGATATCTTCCATGGCAATGTCGCCGAGATGGAGGAGCAGATGCTCTGCGCCCTGCATCTCAGCGGCGAGGTCAGCTTCCCGCTGCCCCGGCTCGTCACCATCTGGCGCAGGCGCAACAGGCGCTGGCGGCAGATGACCACGCAGTGGTGCGAGACGACGGCAGCAGAGGCTTTCATGCCAAAGACGATGAGACGACGGTGGTTGTGGCGGCTGCACGGCCACTCGTGGGTGAAATTTCCGCCGTCGCGAAGCCAGCCGGAAAACCGGCGCGAGAAGCGCAACGGCAGCAATCTAAGACCGCAACGCCACGGCGTCAAGCCAGCCAGAGCCAGAAAGCTGGTTGGATGGAACCCTCACCGGTGCGGACAGACCTGTCCAACAGGCCAAGGAATCCCTTGTCCGGCGTCAGGGGCTCGGTGATCCCGGCCAAAGTCGGGGTGAGGGGCACGAAGGCCCCGTTGGCTCCTATGTAATGCCTTGCTCATAGCGTCAAAGACGAGGACAAGTTGCTCTGCTGGCTCAAGAATCCGAATAAAGAGATTCGCCCTACTTCGGACCGCAAAACGTGGCATCGTTGTGGGATAATTGTATGACACAAAACGTCCTATCATATGGGAGACATGCTGTCATTGAGCGCATCTGCTGCTATGACCGAGCTTTTCACTTGCCGAAGCTGAGGCCATAGCCATAATTAGTTACTGAAACAAGCTAGCAATCTCGTATACTGACGCATGTTCGTGTACTCGTCCCGCGCCTCGCCTTCGCCTACCCTAGAGACCTTTTAACGGTCGAGCTCGAACCTGCCGTAGCAACGGCGCTGATGCGCAAAGACGACAATGCCACCCGACTCTAGCGTGATCGTAGGGCTATCGGAACTACTTGTTGTCGTTAATTGGGCATGGTGGAGTTACTGAAGGCACGTAAGTATATTCGAGAATTAAACGGCGTTTTGGGGTTCGGTCATGACAAAGCTATTGTTATTCTACTATCACAGCCGCCGCGTAGGCCTGCTAGGATATCGTACCTCCACAGGAGACACAGAATTAGTCTCAAGCCTGGCAAGCAGGTTGGTGCCGTCCGGATACATGCACATTATGTTCTTCTATGCGTCCCAAGCTCTTGCTTCATGTTCTATGTCGCATTCTGACGAGGATTACGTCAACTGCGGGAGAGAATGCAAATACCGCTGTCAGGCCGACGATCGATAAACGCCGAGTGCATGACGTGAACGAATCCATTGGACATCAAGGGCTGGCGTCCTGCATGCAGCCTCACTTTGTGATAACAAAGCAGGAGCGGGGACTGAACACGTGATGCGATAGCTTCACCGAGGGTGGAAAAGAAATGAAGATTTGACTTGGCCGAGAGCAGAACGTAGACTTGTAAAGAATCCTTTACTTTGGGGTGAGACCCATCCATCTCGAGAGTGAGCATTCCGCGGTGCCCGTTTCGAATCTCAACCTCGAGCCTCCGGGCCACACTGCGAGACGTCCTTGAGCCTTTTGCTCAAACCATCCTGCACACAGATACTTGGCGCCTTCGACGAGACCAAATCCGGATTTGGGTGAAGCAACTCGCGCAAACACAAACGCCATTCAACCGCGCGAAACTTGTGTTTCGAACTTGCGATGGCGGATCCTCTTTCACCGAAGACAGGGACAGCGCGCGAATCCAGTGATGCTGCTCCTTCCGCGGAGCTCAAGCCAAATACCGACCTCTACAGTTGCTTGCAAACGCGGTTTCTTGAGACCGATCGAGTGCCGACGTTGACCATGGACCAGGTTTGGGACCTGGACGGACCGTGTGTAGAGACGACAGCCCCGCATCATGTGGTGGTATATTTGGTCTTTAAGTATGCCGAGGACATAAACGCCGCTTGGAAACGGCTTCGAGACTCCCTGGCCATCAACGCGACAGCGTATCACGCCACTCCCAGTGATGGGAAGCCTTACATTACACTATTGTTCAGCGCGGCGTCTCCTTTGGTAGGACCAATGACTTTTGGTGAAACCCAACGGGCTGTACAGCATTACCTGGGTTGGTGTTCCAACCAAATTGGCGACGGCCTTTTCGGGGGCTTCGGGGGTGACTTTGGGCCGGATTTCATCACGGTGGAGCTCGTGGAGCAATCAACCTTGCGTGAGTGGTTGGGCCACAGACGCTCTGCGATCTCCGCTTGTAAGAAGGAAGAGTTTTTCTTAGGTTTGGGCTTGCGGTGCTCAGCGTCCTGTAAACCGACTTCGGTGGAAAGGAAATATAGTGAGACTGTAATCAGGCGACCGAGCAAGGACCCGGTACAGGTATCTTGGTAAAGAAAAGAAAGGGCGGCGTGGTAGTTGGCAAAGCTCTTAGCTACTAATAGTGTTCAACAATACTGTCGTAGTGCCCAGTGTGTTCAAAGAAGTGAATTGGAAGAAAGCCCCGAAGGGAATATCAGAGCTTTGATCAGCACCAGAAGGGTTGCGATGTAGACGTGCTTTGGAATGTCGCACCGCCACTTGCTGACCAGCTCTCATGCTGAACTCACCATCCTCGACCTCGAGTCCCACAGCCGAACTGATTCCGTCCAAGTTTGTTGATCCCGGGCTGTCGCCCCATGTTCCGTGTCGCATCTTGCAAGGTTCTGTCAGCCACCGAGCAGCCCTGGTCCCGACGCGTTCGGAGCAGTCTTTCTTACGGATAGAACAAGCACCTCTGTTTTCGTAGGCACTTACTCCTGTTACTGTCCCCTAGTAGATACAGTGACCAGCACCATGGCTCCCGAGCCGCCAAGGACAGACAACAGGCACGAAGAGACGCGGCGGCGCGAGCAGCAGCGCGCAAAGGCCCGGCACAAGGAGCAGCGAATGCAGAGTATGAAACAAGCCCGGCTCGGTGACGACACCCTCCAGAGTCCGGCCCGGGTTGCCAGCGACCGCCACGAACCTAACAGAGACACGACTTTGGACAAGGCGCGGCGGTGTCCTGCTCTGCTAGCTGAGCCGGTTACCCTAAACACTGGCGTCGCCCGGCCGCGACAATCGTCGTCCCTAGAACGGCTTAAGAAAGGCGCGCATACTCTCAAGAGGCCTCTCCCAGATGAGTTTGTACTACGGAGTGAAGCTACTGAGAAGCGTTGAGCGGAGGTTGCTGTTATGATGGCGATAGAAGACGGCGAAGGGGATGGTGCATTTCCTGGTCGCAGCAGCGAGTCGCCGCACTCCTGGGCTGTGGACTCGGAAGAATGTGACCGTGGAGCAGGGTCGAACCGCAGCGAGGGTCCGTCGGCCCCTCAGGTAGACCTTGGCCCATGGGCTTGGGACGTTGACCGGCAAAGACAGCGTAAATGCACCACATCAGCCGGCAATCAGATCGACAGATTCCGACTGGAGCAAAGGGCTGGATGCGTATGCGAACTGAAATGCTGAGAAGGACGATGGGACAGAGTTGGTTCGGCCGATTTTGGCTTTCAGACAAGCCTGACAAGTCTCGAAGACGTGTTAGGCTGGGCGAAAGGTCGCAATGCGCGCAGCGAGGCCCATATGAGCAACGAGCAAAGGACCAAGAGTTGGTAATTAAGCTGAATGCAGCCGACTTTACAATTCCTCGGGTCGAGGGCTGGATGGCGGGCAGGGACTGGCAGAATAGGATCGCATCGAGGCTGGCTTTTTCTTCGCACAGAGCCGATGAGGGCAGTTGTGGGCGGCGACCATCTAATATGCTGGTGGCGGCGAAGAAACGCACGGGCGAGGGCTAATTTGCGCCAGTGCCGGCGCTTTACGTTTTGATTGGAGTGATCGACTTGTGGCGCCATGGGGCTGACGGGCCGCGAGGGGGCGGTGGCTGGGGCCAGACCCATCGAAAGGGAGCGGCACCCCATTTTCGTCAGCCGGTGTCCGTGGTCCTACTGTACAAAGGGTCCTCTGTCGTGAAACGGGCCCCGTTTCGACTTTAAAGCCAATCATTTCTATGAGCTCTACCCCCCCTGCAATAGCCCCGCGAAACGGGCCCCGTTTCGACTTTCGCGTTCTTTCGCGCCTTACTATTATTCTGTCGTGAAACGGGCCCCGTTGCGCATTCAGAGCCAATCATTTCCGTCAACTCTACCCCTGGTATTTTCCCCCGCGAAACGGGCCCCATTCCCCCTTTTGCGTTTTTTCGTGACCGCGCGCGCGAAACGGGCCCCGTTTCTCGCATAAGGTGATTGGAGGGAGGCGTCTAGAGGATCTAGTTTTCTAGGTATAGGAGACGCCACTAGCCCGATCCCGAGGGCCTGTGCTTCGTCGTCTCGTCGGCGACGCGCAAACTATATAATATCGTGAGCGTACTCGTGCTATATACGCATACGTATGATTTCTAATAATAGCGGCTCTACCGTATGATCTAATCCGCGGCGATTGCTAAACTAGACCTACTAAGCGACCTCGACTCTAACTATCGCCGACTACTAGGATACCGCGGACGCCGTCCCCTAAAGAGCGTAAGCGGCTATTAGCTCTCGGGTTATACTATAATAAACCTAAACTAGCTATTCTCTATACTCGCTATAGCTTTGCCCTTAAAGTAGATAGCAACCGCGTTTCTCGTTATCTAGGCGAGAGATACGATATTATATAGAAGGCTCGCTAGGGTCTAAACAAGCTAGTGCAATCCTTATAGTTACTAGATCCGACTACGTTTCTAGCGAGGTTAGATAGCTTAACTAGGTACCCTTACCTTACCTTAATAAAGGGAGCTGCCTATAAGTACTATAACTTTTAGTCTATAAGCCTCGCTATCCTCGTATAGTACCTTCGAAAGGCGTATAAGCGCGAGATAATATTTATCTACCGAGGTCGCTAGCTATGAGATTATATTAACGATAGACTTATCTTTTAGAGCTAGCTCGTTAGTAATATTTATAACGCTTAGTTAGTAGCGATAGATACTCTATAGCTATAGCTCTTATATAAGACTAACGGAAACCATAACTTAGCCTCTAGTTACGCTATTCGAATATATATAGAAGATATTATTACCTAAGAGAAGTTATATCTAGCTTCTTAAGCGGCGTCTATGTCTAATTAATCGTCCTCGAAAAGTATAATAATAACGAACTAGATACGATAGACCGAGTAGGAGGTAATATTCGAAGGTATATATCGCGACTTTCTTATAGCCTTATTAGATCTACTATTTCTTTACTCTAGTCCTTTATTCCTAACGATACCTAATAATATAATTTAGGCTAAGAGCTCTAATAAGGACGAAAAGAAGCTTTATATTATCGTCGCTACCCTAGACTAGCTTTTTAATCGATATAACGATACTATACTATATATAGATATATCTATATAACGCTAGCTTAAAGGCATATTTCCTAACCGCCTATTTAAGGCGCTATTCGAACTTATTACTAGACGCTAGACCGAAAAAAAATATTAATAGTTATTTAAGAGGTATATTTGTTTTTAGATCTAGCTTTAGCGATTGCCTTAGCAAGATATAAAAAGGCTTATAGGCTATGCTCTTCGCCTAGCGTAGAGCCGCGCTCTTAGATAGTTATAGTGCGACCTAGCTTAGGACGATTGCCTATCGCCGGTAGAGATACCTAACGAACCGGAGTCTAATAGTAGCGACGATAACGGCGATTGCTAGGACTCTAAAGAAGACGAAGAGAATAATATTAAAGACAAGGATGAGGTAGAAAGCGACGAGTGCTACTTAGAAGACGAAGACGACGATAACGATAATAACGAGTATAATACGTGCTTAGCTAGCGAGCTAGCGACGTAGCAGGATGCCGAGGCCGATATACTTTTGCGATTCTATTCTTTTCTAAGTATAGAAGACTTCTAGGATAGTAAGGCTAGCTTAACGATGCTTATCTACTTTAGCGCCGTTTATAGGCTTTTATAACTAAATAGAGCC
>JALHBY010000228.1:0-11873 GCA_024340155.1 Tolypocladium pustulatum | reverse complement strand
TCCCGAAGATGATGTCGAAATGTCGGTCGATCTTCGGAAGGCGGCAGGTCAATTGCGCCACGGTAAATAAGTCAGAGGTGTTTGCGATCCTCGAGGCCCCGTTCTGGGGTGCTGCGAAGCCATTCGTCAGGCTTATGGGAGCAAGATAGGGTACATTTCACGACGCCACATCAAAGGCGAGGTACACGTGAGAATCAAGCCACAAAATTCTAGAGTGAGTCCTATATGTAAGAAACCTATAGAGTACGATGTAGCTCAGTCTCGGCTTCTTCGTATGCCCGAAGTGACCCAAGAGGCCCATCCGATCCAAATGTCGGATCTTTTTCATGTGAGTAGGAGATGAGATACGCTCTTTCCTGGGGGGGGACGGGCGGGGCCTCAACAGCTGTCTTGCAATGGGTTCACCAGCCGACCTCGGATTACGGCTGCTGCCCAGCTAGCAAATGATGAACAAGCACTGAATGTATTAGGTCAACCGACGCCAATCAGCTCACGATCAAGCGATAACTCTTCGAGTTTGCATCACGTCGGCGGCGAAGAGCTGTTCCTAGCGGATGAAGCGACTCAGAAGCGTCACGAACTCAATCTTCGTTAAAACTCCTTCAGGTGCCTAATTCCGCTTGGGGTGGCGCCTTTAAAGACCGCAGGTTCTTAGATCCACCTCCAATTGTACAACTGCTAGATGAAGGGCACGCAGCCGAAGGCAAGAATAGGATATACGATAGTAAGTCTTGATGACTATGCGACTAGCTCAGCACCATGTTAACCTACTATACTAGGCCACTATCTCATTGTTACTGCATCGCTAGTCCCGGAACACTACGGCACATGCGACGCTGAACAGATCGCTCGCAACACTCTCGTTGGGACTCTCGCTTCATCAATTCGTCGCTTGAGAGACGCTGACGGCGTCGATGGTGGCTTCTTTATCTTCAACCAACTATATGTTACGAAGCTTGACCGGTTCCGCCTAAACTTTACGCTGTTCCAGCTCAAGGAGGATGGTCTGACATATGTCTCTGAGCTCATCACCGATATTCTTCACGTCGTAGACCGCATTCACGGGCCAGTCGAGCCCACCTCCCTATCCCTCCTGTTCATGACAAGGAGTCAAGATGCGTGGCTACTTCAGTACAAAAGCAGGGCTACATGGCAAGTGGGTATAAACCTTTGCCCCGCTCCCGGATATCACTATAACTCTCGATCGAATTTTAACTACTGTTCACCCAATATAGGGCCCTTCAGACCAGCGAGCTGACTTCAAACGGAAGTAGTCGGGGTCCTACTGATCGAAATTATAATTGAGCTGGGCAAGAGAGCCGGAGCCCGGGAGCTCGGATCTTGAGTGACTTTAATAACTGCACTGAATGGACTGAAATGATGGCATGGGCCTTGCAGGCTTGGCGCTCTGGGCGAGGAATGATGCAGTGCATTTCATGTGGTGGAGTGTATGAGAGCGACTTAGACATTGCAAAACCATATCATAAGGTTAAAGAATACTATACGCGCATGGAAGTATCTCCTTAAGTTCTTCAAGAGGCTTGACAAACCGTCCGACGAGTTTCCAAAATTGCTAGACAAAGTCGATGGCCTAAACGCAAAATCCGTAGGAGCAATGAAACACAGAAAGGTGAACCACTGGATGCATATACAGTGACCCGAGATTGGCTAGTCGGACTTCAGTATTGCCAGAGAAAGCTCGTGAACGCTAGGTCAACTTCTTTGAGTAGATCATGAGCCACCATTTACTTATGACTTTTTAGCAACGCTACTGACCACAGAACAATTTACAGAATGGAATACGAAATTGATGCCTTTGGCAGCTCCAACATCCAGCCCCAGCCAACACTGCCACTACATGACAGGTCAGGAGCCGGCGACAACAGCACTATTCCGGCCGAATACACTTGATAACGAGTTAGATCCTGAAGCCTCTCTGACCTTTTCGAAACCGGAATTCCAAAAGGCACTAGGCCAAATCGGATTGGTTCAGTTGATTATCACCATCGGACGATGCTTGAAGATTCCCGGGTCCCCGATAACTCGGCCCAGCTAGCAATGTTTCCCTATATTTGGGAGGCGGGATGAGTTGTCTACATCGTGACCTGGTCTTCCGTAAGGACCGACACCTCTCGTAAGCTCTGCAAGGCTTGGGAGCACGGAGTTTCGACGCTCTTCTGGCGTGTGCTCGGCAAGCCCTGAGCTCGTCGTATAAGACAGGTCGCCGTGACATGGTGGCGGCAGAGAGTCTGCTAGAGGTGCAATGGGCATGACAGACAGCGGTTGGCTTCGCGTGTATACGGATCGAGAAGAAGACGGCATGGCCGGACGAGTGACGGTTTGCTCGGGCGGAAAATGAGCGCTAGATCGTAGTGTCGTCGGCTCTTGTCTTGCTATATTGCCTGCTGCCCGTGAGAACGGAACAACGCCTGCTCGACGAGCCATGTCCGACTCTCCGAGCTGCCAGTGCATTGCTTCGGCCGCGCGCCACGGAACTTGCAGCTCTTGAGCTATCTTAGCCCACATCTCGGCCTTCAGACTAGAAACACATGAACATGCTCGTTTGCACGAGGTGAAGCGTGGCGACTTCCCGCTCCGGGGTGACGAGACGGAACTAACCTCTCATAAATCCAAGCAAGCTTATCCTTGCGCTCTTCGTCCCACTCACTTCGTCTTTCGAGATAGTTTTGGTAGTGAAGTCGGCAGCTCATGGCACTTCGGCCCGGTATTCGCTCGGAAACGTCTTCCCACTTCATACCACTTCCCCTGAGCTCGATGATGAGACTGTCCTCCTCCTCAGACCACCTGCTCTGCTTCTTGGCCGAACGCTCAGAGTCCAGAGTGGACATGTTGCTCCCATGAGCAGAACCTGGCGCTGCTGGTCGTGGCACGGGGGCCGGTCCGCTTTGGTAGATATGGGTGGGAGACTCATTTGAGCCAGAGAGCTTGATCAAAGTGCTTATGTCCATGTCGAAACTGTGTTATATTCGTACGCTGCCTGCGAAGCGTGCGAGATGTCTGGGCACTGGGGGATGAAGTCAAACAAGAACAGCAGAAGAACTCGCCGGCTCTGGCATTAAGTGGATACCAAACATCCGGGCATTACTCTGTTATTGCTAGGCACTCACAATTGAAGCCAGGAGCTCCGTGCGGAGTCACGGGATACGTCGCCGCTTTCCGCTTTCCGGGGTGATATCCACCCTCATTTCATCCCACTACCTGTTCTTCTCTTAGCACGAGCGTGCGCGAAAAAGGGATCTAGGAACGGTTACCGGCGCCCCCGTTTCAAGTGTTGATGACGGGGTCAGGCAGCTTGGCGCTTTCTTATCCTCAGTCACTCGGCTTGCTGACAAGATTAATTATGTTCCGTCTTTAAAACACGGTTAGCTGCAGCCATTACTATATCCTTAGGTACAGATCACAGTATGTTATAGCAGCAAAAATACGCCCCTTTCTCTAACCTGAGCTGTGGTGTAGTTCATGGCTGCTCGGGGCGGTCAATAGTTTTAGAAAATGGGGCGAGAGCAGCTGAGAGTACAAATTGAAAGTAGTGTGCGTCAGATTGGGCAGCGCTGTACAAGTTCGAATGTAGATGTGCGTCAAATTGGGCAGCTGAGTACAGTTTCAACGCACCCCGCGTCCTACAAGGTGCAAGTACCTCGGCTTCCGTCATAAGATACGAAGGACTAGAGCGCACAGTCACATGTCACCTCGCGATGCCCCTTTTCTATTGTGACGCTGACAGTCCGACTTGCACGCAAGCATTTCCTGCGAGGCAGCAAAGGCACGTCACAATCATCCTCATGAGCCGCCTGCCGGCCTTGCTCGACGCGGTTTGAGAGCTCTCTGAGGACTCTCTACCCTTGGGTCCCTGCTCGTTTCTGCAGAAGGTCGCCGTTGATGACCGCTCCCATGCGGTTCTTCGTCAGTCGCCGCCGATGCCAAGGGCTGTTGACGCGTGCGCTTCGATCTCCTAGGTCTGACAGGCTCGGACGCCGTTGGTAGCGCTGCTGCTTTACTGCATTGTCGCTTTGAAACTCTTTCGAGTTGGTGACGCTCCTGCTGCGGCTGTCGTTCTGAGGATGCGTCCCTGCCCGTAACTGCCCATGTCTCCTCAAGAGGTTCTCTTGTCTCTGTCTGTGTGTCCTCTTCCCTTTTCAGACGTTTACTTCTCCGCCCGCGCGCCCCATCGTCCGAGGCCGTTGAGGCCGAGAGATGATGCTTGCGTTTCAGTGTCTCGTTTTGGCCCACCCCAGAGGACGCTGTTGGTGGCGGCGCTACTTCCTCTTCACATCTTATCGGGGGTTCTTCGAGGTCATGCTCCTGCAGGTAAGATCCCGTTGGTTCGAAGAGGCCATGCGGCAGCTGTCGTTCCGGTGCTTCGAGGCCTCGAGGCCCGCGTGGCCAGTCGAGCCCTGGTACGTCGCCAGGCCAGATCCAGTCGAGGCCTCTTTTTTTCCACAATTTTGCCACCGCCGAAAACAGTGAATGCATCATGTCATCCGGAGATACACGGTCAATGTGTTCACACTCGAGAGACAAATGCCATGCATCCATCAAGAACATGGAGACTGGACGCGACGCCTGCGACCCAGGGTCGTCTTCGTGTCGGTCTCGTCGTCGCTCATGTGTCGTCCCAAATAGCGGTGTTGGCGATCGGGGCGATTGAAGTCTCTCATGTGGCCAAACCGTGTCGGGCTTACCCTCCCACCTTTCGTCCCAAACCCCGAATTGTTTCCACCGGCTTCTGACATGATCCTCGGCAGACCGCCACGGAGCACTTCCACTGGGCAGACTGGCGCCGTGTGCTCTGATCACTGCGTATTTCGGATCCGAGTTGAATATTGAATGCGCCTCTTGCCGCACTGATTCTCCAAACCAGTGACAAGGCCGACAAGCGTCGTATCCATCGCTTTGGCATGCGCGCCCAGGACTGCTCGCGCCGGGAAAGATCGCTGCGTACGGAGGAGGATCGTCCCCGCGCGTGGCCATTTCTCCATCCATCACAGTTGCGTCAGCAGTCGTCGTCCTGCGACAGAAAGGGTTCGATGTTCGATGTTTGATGTTCGAAAGTTGGCGGAAGATGAGAGAGGAGCGCAGGCGACAACTGACAGAGCCTGAGGGTGGTTCACAATTTGGTCAGCGGAGGAAGCGGGGCGCCATGAGCCCGTGCTGAAACTCAAGGGGCTCCCGGCGGCAAATAGCCGCCAGTAACTCGAGATTGGCGGGGACGCGGGCGCTTAGTAGCGCGAGATCCCCTGTCGCTCTCCAGTCGTGCTCGACGCACGGCAAACCTACTCTCATCCAGAGATGAACTGCTGGAGAGATCGACTGGCTGCTGGCTTCGCTGTGTTGCGACCGGCCGGCCCGGCGAGTGACCAAGTTCGCCTCAAGGAGAGTTTCGAAAGGGCTGAAGAAAGTTGGCTCGTCGGGGGACTCCATATATGAAGATCCGGGCAGCACTGTTCCGCACTCATTGCCCATGCTTGCCTCACCGTCCATGACAAGCAGCGATAATGTCACATCTTGCAAACCTACGCTTCATCATTGTCGCTGGAAACTCAAATGCGCTTGGTGTTATCCAGCACCCACGGAATAAACATTTTTTTGTTGAAAATTCCCCACATGATGCACGCGGCGTTCTAGAGATCGGCGGTCACCCACCCAAACAAACGAACGGATTCACCATTGCAACGTTTGGGCGAGGGGGTGCTGACATCCACGTTGAGACTAGGAATTCGGAAGTCAGTCAGTCGGTGTCACACATACAGTGTTCCATCGAACACAGCGGGTATGGAGCTTGCTTGATGCTCTTCGACAGGTCTACCCACAGCAGCACTCAAACCCACGGTCCGACTGCTTTCCCTTTCCTCGAAGAGCAGCGCCCGAGATGCGTTGCAATGCTGCCGGAGCTCAACACGGAGTTTGGATTCGGGGGGCCAGACAAGAACCTCTTCCGTTTCAAGTTCAAATGGTCCTGTGAAGCAGTGGACCTGGCTCGGACGATGGATGCTTGCCCAAAGCTTCCGCTAGATGCTGATTACGCACGAACCGTCCATCTAACGGAAGATGCAGCGCCAGAAAAGACGCCGCTATTCACACCATGTCCAAAAGCCCAGAGCTTGCGCCTGAAGATGTACGGAGACCCATTGGGCGCCGGGAGTTTCGGCGTCGTAATGCCGGCGATTGACGTTGACACGGGCCGCCCACTGGCGGTGAAGTTAGCGAAGAAGCCGGGCGTCACCACCATAAAGGAGGCCCATATTCTCTCCCAATTCAATCACGTAAGTGTCAAGAAAGCGGTAGAGTCGCGAGGCTGACTCTTTCTAGCAATACATCGTCCGAAGCTTCGGGTGCCTCGACAAAATTGTCATGGAGCGCATGGATGGCACGTTGGCATCTCTCGCAGAAAGTCCAGCCTTCTTGCCGCAGGAGAAAAAGGTCGAGCTAGCGGACGAAGTCTTTAAACATGTTCTTTCTGCTCTCGAGTGCATTGCGGCTGCCGGGATCATTCACAGAGACATCAAGCCTGACAACATATTCTACAAAAAGGAAGAAGACGGCCGCTACATTTTCAAGGTTGGTGACTTCGGGCTGAGTAACTACCAACGCAACGCGGAGACCTTTGCTGGAACAGAGCTCTACATGGCACCGGAAATGTTCAAATCCAGGGTGACGCAGACGCACAAGGCTGACGTATGGTCTCTATTTGTCACAATACTATGGACATTAGACGTCAACAATTTTCGAAGAAAGTCGGAATCCATGATCACGCCTGAGAAAGTTCAGAACGCCGTAGCATTGGCGCTGCGGGGGAACAACCGGGGAATCAACTTCATTCAGAGAATGGCCGAGGTCAATCCCGAAAAACGTGCCTCCGCCGCCGACATGTCGGCGATGCTTGCCGAGCGCAATCGCAAAACGCCGCGAAAACCGCCTCGTCTTGCTGGCGGCATGACCGATGCACTGCATCCGGAAAAGGGCAGTGTCACAGCGCCTGCGGACGAGTACGTCAATCAATCAAGGAATGACTTGAGCATGGAATCGATGAATCATGGTGGGCTGCAAGAACGGCGACGGCAGCAAAGAAGTCGACGGCAACGGCAGCAGCGTCCACGGCCACGAGTTTCACAGCAACAAGACCAACGGCCGCGCCTACAGCAATGGGATCTACCAAAGCGGCAGCTACAACGCCAGCGTCCGCTTGGCACATCATTTGCGGCAGCGGACATGAAGAGCCGTGTGCCTGGTGCATTTCCTACCCCATCCGTTCGTCAGAGCCGCCCTAGGTAGAACGACGAAGAAGTTCGGAAAGCAGTCGCTGTTTCGAACATGAATCTAGGTCGCTCAATAACAATGAGCGATCACCGCTAAAGCGAACTTCAGTGATGACCACCATCCTTTGATCTCCTTCCTGTTGGTCGGCTCAGCTTCGGGCTCCTCACACCACCGCGGCTCGCCTCACTGGCGGTGCTATGCACCTCGGCTCCAATGAGTAGGACGGAACTACCAAACTGGAGGTCAAACCCATCTCGAGTCACAGACATCGTCAAGCGGTCTCACTTGTACATGGCTCCACGAGGTGTGCAGTGCGCCGTCCACACCTTGAGTACTTGCACGTTGACTCGCCAGATCTGCAGGCGCAGTAGGTGTGCGGACCAATGAAGAGTGGCGATTTCGAAAGGGGTCCTTGTGCTGTACCAGCGCCCGAGAAGGGACATGAATGTCGCGCCCACAGCCAACGCACGAGATCGATGCTTCACAATGTGGAGTTGACGGTTGAGAAATCAACTGACCCAAAAATGTTGAGAAAAGAATCAGTACAATAGTCACATAATCACTATGAACGAATGAAGAGGCACCCATCTCGGAGGTGGCCAGACCGGAGCAAACTCAACCTTGACCTTTACATGTCCATCATGGCCACGATCGACATCCTGTATCGGTAAAATCTCGCCGTAAATAGGTTTGCAATGTCACAATATAGGATATCTTCAAACGCTTCGAGTCTCGCAGGGGCGGTCCGACCACAAGATCAAACGGCCCGGTGCCTTGCCGTGCATCACATCCTCAATCCACTGAGGGTAAGAGGAATCAGCTTCCCAAATCAATTAGATAGAATCAAGAGTCTCCACGCATTCAAATTTGGCCCCAATTGATCCCCTATTCGTGAGCCTTCAATAGGCCCAATGCTTCGTGGCTGGGATAGGCAGCTGCTCTCGCAGGCCACCCAATGTGGGTTTCTTGATTAGACAATATCCTTACAGGAAGGAGACTTAGAGTTTTCCTCGCCTTCCGTATGGAATTCTTGCTGGACGAGATGAACTTTACTAGCTCGTCGAAAAACCCTCAAATATAATCAGTTCGACTATCCGCCATGAAACACGCATTGTTGAGGCTTGTCGTCCGCGTCAAAAGTGCTATGATGCACTCTCGCCGGATCAACTGCCCACACCCCAATATCAGTTTCCATGTCTCGAATGAACTGTGCTGACCCGCAAATGTAATACTCCGTGCCGTTGTAAGAGAGAAAGAGATCGTCTGCCCGGAGCTGATGACTTTGGTCGCTTGCCTGCTCTGCCAGGCTGAATGTGCATACTCTGAAGTTGGGTCGTATTTCTGAAATTCTTCCGATGTGAGAGCTAAACGGCATACTGGAGTTCGTGCCGTGAATCCAGATATAGGGCGAGTAGGTTGCCGCTCCACGATAAAGTTCAGGATCGAAGCCATAGGTGCTATACCTGTGCCTGCTGAAACAAGCACTATTGGGAGGTTCGACAAGCTATTGGTGTCAAGGAAGAACTCTCCGGTCGGGTGTGTGGGCTCCAGAACGTCCCCAACAAGAACATTATCTAATATTAGATTGGAGACAAGCCCTAGTTTTTGGGCGATGAAGGAGGTTTCATCATTTGCTGTGCCACGACCTAGGTCGCGCTTGATCGTGACGCGATAATGCTCTGCCTTTGGTGCATCGCTGAGCGAGTATTGCCTAATTTGCTTATACTGTCGCCCAGGAATATTGATTCGCACGGAGACGTACTGACCAGGCATGAAGTTCGGTAAGGTCATACCATCTACTGGACGAAGATAGAAAGAGCAAGTGTCTTCATTTGCAGCCTCCTTCCTGACCACTCGAAACTCACGCCAGGCTGTCCATTCCTCAAAGCTGTTGTGTAGTTCCCTTTCGCGTTCGATAAACATATTAGCCAGCATCCTGTACGCCTTTGACCACGCAACGGCAGCATCGCGTGTGAATGCGGGCCCAAGTACGGATGTAAAAGCTTCGACAAGAACCACCCCTACAAGGGAATAGTGCTCCGGCCGTATGCCGAGTGAGCAATGCTTCTGACAGATCTTTTCCATTCTAGGAATGAGCTCGTACAAGTGAGTGATGTTGCTCGCAAACTGAAGCAGTACTGATGCCAGCGCCCGGGGTTGGAACCTGTTATCTTGGTTGGCGGCATTGAAATAGTTTTTAAGCCAAGGATGTTCGCCTCGTGCTCATAGACTTCTAGCCGCTGCTCTCATACATAGTTGCTTCACTTTTAGCTTCGCCCGGCTCTGCAAGCATCCGTACAACATCACGCCCCTAGCATAGACGGAATGGACGCGAGGCGTTCAAGTACAGGCCGTTCGAGGAGGTCACTTCTAAATCGCCCCTGGCTTGGGCAGCCGCGTAAGGACCAGTGAGAAGCGTCGCGGCGATCGTGTCCAAGTTAAGGATGTCGTCCCAACAGCGGAAGAATAGGCCACCAGTCATGCATCTGTATTTGGGCCGGACAAGTTCCAGCTCACTCGCTTCACAAGAGCAACCTCCAGAATCGACACCAGCAAGCCGGTGCAGACGAGGTGGGACGAGACTAAACCCTCGCCTACGTGCAAATACCTGGGCCTGACAATGGTACCCAGTTACGCTGGAAGCAACATATTGATGAGACAGAAAGGAAAGTATCCAAACCATTGCGACACTTAGCTGCCTTGGCAATCCAGCTTGGGGCATTAGAACGATCATGTACAGCATTCGAAATGGATTAGAACATAACCCCGGGCACTGGGAACCACTATTGGGGACGTAATTGACGCTAAGATAATGCGTGCCTAGGCGGTGGGTGGATTGCGAAAGACGTCCGTACTCCAACGAGCCCACAAGAGCTTTGGGACGGAGTGGCAAGTGCGCGAGTAGCTCCGTCGCGGGAGCCAATCGCCGGGTGAGCCGGGTGAGCCATGCGGGTGTGGTCGCGCGACTGGGCGAGCCAGGCATCTCTGCAGCACAGGAGGAGGGGCGGCTTAGCGCTCCTGCTGCTGGACGGCCATATTCTGATTGGTCGTGCGGTTGTTTTCCACGCAGACAACCCAACTTCCATTTCAACCTCCAAATAGCGCCCTGCCATATCATATTGTCATTTGTGTCCTTACATTTTGTACGTTTTTCATCTTGCAGGTTCTCTTGGCCCTGGCGCGCAAGGCGCTCGAAGATCCCAAGGTGCACCGATACTTTCATTACTACTTTTGGTATGCGCAGAAACCAGTGGAGCCAGCGAATTGACGACGGGCTATGATGCTTGGCCACGGACTCAAGAGACATAGGCACGGCTAAATATCCAAAACTGAATGACTTGCCGCACTTGAGGTTTAAGACGATCAGGGGAATGCAATCATCTAACGAGACCTGCAAGTGAAACCGATATTGAAGCCTCAGAGGCATAGTCACAAGCGTGCAGATTCTCCCGACGATTCAATACACACACCACAGTGTGCTTCTGCTGCTTCATCGTGTGGCACGCGTCATACAGATGGCAATGTTTTAATCACCAACTAGCAACCAGTATCAGAGTTCTATTCTGCCTTCACTGTCCCTGTAAAGTCTGTATTCTATCTTTGCGGACATTTACATGTACCCTTCTGACATGGAATAATACTGGACACGGTCCTTGAGTAAATAAAGCCCGCTCTGTTTCCGTCGCGATTCATTCCGCTTGACAAAAAAATAGAAAAGATCTCAACAATTGGAAGCTTTGCGAGAAGGCGAAAAAGCGGGGCAAAGCCCGTAGTACGTTTGAAACCTGACAGCAGTATCTAACTATTGACGACGAAGTTGTTACCGATGAGACAGGACCGAATATTCTGCTTCTGCTTTTAGCGGTCTAGAATTCGCACCTGAAGGTTAGGAGCACGGAGCGAAAGAATCTGATGTCTGACGTCAATAGACATCGGCACGGAAATTTCTCGGACCGACGTCGAGCGGCATGTGGCGTTCCCTCCTTGCACTTGCACTTGCCACGCTCCTCTTGAGAGACCTCAGCTCGTATTTGTTGTTATGATGGCGCGATGAAATTCCTTTATTGTGATTTAGGCTTAGATATTCAGCGAGCAAAGCGGGTGGCCAAAATTAACCCGACCATCGGTCGCTCCAGACAGGCGGAGCTAATCTCTTTTGGGTGGACATGATTTGGTCCCACCTCCGTGTACTCGTGGCCGTACTCGTACTTAGTCGGGGTGACCGTGAGGATGAGCTTAGCTTTGCTCGTCTAACCTCTCACCCAGCCTCGCTACCTCGCATCGTTATATCTCCTCACTTCTTCGGCGTATGGAAATAGGAGACGAACATGGCAGGCGCTGGAAGCTCCGTGAAAGCGCTGTCGTACACCCCCTCAATCCCTGCTGCATGTGCAGGAAGGCACGCTAGCGCGAGAGGAGCGGCTCATGAATTCGTTAGCCATGCATGAGCCATGCTTGAGACATTTGAAGGGTGGGGAGGATCATTATTTCACGTGGTATGCATGAGCCATTACCAAAAGCAGGATCTGGGGATTGAGCCAATGACCGGATAGAAACAATGCATTGTGGCAACGAGTCTGCTGCATGGTCATCCT
>JALHBY010000057.1:58739-108947 GCA_024340155.1 Tolypocladium pustulatum | reverse complement strand
GCAAGCGGCAGATTAGTAGCTGGATCGGTGACGACCAGCGAACACCGGCTGTCGTATGTCCTTTTTTTTTTTTGCCATTTCCTCCCATCTGCTTCTTCTCTTTTTTGCTGCATCATTGAAGACATCTCGACCGCTGGGAGTCGTCGTGTCGAAAAGAGATGGCCTCCCTGTCTGCCGCCATCCAAACACCGAGCAGGCTACCAATGTCGGACGCTTCGCAAGCCGCGGTTGTGGCGCAAAAGTAGAGCCCAGACGGATGGCTCACTGTGCTAGCAAGATCAAATGTCAAAGCATGTCCAAGGATCAGCCTTATATCACATGGTGCCCTCCGCAAAGCCATCGCAGCCAAATGAGTCAATGATGTCGCGCCGTATTCTGGGAGTTATTAGCAGACTCAATGCAGGTGTTGCCTTATCCAATTCATAATGCTCGCATAGGCTCGTCACTGTACAATCGCACAAGCAAGGCAGCCGAGCTTTCCAATGGCAAGCCGAATCCAGGTAATCATTATCATGATACTAATGGGTCCAAATTCATCAAACGCTGTCATTGAGGTCTCCCAGCGACCTCTTGTCGCGACGATTTCAAAATTGGTCTGTCGTCGTGTGTTAGCGTCGCCTCTCATAACAGCACGAGACGCTCTGCACTCACCTAGGGTCATGCTCATGCTCACGTCCGTGTTCTCCACCATCTTGGTAAACTCCTCGAAGCTGATTTTGCCATCCTTGTCCAGATCCGCCTCCATGATGGTCTTGTCGACAATCTGCTGCAGCTGCTGGTCCTTGAGGTTGCTACCCACCATCATTTTGAGCACGATGAAGAGCTCGCCGTTGCTGATGTAGCCATCGCGATCAATGTCGTAGACCTTGAATGCAAACTGCAGCTTCTGCTCTTTGTTGCCCTTGCTGCTGAAAGCACTCAGGCCAGAGACGAATTCTTGGAAATCGACGTCGCCGCCGCCGTCCTCGTCAAAGATTGCAATCATCCTGCAGCGAAGAACAGTTGTTAGCGGGAGCTGAGAGCAGGGAGAGGCCTGGACGGGTGTGTGCGAACCGTGTTGCAAGCGGGTTTGACGAGATTTGTGGCAGGCTGAGGAACTCGTCGCGCTCGATGGTGCCAGAGTTGTCCTGATGCAGGTGTCAGTGCCATTGTGCTGTAACCTTCGGACGGGGAACTAGTACTTTGTCCAACTTCATGAACCGCTTCCGTAACCGGTCAACCTCTTCTCTGTCGACTGCGGCACGTCAGTATGTGTGTTGAACAGGTGCGCAAGAGCTGGCGCTGGAAGCGCTCACAATTTGACCCTTGGACGATGTTGTCCAGGACCGCGCTGGTAGTATTGCCCATCGTGGCGGACAGCACAGGCGGCGCCGGGTAGCTCGCTGGCCAAGATTGCAGACGCTTGAGACAGAAGTTCGAAGGTCCCTGAAGCCGCAGAAATTGGGCGTCGTGACGGGCGTAGCGAGGTGGTGCTGGTTGATAGCCACGCAGATGTCTGTGAGGTTGGTGGGCTGCAAGTCCAGCTAGAGGTCAGACGCAGCTCTCCGAGGGGTACTGTCCGCCCCGGGTGCACGGACCACCCGCTCCAGCCCGACGACACTGATGTCACGGTGTCGCGCATTTCGAAGGCGGCATCGTTACACTTGGCCAACTGCCCAGCGCATATGTGAATTAGGACAACTACATACAGCACACAAGCACACAAAAACTCAAGAGCATAGCAGCCGGGGTGCTGGGAAAGACAGGCTTCATTGCGCAACGCGTGACTGGGCATTTGCTCTCCGTAGGGAAGATAGCTATGGACGTTCATGTTCAAACCAACACGCAAGCGACAGCTCGGAGGAACTGTGGCGCTGATAGAGGACGACGGCTATTCCTCGGCCACTGGGCGTCGCTGCACGCGGATCAAGCCAAAAACAGAGTGATGGATGCCTAGCAGTGGCTCTGGCTCAGGCAGCCCGCGCTACAGTAGGCTTTCGGGCGCGGTGGCGCCTGAAAGGAGGGGGAATAGGAGGCGGTGGCTCGAGCGCCCCAGGTACCTCCAGGCGTGCATCTAGCGGCGAGTGACTTTGCGCTCATGCCACAGCGGTCATCAAACCTTCTGCCGGCTGCAATCTTCCAGGCTGCACCCCAGTGAAAAATCTTCGCGCGGCAAAACAATCCCAACGTCACTTCATCAATCGGGAGACTTCAGCCATCTAAAAGAGGCCGCCACAACGCCTTTTCCATCTCTATATTGGCACCAGGCGGTTTGGAGACCCTCGATTTATGACTTGATCGCTTTTTTCCGCGGGTTTTCCGCTGGCTTTTTGCCGACCTCCCCCACCTGGCATCATGTCGTCCCGCAAGGTTCGAGTCAAGAAGCTGAGCGTCAAAACGACGCTCCCAGTGCTCAGGGAGGACCAAATCGACCCTTCAGAGTACGAGGCCCTTACCACCGATAACTTGATTGCGACCGGTGTCGAGTCAGCCGAGGAAAATGTGAGCATCTTCTGCCCTTTCGCAGCAACTCCGATATCACGTGCATGCGCACGTGATATGGCTTTGCATACCAATCTGCTGTCGAGCACGTGCAATGCATGCACGCACCCCCCGCATGCCCAAAGCCGTTACCATACTGACAGTATGATACTTGTAGGAATACCATCTTCAGACCATCCTCAAGGATGCAGGGACCAGCAATGACCAAGAAATCCCAGTTCCGCCTCCCCATGAGAGCGACATCAACTATGATGAGCTCTACCCCAGTGCCTTCCATCAGCCATCCTCCTATATCCGGTTTTCGCAAACCGTGGAGGAGTGCATCAGTTGCCAGTATGACTTGACAGAAGGAGACGATGAGTTCCTTAGGACGTACAACGAGAAACCTCCTGCGTCAGGGCCGCTCTCCGAAGATGACCTCGAGTACATCTTGGAGGTGTTTGAGGAGACTGCAGCGGAACAGACGCCATATGCATCAGTCGACAATACTGTTGTCGCTTATGAGATGATGGTGCCTGGCCTGAACCACCTCGGTTCTGCCACCATCCTCCAGCACGCCAAAGCAATCTACCAGTACTGGAAGACGAGGCGGCAGGGCATGGGCAATAAGCCACTGCACCCGACCCTCAAGTTTGAAATCCACCAGGAGACTGATGACACCGACCCCTATGTCTGCTTCAGGCGGCGCGAGGCTCGGCAGACGAGAAAGACGCGGGCTCGCGACAACAAGATCGCCGAGACGCTCAAGAGGCTGCGGCGCGAGCTCGAGGATGGTCGCCAACTCGTGCTCTTGGCGTATGAGCGTGAAATGATGAAGCGAGACCTCCTGCAAGCGGACAGGGCTCTGTTTGAAGAGAGAGCCAGGCTCAAGCAAATCAAGGTCAGACTGGGCATCAAAGGTGATGACGACGACCTTGTCAACCAAAAGGTATGTGGTGGATGCACCCATCCGTTCCCAGTTCGCCACAGCAGCCACTTGGTACTGACTTGGCCTCAGCCCCAGAAACGAAAAGCCGCCGAGCCCACTGCATCGCAGAGGCCGCCAGGCACGCAACTGCGAGCCCCTGTGCGCCCTGACGGACGAACGCTCGAGCAGGAGCTTGTGCTGCTCTCTGATCTGCTGACGCAAAAGGAAAAGGAGCTCAGGGAGGACATTGAAAGCAAGGTTCAGAATCATAGGAGGTGGAACCACAACCACATTGATCTCACTAGAGACCCGCTGTCGCCTGTCAAGGAGCAGGGCACGGAACTCAAATTCCGGCCAGCAAAGACGCAGTATTTGATGACACCACCGGCATCGATATCAGCGGAATCGATGGACCTGGATGAAGACGCACCTGAGCCGATGGCAGTGGACCAGCGGGAGACGCACCCCGTTTTCCAGTTCAAGGCTAGCAGCATGGCGAGCGAACAGCCACAGACTAACCAGCCCGCGTTTCGTCGACGCATCGGTCGCCTCCAGCGATTGTGGATCGACCGAAGGGGGATGGCCACGCCGCCGAGAGAGACGAACGAGTACTCGGACCGGTGGAAGTACGACTCTGATGAAGAGGATGTCGAGCCGCCGGCGTATGAAATCGATCCGTTCGATACTCGTGCTCTCAAATTTAGAGCCACTATTCCGCTGGGCCAGTACATGTATCCGCGCGCTCCTCGGCCGCCGATTGCTGCCGACGGCGCGAATGTCGGCCCAGCAGGAAATCGAGTGCTGCCGCCGCCGCCCCAAGCGGCAGCAGCACAAGCGCAACCGCAGGCCGCTTCATGAGGCACTGTTCTCTGGAGGCCGCTTCAGCGTTGTATGATGTTGGGTTAATGAGTGTATATAACCTCTCTCCTGTCTCCACTTCTGCCGACGAGGAGAACGAGCTGGCGAGAGCGAGAGGGGTATGATGGCTGGAATGTCGAGATGTAACAATAGCGGGCGCCGGACAGGATGTGAGGGCATTGCTTGGAGTTGGGGAGTTGACGGTCTCTGAGGCTTAGAAGAGTAAAGCTCTCGGATTGTAGAAATCGAAAAAAACTGTAAAAAGCGGTCCGCTTTGAGGCCGGAAAGATGTTGTTTGCAACGTTTGCTGTGACTGGTACAGGTGAATTTGTAAGGTTGTCGATAGAGAGGTCCAGTCGGAGGCAGCCATGCCATCGCAGGTTCTGACGGAGACTACAGCGAACCGCATGTTTCCGACTTCGCCGCTTGTCATGTCGAGGGCCGAGGCAGAACGGGCGGCCAGCGTCGTGGGGAAGCAGCCTACTCCTCGTAGAGGAGATGCCAGCCATCTTTCAGCAGCTGGACTGCCTGTGCGCGAGGCAGAAGCGGATATTCATTTGGCTAGAGCAGATGCCTGGTTAGACCAAGCGATGCATGAGAAGCGCTGTCACGTACTCGTGCCTCGCCGAAGGATAAGCAGACGACAAAACGTACCAGGAATAGCCAGCACCCGATTTCCGACCAAGCTGCCGCGAGCGCCCCCCTAGGGGCTTAAGCAAAGCAGCAGGGAGCACCCGGTGCGGACGGAGACGAGGGGAGGACGGAAGAAAAGTTGCAAAGAAGACGACGGTAGAGTGGTGGAGGTGGATTCACAGGCATAATTGTGGGATGAGCAAAACCGAGGAGCGGCACCCGCCCGCCCGCCAGCCCAGTCCAGCCAGCCAGGAAGCTAACGAGCTCCTCCACCGACCGGACCTGCAGGGTCTCTCCGGCGGACGGGGGCTGACTTGGCCGAAGGGGCCCTGTGGCTTGACATCACACTGCCTGCTGACCAATGGGCAGTGACTGGCTGGTGATGCCCCTCCATGGATTCGACGACGACGGTGCCCCTCGGTGTGTGTGTGCGTCCACGACTTTTGCGAGCCCAACTCTGTGCTGCGTCTTCACAACACCGCGCTTTGATTACCTCGCTGCGAGCCGTCTTTCCCTGCTCTTGACGACATCCCGCGCAGGGGTGGAGGAAAGCACCAAGCCTCTGCGCGCACGCCGCGGCGCACCTCTCCTCACGAGCCTCACACACGCCCGCACCATGACGGTCGGGAAGCAGTCCTACATCGCCATCGGGCTCGAGGGCTCGGCCAACAAGCTCGGCGTCGGCTTCATCCGACACACGCCCTCGGAGACGACGGTGCTCGCCAACCTGCGGCACACGTTCGTCTCGCCGCCGGGCACGGGCTTCCTGCCCAAGGACACGGCCGCGCACCACCGCGCGCACTTTGTCGCCCTCGCGCGCGTCGCCCTCGTCGCCGCGGGCGTGTCGCCGCGGGACGTCGACTGCGTGTGCTTTACGCAGGGGCCCGGCATGGGCGCGCCCCTCAGCGCCGTGGCCGTGGCCGCGCGCACGCTCAGCATCCTCTGGGACCGGCCCCTGGTGGGCGTGAACCACTGCGTCGGGCACATCGAGATGGGGCGGCACATTACGGGCGCCGAGAACCCCGTCGTCTTGTACGTCTCGGGCGGCAACTCGCAGGTCATCGCCTACGCCGAGCGCCGGTACCGCATCTTCGGCGAGACGCTCGACATTGCCGTCGGCAACTGCCTCGACCGCTTCGCCCGCACCCTCGCCATCAGCAACGACCCGGCCCCCGGCTACAACATTGAGCAGCTTGCCAAGCAGGGCTCCAAGCTGCTCGACCTGCCGTACGCCGTCAAGGGCATGGACTGCTCCTTCAGCGGCATCCTCGCCAGCGCCGACGCCCTCGCCGCGCAGATGAAGGCCGCGGGCGCCGGCGCCGACTTCACGCCCGCAGACCTGTGCTTTACGCTGCAGGAGACGGTCTTTGCCATGCTCGTCGAGATCACGGAGCGCGCCATGGCCCACGTCGGCAGCGGGCAGGTTCTCATCGTCGGCGGCGTCGGCTGCAACGAGCGCCTGCAGGAGATGATGGGCGAGATGGCGCGCGAGCGCGGGGGCAGCGTTTACGCCACCGACGAGCGCTTCTGCATCGACAACGGCATCATGATTGCCCACGCAGGGCTGCTGGCCTACGAGACGGGCTTCCGCACGCCCCTCGATGAGAGCCAGTGCACGCAGCGGTTTAGGACAGACGCGGTATACGTTAAATGGAGAAATTGACTCAATCGCGATCCAAACATCAACCCTCATACGTTTTGTGATACTGAGGTCATCATTCCCTGAACTGGTGCATCCGTCACCTAGCTACCCGCCCAGCAAGGAGAGCGGTCATGTCTATCTGCAAGAACCAGGCTCAAGCCAAAAGCCCCTTTCCGGCTCCTCCGCAATGCTAATCAGGACAATGCCATCCTTTTCAGGCCGAAAAAAAGGGGCGAAGAGAAGGCAAGGGGAGGGAAATGGCCACACGTTTTACATCACACATGGTCCCGTATTGTCCATATCATAGACTCATATGGCAGCGTATGACAAAGGCCCATCTTTAGCCCTCGTCCGCCGAAGTCGGCTTGTACATGATCGTCGTAACGTACTGCGAGTATGCATTAGCTTGTACTGTGACCGCACAGAATGTTTAGACGGGCTCACCTTGTTATGATATCTCGTCGTTGCCGAGACTGCCAAAACGTTGTTCTTGATGCTACTTGTAGCGAGGTGGTTCAAGACTGTATGATTGGGCATGTTGAGCACGCTGTTGTCGTCCTTCATAAGCGTCGCGGCATTCAAGATGGGCTTGCCCAGGAAGCCTGGCAGACTCGGCGGCGTTGGCAGCTTCTCGATGGCAGCAACGGCATTTCTGTAGGCCGGCGAGTCCTCGGGTTGGTCAAAGTCGATGAGGTACTGCGGGATATCACATTGATAGCTGTCCGGCGGCTCAACGGCCTTGCCCTTGGGCACTCTGGGCTGGTCCTTTATTTGCGAGCTGCTTCGCGAAGCGCCTTCGGCCTCGCTCTCTGGTCTGGATATGCTGCTCGGTTTCTGCGCCAAAGGCACGTCGTCTGGGTTGACCTCGATATAGTTGACCAGGTTGTTGCCGAAATCAACTGTTGTGGGCAGGTCCGGCGACGTCTGCATGATCCCGTCGACCAAGAAGCGGACATGGTGCGTTCCGGGCAGAATGTGAATGGTCGCGGCAAAGTGTCCTGGCTTGCCCTCACTGCAAAGGAAGAGTCAGCCATTGTCCGCAAATGTCCCATGTCGACAATCGAGGAGATTGGGAATTTTGAGACTATCGACCCACTCGCAAACGAGACCTGCCACCCTTTTGGGAAGCGCCACGGAGCACGACATGTGTATACAGCCGAAGGCTTGTCTCTGATGCCGGGGTCAGGGGTCTGGGGACAGGGGCAGTTGACTTGACTTACACAGGATGTAACCTCTGCTTGCGGTTCCACTGGAAGATCGTGCCCGTGACGTAGATCTTATCACCGCCGCGCTTCCACTCGAGCCTGGTCGGGACAACAGGCCGTGTCTTGTCAACTCGCAGCTCCTCCGACTCATCATCGTCGACCGTGTTTGCGCTCACGGCCGAGCTCTTTCTCGTCAGTCCATCAGAGGACTCACCCAGCTCCACCTCGCCGAGGCCTTCATCGGGGGCTAGGATGGGCGAGCCAGGTGTATGGACTTCCTCCTCAATGGGGAGTGGCAACCGCGGCGGCCCCCTCAGGTACATGTCTGTGACGCTGTTGTTGGAGACAAGGTGAGATTCGGAGTGGATGGGTTCGTGTGCGTGGGTATCGTGGTGGGAGCGGAGTGACGACGACTCGATGGGCACGTCGACAGGCTTGGTTGGCTCGTCACGGACCGGGCGGCTGTCGGACTGTTTGGCCGAGGTCGAGATGTTGCTGTGCGGCGAGCCGCTTAGCGAAGACACGGCGGTGCTGGGCAGGCTTTTGGGCCTGTTGACGACGGTCGAACCCTGGGCCTGCGCCAGCGACGCCTCGGGGGGCGCGACGGAGCGGTGCGTCGTGTGGGTGGGGATGATGTTGCGAGCGTCTTTGCGGCCGCTGCGCGTGGAATCGTGGTGATGGAGGCCTTGGTGATGCTGGGTGCCTGTCGTCGTCGTCTTGTCCGTCGCGGCTGTTTGCGGGGCAGCAGCAGCAGCTGCAGGACCCGATGCCGGGGATCCAGACTTGGACGCGGAAGAGTGGCTATTCCCCATAGCTGTGGCCGGCGGAGATGCCACAGAGCAATTTACGTATCGTTCCCTTCCCTCCTCGCTGCAGGGTAGTGGCCCGTCACACGGACGAGCAGGTGGGCGGGAACGGGTCGCGTGACGAGATGGAGGCTTGCGTCGGCAGTGCGTCGTTCTCTAACGTCAAGCGACGGGGGGGAGGGGCAAAGACGTCTGTCGAGTTCAGCGACCTGTCCCGGCTCGGGCCGCCTGCATGTCAGCGCCAGCAGAAGGGCTGGCCGTGGCGTCGGCTCTCGTGCCAGCTCGCGTAGCCGTGGGTAGATGGAATTGGCCTGCTGCTCCGAGTCGCAGCAATGGTTTGTCGCAGCGAGGTTTGGTGGATGCAGTACGTCAAGAGGTCCCGTCCACTGGCTGCCTGTTTCTTGCGGAGGAGGGCGAGCTGGAGGGGCGCCGATCTGCTAGCCAGGTACTTGCCCGAGCCTGCGAAGCGCCCCACGATTGCTGTACCCCGCTATTCTCCCCCAGTGGCCCGTGCCCTTGCTCTCTGAGTTTCTAGTCTTGCTGTCACCCAACTGCCCGTACTCGTACTGTAAGGACTTTATGCAATCCAAAAGACTTGAAAGTACCAGCTCAGCTCCCTCGACTCATCAGCGACATGAGCTCCCAAAACGCCCAATCGACCCCGTCATCACCACAAAACCCGCAATGATCGCAGCTGCCCGCGACGCCGATAGATAAGCTCCCGCGCCCGCAATGGACGAGCCCAGCAGCTCATCTGTCGTCCTCCATGCCGTCGCTGCTCTCGCCAGGGCCATCTGGAGCGTCCGCTGGTCCTGGTACCTCTCCTGGCTCGTCCACACCGTCGCCCTGCCCCTGCGACTTGTCTGGATCCCATTGTCGTACATTGCGAGCTTCCTCCTCGTGCTCTTCGCCCCGGCATTCTACATACTGTCCTATTTGCTGTCATGGATGAATGCCATTGCCGCGTTTCTCGTCAGCTTGGAGGTGAGAGCTTCACGCGTCATGATCCTTACAAGGACAGAGGAGCTAAACTCATTTCATCGCACAGCCATTCTACACATTTGTAAGAACTAGTCATCGCCGTCACTGCGCACGGCTACGGGGCTGTTCATTGCTAACATGGTCTAGTTTGGCGCCGCAGCGGGTGTTGGTATCGTCGCCGGCATCACCCTGGGAGTGGTGTCCTCTACGATCACCTCATACCTGGGCATGCAAGATGACCCACAAGAAGACGAGCAACAGTCGGTCACGATGGAAAAGCAGTCATTCATGACTTCAAAAGCTGGCCCAAAAACCCTTGAAACGGACTGGTATTTGGCTGATTCGTCGCCGACAAGACACCGGAGACCATCCGGGCTACTCTCACAGACTATCCACGAGGAGGATGACGATTCTGATCTTTAAATCACAACACCAGGCAATCAGATAGCTGGTCTTTATCTGTTTTACACGCCATGAACCCAAGATACCCTTCCGAAGCTGCGTCGCTTTTCACTACTGCCACTACTACTACTACTAATACTACTACTACATGTTTCCTTTTCCGTGTACTTCCGTCTTTGCATCCAACGCCTCTGAAAAAGGGGGTTCTGAAAGTTTCAAACTCTGTGCTTCGATAGATATCTGAGGAACGGGGGGAGGCGCCGTCCCACCGCGTCAAGGCCGTCATCATATTCTTCATCGTCGGTACAAGTCACGCTCTGCTCGCTCTCGATCTCGTCGTTCGTGGACGGGGGATCGGCTACGGCTTCTTGTGCGGCGATCCCGCTCGTTCCACCGGTCATTGCTATTGCGGCCACGCCGCTCTTCCCGGGGACGATCCTCACGAGGGCGATCATCTCTGCGCCGCCCACCGTCATCGCGTCCGTAGCTCGGGATATACGTGTCAATGTCAGCCCCTCCTCGGGGAGGGACCCGATTTCGAGCCGCTGCACGGTCCCGATCTAAGTCGTCTCTGTTCCCCGGCCGATCTTGGGATGGCCGCGACGTCGGGCCATGGTCACGCTGCCACGCTGGCCTGCGGTCATCCGGGCCACGGAACCGTCCTCCGTTGATGCCATTTCGGGTGCTATGCCCATCACTGCTATTGAATCCGGCCGTAGCACCGTTTGCGTCTGGCCCAAGGCCGACAGTCCCTCCCTTTGGCGCCGGAGGGAGGGCAGCCTTGCGGTCGTGGAACTTTCTGCGATCAAGCTCGTGGCTCTCCTCGTACGTGGGGATCTCTTGTGGCTCCATGGGCAAGGGAGCCATCTTGAAGTAGGGATGCTCCATTGCATCAACTGCATTGATTCGCGTGCGCCAGTCCAGCTTCATCAAGTCCTTGAGCAGGGTGATCGCTCCAGAGCCGAATCTGCAACATTCGTGTCAGCCAAGGCAGTACATTGAGGGAGTGTGCGAGGTCGACATACTCTCTGAACCGGTTCTGGAGATTTCCTGACCGAGCTCGAGGCGACAAATGCTCGCCACCAGGAAGGCGCTTCCATCCGGGCATCGTATCATCGGTGGGAGAGCCCATCAAGTCCCAAATAAGATCAAGCTGATGGGCGTCACTCTCCGCGGCAAGGATCGGCTTTCCAACGAGCATCTCGCCAAAAACGCAGCTGCAATAGCCGTTAGCACATTTGGCGCGCTGCCAAGTAGGAGCCCGAGGGCCCAAGAGTTGACGTACCCTACACCCCATACATCGATGGCCGTTGTATACTGTCTGAGCTGGAGCAGAAGCTCAGGCGGACGGTACCAACGAGTGACGACAAGCCCAGTATAGTCGCGTCGCCCGTCACCCATGGGCCGCCCAGCCTTCGGTATAGGCCCGTCGTAGTGTCTGGCCAGGCCAAAATCGGCAATCTGCAAGATGCCTTGGTTGTTGATGAGAAGGTTGGCGGCCTTCATGTCTCGGTGCAGGATGTGGTTGTCGTGGAGATAGCAGAGGCCCTTGAGCAGCTGCTGCATGTAGCACTTGATCTGGGCCTCCTTGAAGTGCACCGAAGGATTATCAAGGAGACCAGACAGGTCATGGTCCATGTAAGGCGTCGCCATGTACATGATAGGCTTCTTGCGCTTGTCGGCTGTGCGAGACGGGTCCTGTAAGCCACGCTGTTCTTGACGCGAAACAAGTCGACTTCGCAACACTTACTCTGCTTCGTCGGGTGCTCGACAGCCATGTCTTCGAGGCGCAGGATGTTTGGATGACACAGGAGTTTGAGCAGCTTGATCTCTCGCAGGGCAGTGATGGGGAACTGGAACAAATGTCAGCGCACAATTGGTCATGACCAGCCATCCGGGGGCAGCAGCTGAGAAGCTCACCCCATCCTTCTCGTGGTGCATAATGATCTTCTTCAACGCGACGATTGCGCCCGTTTTCCTAGAACGGGCTCGATGGACTTCGCTGTTGGAGCACGTTAGCCCATGGTCGCGACCAGCGTAGGCAACTGTAGCCAGGAAGACGGGGGAACGCACCCGAAAGTTCCCTCACCCAGCTTGCCCTGCAGCTCGTAATCGGTGATGCGCGAGCAACCTTGGAAGCTCGACTTGGGCCGCAGGTGGCTCAACGCAAAGGTGCGCGGCGAGGTGCCGCCAGGCGTCCGCTCCGAGACCCGGTCCATGGCGAGGGCTTGCTAAGACGACGACGACGGGGGCGCGCAGGTCGACGATAATGCGCAGGGTGGCGTCAAGTTGGGCAGAGGGGCGGTGGTTCGGCCCGGCATCGCCCTCGCAGCGCTGGTCGCTGGGCCTCGCGATGGAGGCGCGCCTCGGGAGGAGCGCTAAAGAGACTGCAGGAGAGCCGACGTGGCAGTTGCGAGGCACAGAGGCAGCGACCTTGACCGGTTCAATGGCGTCGTCGGGCTTGGAGAGACGCTGTGCGAGTGTCGGGGGAAACGTGTGTCGTGATGAGTTGAGGGTTGAAGCATGTCGAATGGGCAAATGACCTAGGACGAGTAAAAGGGCAGCGGGATGATCAGACTGTGGAGCCGAAGTGGCAGAAAAGGCAGACCGTGGGATACCTTGGCGGTACCTGTGGGTGCTGGTAGTTTGAGGTGCGTCACCAGGTGCCTCTCTGGTGTTTTACGGCCCTGGTCCGTGCAGTGTGGGTGGGTGGGTGGCAGTTGGGGCGTGGGCAACTTTTTTTCGCGTGTCATGATGCAGCCGGCCAAGGATGCAATGCATGCCAGGGACCTATTAATCGCGAGTAATTAATTGCTTGGCAATCTCGAGATTGGGCGTCTCACGGCGACGCACAGTGACGAAGGTCCAAGGTACATGCGGTGCGTGGATATCCTCATCCTCATCCTCATCCTCATCGTAAGCGCATCATTGATGTCGACTTTTTGTGGCTGCATACCTTATGGACAAGACAACCGACCTGGCTATGTACAGAGTCGGTTTCGCTTTTGCCAACTTGACGGACCGCTTGCCTCCGTTCATGCGCCGCATAAACCGGATGCACGACTCTCACCGGCTCAAAGTTACATCGCCAACACCCCGTACAGACAAGTCCGTCCTTCAAGTCCGCCTCTCTAGACGACTCCACCCGTCTCGAGCTTATCGTCCCAGGCCCAGAAACCTGGGGGTAATTATTACTCCTTCGAAACGCCATCATTGGCCCCAGGGACTAAAAAAACGCCGGGATTTTTCGCACCAAATCCGGCCGCCGTCGCCCCTCCTCGTCCTTCCTGTATAAGCCGTCGAGCTGCGCCGCCCATCAACCGTCGTCCATCATGTCCGGTTTCTCTCATTTTCTTGACGCACCTGGCTAGCAGAGCTGTCTGCCCGAGTAGCATCGTAGTCCAGTTTGTGTGTTTCTGTCGGCACAATGGTCGCCTACATCAGCGACAACGAGCCCCTCGTCGACGCCGGGCTCCCCGAGTCGCGCGTCCTTATCATCGGCACCGGCGGCACCATATGCATGCAAGATGGCCCGGACGGCCTCGCGCCGAGCGGAGGCTTCTTGGAGAGCGCCATGGCGCCGCGGCCGACGTTCAACGACATGTCTGGCCTTGATGGTAAGTGCCAATGCCGTGGCCCGTGAGGCGTCTCATATGACATCTCACCTACGGCCTCATCTTACGTCTTGGTTGGTTCTGACATGGCAGACAAACTCCACGCCTACCGCAACGGCGAGCTTCTCACCATAGACTCTCTCCGTACGCCCCCGACGGCTCACCAGCGGCACATCCGCTACGGCATCGTCGAGTTTGACCCCCTCCTCGACAGCTCATCCATCTCGGCGGCCGACTGGGCTGCCATGGCCCTCACCGTGAAGCAAAACTACCACCTTTTCGACGGTTTCGTCATCCTCCACGGCACCGACTCGCTCGCCTACACGGCCTCGGCCCTGTCCTTCATGTTCTCCAACCTCGGCAAGCCCGTCATCCTCACCGGCTCCCAGGCGCCCATCTTCGCTCTGCAGTCTGACGCCGTCGACAATCTGCTCGGCTCGCTCATCATCGCCGGCACCTTTGTCGTTCCCGAGGTCGGCCTGTTCTTCCACCACAAGCTGTACCGCGGCAACCGCACCACAAAGGTCTCGGCTGCGTCCTTTGAGGCCTTTGCGAGCCCCAACTGCGAGCCCCTGGCCAAGGTTAACGGGCTCGGCATCAACGTCAACTGGCCGCTTGTGCTGCGGCCCACGAGCATCGCCGAGTTTTCCGTCAACAAGCACCTCGACACCACGCATGTGGCCTGTCTGCGCATCTTCCCCGGCATCAAGCCCGAGATGGTCGACGCCGTCCTGCACCTCCCCGACCTACGCGGCCTTATCCTCGAGACGTTTGGCATGGGCAACGTCCCTGGCGGCGTCGACGGCCGCCTCACCCACGTCATCAGCGCCGCCGTCGAGCGCGGTGTCATTGTCGTCAATGTCAGCCAGTGCGTCAGCGGCTTCGTCTCTCCCGTATACGCCCCTGGCACGCAGCTTGGTCGCGTCGGCGTCATTTTCGGCTTGGACCTCACTGCCGAGGCCGCCCTTGCCAAGCTGTCCTACCTGCTGGCGCTGCCGGATCTCTCTAACCAGGACATTGCCGAACGCTTCTCGCGCTCCCTGCGCGGTGAGATGACTGAGATCGCGCACCCGACCTTTTCGCACCCCTCGGCACCCCTGAACCCTGCCGCCTCGCGCCTCACGCCCCAGGAGTCTCTCTTCACCGCGCTGGGCTACGCCATCCAGAACGAAGAGGTCGGCCTCGTCCGCCAGCTGCTCGAGGGCGAGGGCGGCCAGTTGCTCAAGACGGCCGACTACGCGGGAAACACGGCTGTCCACCTGGCCGCCGTGTCTGGCAGCACCGAAATCATGCTCGAGCTGCTCAGACGCGGCGCCAGCGTCCACGAGCGCAACAGGGCCGACAACTCGCCCCTGTTTCTCGCCACGCTGTCGGGCAAGGAGGATTGCGCCCAGCTGCTGAGGTCGGCAGGTGCCCACCTGTCCGTAGAGGAGATTGAGCGCGGGCCGCTGGCTAAATATCGACGCGAACTTGAATGAATGGAATGAGTGAGTACATATGAAATAGAAATGGCGCAAAATTTGAGCACCCTAGCTTGGGCGCAGGATGCCAGATGCTACGAAAGCGGACCGCTGCGCCCTTAAGACTCGAATTTAGGTGGGCTGCTGGCGGTATTGAGTTGTGGAATAAGATGTCCATAACACTGGAATATGTTCTTCAAATTAATGTCTCTCGAAAGACTGTACGACATGTTGATGATGAGCTTGGTTGTTAGGAAGAGCGAGTACAGCCGCCCATGAAATTCATGCGGCACACGAACACCATATGGTCGAGAATCTCAGTGTAAATGGCACACGGCGATCAATAACTACTGTCGAGCAAATTCTCTTGAAGCCAATCGTTGAAATGGCATCGTTAGATCATATTGCCAAGTCTTGAACTTGTTGCCGAATGCTCCGTGTTCGTTTGCTGCTCGGTTTTCACCTTGCGACAAAGATGGCCATTGACTGAGGATCATACCCATGCCGCCTGAGAAAAAGAATGTAGTTCTAATCAAACAACTCTCCCTGGACCTTCATCCTACACGCAATCGCAGTGCAAGCCCTTACTGTATCCACGACCGACTGCCGTAGCTAGTCATAATCTATTCGCATCCATGAGACACACGGCACGACGTGAAACAACATGTGTTGTGCCAGACTTCAGTCCCCAGACGCCAACTTGATTCAAGACAGTCCGTCATCTCGCCATGAACATGATGCTCTGGCTTATCCACACACTACGTCGTCGAGTCGGCTAACGGAGGAACAGATCCCCAACGCCATTCCGTAGCGTCCTGGTTCTATCTACGTGATCCAGGCCCAGAAAGTCATCCTCGGATGATGCAACATTCCAAAGTTCGTCATCTATATCAGCATACGTTAGCCTTCATTGGTTCATCGACGCGCTTGGTGGAGGTAACACACCGTCGCTGAGATATTGAGGCTTCGAGTAGTTTGCCCGGCGGCAGATGGCGAACTTGATCTTCTCGAAGCTCTTGCCCTTGAGACCTGTGCGCTTTTCGAGGCGCTTTTTCGTGTCGACAAATTTCTCACCCTACACAAAGGTTAGTTTCACACTAAGAAATTGCCCGTACAACGGCTCGTCACTTGCCTCCTTGAGCAGAAACTTGAAGGGCACGCCGTGGACCCGGTTGACTTCGTTCTGGAAATGGAAGACCTGGATGAAATTATTGTCGTCGGCCCCAACCTCTTCCTCGGGCACACGCTCGGCGAATAATTGCGTGTACTCGTTCAGATTCATGACAGGGTGTTCCCGTGCTGGTTCACGATAGAACCTGTTGGAGCTTGTCTCGTAGACCCGAATGCGCCCACCCACAGCTTCCTCTGGAAGCTGCGCCTTCTTGACCAGGGCCTGAATCAGATCCTCAATCGTTCCCGTTTTGGGGACGAGCAAGTCGAATTGATCCTGTTCCGAAATCAGTCAGTCTAGCCGGTTCCCGTTATGGACAAGCGTTACCAACCTCCTTCGTGATACCATCACTGAGCCAAGTGACCTTGATGCTCTTCTTTGTATCCAGCTCAGCTAAACTCATTTCCAGCACCTCAAAATAGAAGGCGTCAGTTCTCTGACTTGAGTTGAGCGAGTTTGATCCCATCGGATTCAGAATCTGCCGCAGGCTCGGGTTGGTTCCCCGCCTGACCGGAGCCTTGGGGTTGTTGGTCGTCGCATTGACAGTCCACAAGCGGATATGCGTTGGAGGCACAGACAGATGTGTACCGATGCGCTCAGATAACGTGTCGTAGTTGATCTTTGCGTTGAGAACAAGATCGAACGGTGGGTATTGGTTCTGGTCGCATCTAGTGGGATGCGGATGGAATCTTACGGTCCGCTTATGTTCCAGGAAGTCGTAATACTCTCGCGCGTCCTCGAAATGCTCCGCCGTTTGGATCCTGAACACAATGAGCACATGGCAGTTGGAGGGAAGAAAAGATGGGCACATACGGCTCTTGCAGCGTCTTCTCTGCAAGTCTTGCCTGCTCGGCCTTCTCGGACGTCCTCTGGAAGCAGACGATGTCTCCGTCCTGAAGCTCAGCCACCTTCAACGACTGCTTAGGCTTTAAAGGTTCGATCATGGTCGGTTTGATTTCCTGTCAAACATCAGCGCCAATTCAGAGGGCCCCAGGTCTGTTGCGTCATACCTCCCACAGCAACAGCTTCTCATCAGCCGAGAGCTTGTCGCCCCAGCCCATCTTCTGCAGGATTAGGGGGATTAGCTCCTCCACCTTTTTCTCCTTGCCAATGTAAACATGGCCAACGCCGCTCAACGTTTGTTGTTCGAGGTCAAAGTGCTTCAGCAACAGAAGTATCGTGTCGTTCTTAACCACGACGCCATTTGACTGGCTCTGATATGACGGCCAGATGGCTTCGCCGTCCGCACTGAGCTCGTCTGCAACTTCGGCCCAAACGCGCAGGCTTGTATCCCGATGCGCGGCTGACCGGGTGTAAGCCTCCTCGACTGTGGGCCGTAGATCCATAATTGGCTGATCGGGTCGGATCGTCTTGTTTTGCCGGTTCACCATGAGCCAGAGCCGCACCTTGCGTGGATCTTGGCCCATGTCCGCCGCGACCTGTTTCACAAATTCTTCCATGGTCATTGCCCGACGAATCCTGTAGGACCTTGGGGCTGCGGAGTCGGCCTCAGGATTCGCGTCAAAAGTGCACAGATCGGTGCCCCCGTATTGCCGGAAGGTGTCATCAGTAATGACCTTGGCCATCATATATAGATGGGCCTCCTTCTGTTCACGTCGGCGGGCCTCTCTGAGCGCAGTCTCCTCATCAAATCTTTGGTCTACGTATTAATGTTAGCAGCGGTGTTCTTGTCTGAGATTGCAGCCTAAGAAAGTACTCACGAAGGTGCTGGGGAATATCTGCTTTCGTGACGGGACACAGAATTTTGTCCACCTTGCACTGCCGAATGTAGACCAACATGTACGCGCTGTTCTGGCGCATGATGGGCGCCTTCTTTTGGAGTGGTGCTCGGGGATAGCCATTAAGCGTCCGGTATTCGCCTCCAAAGTTCTCCTCCAGAACCTCTCTCGAAGTCGCCCTGGTCACCTTGTCATCGTCGTACCTGTAGAACCAACCGTCCTTTTCCGGTTTGATAAAAGCGTAGTAGTGACCCGCGTTCAAGTCGCCACTGTGAACGAGAACACCATGAAGCTGATATGTCCAATCCTCGGATCTGCTCTCACCCTCCATGATGTAGGGGGCGGCATCAAAAACGTCGGGGAATTCGTATCGGTCATTAATCTTCATCATCATATCTTTGTGGATGTCGTATTCAAAACGCTTGAGCTGCAAGTGCAGAACGTCGGGGAAGCTAGCGAAGATGACGCCCTTGTTGGCATCCTGCAGCTTGTACTGGTCGCCGGCGAAGTACTGATTTTCTCCGTTCATCTTCTCCACCTGGATGTAGTCCTGGAAGCTGTCGAGCACGGTCTCATTTCCGCTCACATTGAGTTGAATGTCCCAGAAATCCTCAGTGCGGCTTGATTCGTAGTCAACGTTGATGCATGAAATGTACGTCTTGATCTTGCCGCTGAATATTTCCGGGAGGACATTCTCAGCCTTGGTGCCCTTCATCTTCTCTTCCATCCTCTCCATGAGCTTGCGCGAAAGTTCTTGCACGTCCTGCTGCTCAAAGATGTGTCGAGTCTCCCAGCCAAAAGACTTGGTCAATTCGTTGGTGCTGACCGCTTGCTCCGACGTTTGCAGCTGGTAGAAGAGTCGCTGAAGGGTATATGCGGAATTATGCATACTCTCATCGTTCTCTGTAGGAATTTCGTAGACGGCCTAGTCGCCAGAGGGTCAGTAAGCGCTTGGCACGCCCGGCCGCTGCCAACGCCAAGGGGAGGACGAACGCACCTTTCGAAACAAATTCGTGAAATACAAGGATTGAAGGAGTGAGTTGAGGTAGCAAGTGGCTCCCTGATTCTTCAGCCCGACGTACCCCGTTTCCTTCTTGGAATCGTAGTTTACGAAGTTGTGCCACAAGACGCCCGTCTCGTCCTCGACAAACCGAAGATAGGCGGTTATGTTGGCTGTGTCGTTCTCGCAAAGCGGGCGGTTGCCGTGTTCCCAAGGAACGTTGAACATTCTCCGGTGCTCTACGAAGCGGGTGAAGCCCCAGTCACCCTCCTCCTTGGTGAATCGGTGGTGAGCGGCGTGGTGAACGTACAAGCTGGGGTCGTTCGGGTTCCAGAGCACTAGGGCGAACTGCACGCAGCAACTCCAATCATCGGGCACGGCCTTGGCGTCGAAGCCATGTTCGAGGTAGATGGAGCACTGGTCTGTGTTATTACCGTGAGGGAAGAGAAGGATGCGCCTGTAAGTACGAGCGGTTTAGTAAAGTTGCGTTGAGCACGATCTCGCAAGGTTGCGAGGTGACGGGGCCTCACCATGGGTAGCCGCCAGCTTCGAAAATGGGGCCATGCTCTCTCTTGCCCAGACCGCGCCAGTTCTCAACAGTCCATGTGTGTTCAAAGTCCTCGAGAGTCTTGGGCTCGTCTATTAGGGGAGGGAGAGCCAGCTCCTTCATCGCTTCGTCTATTGGCCGCTAGTTAGCGGGCACAGCTAGTTTGGCGAGAACGGTAACGGCAGCCGGGGAAAGACGTACGGTCGTTGGCCATGGGCAGATCTTGGAGCTGCTGCTCCGTCTCGCCATGCTCGACGTTGTCGGGGCTGATGATGGCGATGGGGTCCTTCTCGAGGTCGTCGGTGACTCCAACATAGTCATCTGCATCCACCACCATCTCATTGGGGGAGTCCAAGTGGTAGCTCTGGTTGCGAGATACAAAGTCAGCCAAGCCTCGGTAGGGCAGACCGCGTGGGTCCGGGGCCATGGTGGAGGGCGCTCGCGTGCGTCGCGAAGGAAGCAGAGCAAGCTAGGGGAGAAGAGATGAAGGCTCTGCTTGGAGGGGAGCTGGTGTCGAACAAAGGATGACGCCCACAGCGCGGCGATGCTGATGCACGGATCATATGAGGTTGCGAGGCAAGGCAAGGACACGAAGGGTAGGGTACTGGTAGGAGGCAAGACACGAAGCCGATCAAGTCAAAAGGGAAGGCAGGACAGAGCCAGCAGTACAACGTCAGGGCCCAGGCATGTGCACCTGCATTGCCGACAGCCGCCAGGGTACTGTGCAGCTGCGTGGAACGTGGGTTTTAAGGACAGTCCAACAGCGGAAGAGCTTACCATGGCTAGCAGTCTCGTCGCGGACAGCTGCAGAGGTCTCTACGTCGCCTCAGGCCGTAATTGCTGCGCACAGGGCCCGGGGCAGAGACGGTACACGCTGGGGAGGCGTTTGAGAAGGCCTCAAGAGGCGCTATGGGTGGTGGTTGGCGGGCAACTGCAGCAGCAATTCGCAGACGACGTCAGTTGAGGCTAGGGCAGGCGAAGAGCCGCGGGGGCGCCAGAGACTGGAAAAATACACGGCCAGGCGAGCGAGGGGCAGACAAAGAGGAGTGTGAACAAGGAAGACCAGACGGGGACGGAGGATTCGTCGACAATGAGGGCGAGTCTGCTACCAGCCTTGTAGCCGGTGTCGATATCTGTATGGCAAGGTACCGATACGCCCGCAGAGGTGAGAGGTGAGGTGAAGGGTCAGACAGACAGGTAGGGTGAGGTCTGGAGAGCTATGATGGACGGACTCGCGCGCACCGGCCGACGTGCCCGCAATCGCGGAGAAAAGCAGCACGCCTCTCACATTGCCGCTGACTGCTGTGGGCCGCGACGACGACTGAGGCGCCGGTTAGAGACGAGCAGCAAGGGCAAGTCGACAATGATAGTGTGCGACTGGGGCGCATCACGACGGCATTGTGGCAATGTCCACACTGGAGCTCTTTGCCATACCCACCCAATAGAGTAGAGCACTAGCAGGCGCAACTTGCTGCCCGGACCCACTACTATCAGCAATGGACTGGAGCTCAGCCATGGCCGGTTTTGAGCCCCGCCACCAATGACGTTCATGGCCGTCCGTCAGAACCAGAGCTGACGCAGAGCTTTTAGCTTGTGACTGCGATGCTGTCGTGCTTGAACACAAGCAAGGCGCACGGAAGAAGGAAGGTGACTTAGAATAGAGCACCGCGTTGCGCTGCGTCAACACTTTTCACAGCTGAGTGGTCCTTGACGGTACCTATGCATTACGGGGCAAAGAAACCTTAGTTCAGTACGAGTGTGTGTAAGCAGCGTGCCAGATGGAAACCCGTAAACTGCCCGTATATCAAACTCACTGCCACCTGGGCCCACGACCCTTGACACGCTCCTCACAGACTTCAGCGCAATACGATGCCTTGTTGATTGCAGACGATCCTGTGTGACGATTTGCCTAAAAGATTCGGCCAAAAGAGCCCGCGAGTCCGCCGAAGAGGTACGAGTATAGATGGAGCCTTGCCGAGACTCAGCCAAGACTGTACCTCGCAAACAAGCTTTTCCATCAACAAAACACGAATCAAGACCATTTCCGTCGCTAGCGGTCCTCGTAGGGTCAATCGCACGGTAGCTGTGTTGCACCGTCCAGGATGCCAGGCAATGAGCCATGCACTCCGCGGCATAGCTCCAGTCAATAAGAGGGGCACGTGCCAATCAAGGAGCAATCGACGTCTATGCACAGCACTTGCAAGCCCACCTTCGCTGCAACCCGCGGGGACCAGCCTGAGGATGAGTGGATGACTTCTTTGCTGGCAGTCTCCTGACCTATTGACGCAGGGTACTCGCCCGCGGGCCAGATGCCGCCGCTCGAGGCGAGGCAATTGTCGTGGGGTGCGCTTCAATTCGTATGACTCTTACAGAAGAATCAGCCACAGGCATTTCCTTGATGCTCTGCTCTACCTCAGGTACCTTAAGGTACCGATCAACGCAAGCCTGTGAGCTACTAATGCCTTGGAATAGCCCTCCAAGGCATGGCGGCCCAGCTGCCAGCCGATACCGCTGCATGTGGGGTAGCCTAGCCCAAGGCTGGGCAACTCAGGGAGCTCCCGCTTCCCGTGTCGGAGCTTTTGCACATGCATTGCGACCAAGCCGACTTGCTCCTGGCCTCTGCCGTCGACAACCAGAACGACCTCTCCATCTCCTCCTCACTTCCCCTCTCCCGCTCCCCTTTTGCCTTTCCACTCTGCGCCATTTTCCGGATTCTCTCTCTCATCGACTCGGCCAGCGAGCATCCTTCGTTCGAGCACACGCCTCGCTACGCCTTCCCGACTCGCGCCCTCGTCATCCACCCCAGCACCCAACGAGACCCTCTGCATGGAACCGTGGGCATGTTCTCAATCGCGCTGCGCAGAACCGGCAAACGATGCAGACTGACCGGCTCGCTCGTCGTGCGTGCTGACGCCGTGTGCTCGACGCCCGGCGCGCCGCAGCACTCGCGCAGAGCCAGCAACGGAACTTGGCGGCCGGTGTCCGTCTTGGACGAGTATGCATTCACGCTCTCAGGGTCCTCTTCCTGAATCCTGCCCGGAGCTTACTGACACTCTTGCCAGATGGGTTGGCAGAGAAGCACGGCCTATCAGCCTACGACAGCTCATGGTCTTTGGCCGCTCTCTGACCGAGTCGCGCCTCATCAGCTCTGCCAACTATGTCCGCACTGAGCTGCCCGCTAGGTAACCTCGACCTCAACCACTGCACATGTCCCCAGCCACTACACGATGTTGACACTCCATTTGCAGAATAGCGCATCGTCTCCGGGACATGCAGCAGCTTCCCTACGTCGTCGTCACAAACCCCCACATCAACGAAGTCTACAACCTCTATTACAACGCCTTCGACTGCTTTCGCAAACTCAAGGAAGTCAAGACGCTCGAGGATAACGACAAGCTGTGCGAGATCATCGCACAAAATCTCAAGGGTCACCTGACTGTCATACCCAAGCTGGCCATGGGCATTCTCGAGTGCGGCGGCCTGATGGACCCGTTGGATCTGGACAAGTTCATGAATACAATTCTAAGATCGGTGAGTCAAGGTCACTTTGTGTCGAAGTTGACTCAGCTCACACACTTAGCGCATATCCCGACGGGTCATTGCCGAGCAACACCTCTCCTTAACCGAGACATACAACTCGTCACACTTTTCCCCCGGAGCCAAGCTCTCCGAATCCGACTTCATAGGCGAAGTCTTCATCAAGTGCTCAGCCAAGGACGTCATCGACCGCTGCGCCAAAGCCGTTACAGCCCTCGCACGTTCAACAAACGGCCCCGACGCTCAGGTCCCGGAGATCAAAGTCGTTGGCCACCTCGACGCCAGCTTCCCCTACATTCTGAGTCATATAGAATATATTGTCGGCGAGCTGCTCCGCAACTCGGTCCAAGCCGTCATCGAGCGCCATCAGAAGCTAAAGGACACCATCTCTCCGCCGCCACCCATTGAAGTCACCATCTGCGAGGCACAGGAGCATGTCATTTTCCGGATATCAGATCGCGGTGGCGGCATCCCGCGCGCAGAGCTTCCCTACCTGTGGTCCTTCAGCAAGGGGCCCCTGAGCCAGAAGCGCCTCGAGAACCTCGGCCAGGTGCCCCGCATGGCCGCTACAATGCAGGAGCTCCACGTCGAAGACGAACTCAGCCGCCGGGACCTGAAGACGCCTACTTACCAGAGTTCACTCTCTTCGCTTACCAGCCGGCCCCCCAACCTACGCCTGGGCATGGGCCTGCCCCTCAGCCGCGTCTACGCAGAGTACTGGGCCGGCAGCCTCAACCTGCACAGTCTCGAGGGCTATGGTGTTGACGCGTTCCTTCAGATATCGAGGCTGGGCAACAAGAACGAGCAGCTCGCCACGAGGGCTAGCATGGATGCCGTCTGAGATTATCCTTGAGCGTGGAATATTGTTTCTTTTCTGCATGATAAATGCGATGGAATAAGGGTGGTCCTAGCGTACGGTGCATCATCATCTGTTGAATGAATCAGACAAGCGAGCTTGTTTCTTAAACTCAAGTGCTCCTGTCAGCAAGGAGTTTGGTACGGGGGGAAATGTCATCTACTTCTATGCTGGATCGTGGGCAACACCAAAAACTCTGTTTTGCACATAATTTTTGCAGTCTTGTCTAAGTGTATCATGAAACGTGATGACTGAATTACATCGGCCTCAAGGTGCCTAGCTGAGAAAATGGGGGGCTTTTGTAAAAGGGACAAATAAAATAAGGCTACATGATCAAAAGCTTCAACCTCGCACGCGCCCGCGTCTGAAGAGAGCTATACTTACGAGCTGACTGCCAACGCGAATCGCAGGACTGAAAAATATGGCGAGCACGTCCGTGATACACCGTAGCCACCACAGCCAACAGGAGGCGCGGTGGGCAAAATCGCAACCATACTCCACCTCAGCGCCTGCAAAGAGCCGCTGACGCGGATAATCATAATGCATCTTCCTCCATGCGGGTATTCGTTGGACTTGATTGCAACTCCTAACCCCAAACTGGAGCGACGAGCATGTGGAAAGACGGCAGCCTGTCCAACATCAATATGGCCTGCCGACGACGTTGCGGCTGGTTTAACGGCGACCGTGGCTACGAACGGCGCTGCCTTGCATCGACTCGAGCTCCGTCTCCAGCTGCTTGATCTGGGCGTGCGTCTGCTCGAGATCCTTGTTGAGACGGTCGCGCTCGGCGATGAGCTTCTGCTCCCACTGTCGGAACCGCTGCTCCTCAATCTTGACCTGCTCGGTAAAGCGCTTTCGCAGAGCCTCCTCTTCCTCCTTGTACTTGGGGTTGTCGAGCTTTCTGGGACGAGCTTCGCCGAACTTGCGGGTCTCCATCTGCTGTGCGCGGTAGGCCTCGTAGTGAAGCTCCTCAGTAGTGTGAATGAGGTCGAGCATATGGGTTCGGATCAGGATGGATCGCAGCTTCTTGAAATCGCAGTGGTCCTCGTTCTCGACCTCAGCAACACCCCAGGAATATTGACGACCCTTGACGATGCGGCCGTCGCTGGTCTTGACGTCCTTCTCGGAACCGATCACGGCGAATGGCATGGCAGCCATCAAGCTGCGGGCATGCTGAGCGGCAGCCTCGTCATCCTCCTCGATCGGGGGCTGGTAAATCTTGATGTTCTGGGCCTCAATGACGGAGATGATCTGGAAGTATGATTAGCAAACGAGTCCACCTCAAGCACCCTCTGTGCCACGTACTCTTTGCTTGAACTTGGCCAGGTCAGCCGGGCTGAGGGTGTCGGCCTTGGCGATGACAGGGATCAGATTGACGCGAGAGCAGAGTCTCTTCATGACCTCGATATCCAGGGGCTTGAGGGTGTGGCCGGTCGGGCGGATGAAGTACAGGCAGGCATGGACGCGGAGATCGATCTTGTCCTGGCGGCGGGGCTGCTGCTCCTGAAGCATGTACGACTCGTGCTGATCGTCGAGGAACTCGATGATAGGCATCCAGGAGTCACGGTTGTTGACATAGTCACCGAAGCCGGGGGTATCAATGACCGTCAGGCGGACTGCACGAGGACACAATTAGCTATGATCGGACGTGTAGACTCGCGTTGGGCAGTAGCGTTCGCACCCTTGAAGAACTTCTCCTCGAGCTCAGCCTTGGTGATTTCGATCTCAACGGTCTTGTCGACCTGCTTCTGGTGACGCTTCTTGTGGTCGGCGTAGTTCTTGATGGTGGTGGAGAAGAGGGTGTTGATGAAGGTGGTCTTTCCCAAGCCCGACTCGCCAGCAACCTGAGGTACATCAGTCGGGTCAGCTGTAGCCGTCAAAAGCCCATTGCGTGCCAGAAGCTGCTCCTCGGGTTTCCTGTTCGATCTGCAACATGACGTACCATGATGGTGAAACCGGCACCGCGTTTGGCAACAATCTTGTGTCGCTGGTTGGGGAGATTGGCAATGCCAATCGGCGAGGCGCTCTCAGCAGCGGGAGGAGCCATCTCGACGGGATTCAGGCGCAGCGCAGGTAGTGTAGGTGATGCAAGCGAACGCAGCCGAAAGCGAATGATTCGCAAGCAGAGGAAGACTGCGGAGAAACGCCTACGATGGCGGTGCGAGTCGAATTGCAGGGACCAGAGTCGGAAGATGGTGGAGGTTCGGGAGCTTGTTGGAAGCAAGCGGGCACGAAGCACTGGTGTACGAAGTACCTCAGCTCAGGGGCAGACGGCGGCGGGACCGCGCCAAAAGGGGGGCTCGTGGCCGCCAATTTTGCTGCCCTTGCCCCGTTGGCTGGTCTGGGGGACACGGGGCAGGAGGTGGTCCCCCAAGTCCCCTTTTCCTTCCCAAGCCACACGACCTGGCGGCTCTGCATGGCGGTCGGTGCGCAGAGGCCTTGCCCAGCACGGTCTAGACGCTAGACCCGGGATCAATTATCTGCCGGGCCCTCCGTCGCGTTTTCAGGTGGGGTCGACTCGCCCGCAACAATCACAGCTGGAGACGAAGACCAGCGTTCAAAAACCCGACTAAGGAGTATCGATACAGCATCGAAGCACGCACAAACTGCAAATCCACAAACTAAACATGCTGATGGAGATATCGCATGAGAGTTTTGCTCTAAGTTTATAGTCGGAAATAGTTTCGCCTTGCTTATTAAGAAAAGACCTAAATTGGCAACGTGGCGGAGTGGTTAACGCGACAGCTTGCTACGCTGTTTCCTTCGGGAGCACAAGTTCGAATCTTGTCGTTGTCGTAATTTTTTGCTACCCGCGGTAGATCACGTGATGTAGCACGTGCGTGAGTTCGCAGCTGAAATTTCCCGGTCTGCATCTAATCGATAAGCAAAGAAGCAAGCAATCCCAGCCAAATTTTTGGCAGCGATCCGAGTTCCATCCAACTTGTCGCAGTATCATGGCCGGTAGATGACAATGAAGACCGACTTCAAGGTACGGCTGAGCCCCAATTGGAGCGGGCGCATGCATTCCGACTCGTGCTAATATTGCGAATTGCAGTTTTCGAACTTGCTGGGCACCGTCTACTGCCAGGGCAATCTGCTCTTCAGTCCAGATGGCACCCATCTCTTCTCGCCCGTAGGGAATCGGGTGACGGTCTTCAACCTGGTAGAGTAAGCACGCTTCTAGCATCGTTGATGGGACGTTGTTCGCGCGTGTGTCTAACGCGAGTTTTCGACAGGAATAAATCACACACGCTTCCCTTTGCCCACCGCAAGAACATCTCGAGAATCGGACTCACACCGCGCGGCAACATACTCCTCACAGTCGACGAAGACGGACAAGCGATTCTGACCAATGTCCCACGCCGAATCGCCATATACCACTTCTCCTTCCGATCGCAGGTCACGGCGCTCGCCTTTGCCCCATCCGGGAGACACTTTGCCGTCGGGCTCGGTCGCAAGATTGAGGTGTGGCACGTGCCTTCGACGCCAGACTCAAATGTTGGCGGCGAGCTCGAATTCGCACCCTTTGTGAAACACCATACTCATACGGGGCACTTTGATACTGTGCGACATATCGAGTGGTCGAGCGACTCCAGATTCTTCCTGACCGCCTCCAAGGATCTGACGGCGAGGATATGGAGTTTGGACCCGGAAGATGGCTTCACGCCGACGGTGCTCTCGGGCCACAAGCAAGCTGTTGTGGGAGCATGGTTCTCTGAAGACCAGGAAACCCTCTACACCGTGAGCAAGGATGGCGCCGTCTTTGATTGGCGCTATGTCAAGCCCATCAATCGCATCAGAGAGGACGACGACATGGCCGATGAAGACGATGACTCTGATATGCGATGGCGAATAGTCCAGAAGCACTACTTCATGCAGGGGAGCGCCCACGTGAGATGTGCGGCTTTCCACCCAGAGTCAAATCTGCTGGTTGCTGGCTTCTCGAACGGCATCTTTGGACTCTACGAGATGCCAGACTTCAACAACATCCACAAGTTGAGCATATCACAGAACGACATCGACTTTGTGACCATCAACAAGACTGGAGAGTGGTTGGCCTTTGGCGCGTCGAAACTCGGCCAATTGCTGGTGTGGGAGTGGCAGTCGGAATCTTACATTCTGAAACAGCAAGGCCATTTCGACTCCATGAACTCCCTCATCTACTCGCCGGATGGGCAGCGAATTATAACTACGGCCGATGACGGCAAAATAAAGGTTTGGGACATTGAATCAGGATTCTGTATCGTCACCTTTACCGAACACACGAGTGGTGTGACGGCCTGTGAGTTTGCCAAGAAAGGAAACGTCCTTTTCACGGCCAGTCTCGACGGCTCGATCCGAGCATGGGACCTCATTCGGTACCGAAATTTCCGCACATTCACAGCGCCGACCCGCCTGTCATTCTCTTGCATGGCTGTGGACCCCAGTGGTGAGGTTGTCGCGGCCGGATCTCTGGACTCTTTCGACATTCACATTTGGTCTGTCCAGACTGGTCAGCTCCTCGATCAGCTGTCAGGCCACGACGGTCCGGTCTCTGCTCTGGCATTCGCGCCAAACGGAGACTCTCTTATCAGCGGCAGTTGGGATCGCACTGCTCGGATATGGTCAATCTTCAGCCGGACACAGACCAGCGAGCCCCTCCAGCTGCAAGCAGATGTGCTGGACATTGCTGTACGGCCGGATTCCCTGCAGCTCGCCATCTCAACGCTCGACGGACAGTTGACGTTCTGGTCTCTGGCTGATGCCGAGCAAGTCGCTGGGCTGGACGGACGTCGCGATGTATCTGGAGGGCGACAGGCGACGGACCGTAGGACGGCGGCCAACGTCTCCGGGACCAAAAGCTTCAATTCAATTCGCTACAGCATGGATGGAAGCTGCCTCATTGCTGGCGGCAACAGCAAATACATCTGCCTATACTCGGTGACGACCATGGTCTTGCTTAAGAAGTTTACCGTCAGTGTCAACCTCTCCCTATCTGGGACACAGGAGTTCCTCAACAGCAGGAATATGACCGAGGCGGGACCTATGGAGGCGCTGGATGACCAAGGTGAGGCATCCGACCGCGAAGATCGCGTCGATTCGAGCCTACCGGGTTCCAAGCGTGGCGGAGATCCTTCGGCCAGGAAGAAGCTGCCGGCCGTCCGTGTGACGGGCATTGACTTTTCGCCATCTGGAAGCGCATTCTGTGCCGCTTCTACAGAGGGCCTGCTCATCTACAGCCTGGATACCACACTCCAATTCGACCCGTTCGACCTGCACATGGAAATTACCCCCGCCTCGACTTTGAACGTGCTGGAAGTGGAGCGCGACTTTCTCAAGGCCCTCGTCATGGCCTTCAGGCTAAACGAGGCTGGTCTGATCAAGCGAGTGTTCTTGGCCGTGCCGCCAGCGGACATTTCCCTCGTGGTGGCAGACTTGCCGACCGTCTACGTGTCCCGGCTGCTGCGTTTCGTCGCCGCCCAAACCGAAGAGTCGCCGCACATTGAGTTTTGTCTGTTGTGGATCAAGGCGCTTGTCGACAAGCACGGCGCGTGGCTGACTGCCAACCGAGGCAAGGTGGACGTCGAACTGCGGATAGTGTCGCGCGCCGTGTCGAAGATGCGGGACGAGATCCGGAGGCTGGCGGATGAAAATGTCTACATGGCGGACTATCTTCTGGGACAGGCTGGCAAAGAGACGGAAAAGGGGGTCGACGGGCAGCTCAAGTCTGGAAGACAGCAGATGGTTGAGCTGAGCATGAGCGGCAACGCAGAGTCTGGCGGCGAGTCGGACGACGACGAGTGGATTGGGCTAGACTAAGACGGCTGGTTCATAGAGATGGACGAAACTCTGTAAATACCCAAAGGAGCAGATTCCAGCCCTAAAGGCGTGTCGCTAATTTACGTGATTGCGTTTTGGCGACTCTGTTCTGATCAACTTACGATCAATTCTTGTAGATGGTTCCATTGTTCCCTTACGATGCCTTGGGGATGCTCTCCCAAGCCTCCTTGAACCCAGCCGATCGCACCCACTCCTGCCCTTGCCCCTCGACGCTGTGCAGCAGCATATACGTGATCTTGAGCCACGCTTCATCTCCTTTGATACGGATCCATGGCCGGCCGGCCCACTTGCGAGAGACCTCTTGGGCGAGCAGCAGAGCGCGCACCGTCTTGATGGCGTGCCCATCGTCGACGAAGCCGTGAAACCGTGGCAGCAGATCGCGCGCCTGCGTAACGTCGGGAGACGCATCCTTGGGCACGTACGTCTCTAGGGCCTCGGCGAGGCGCAAGGGCGGGGACCCGCGGGCGAGGTACTCGACGCAGTCTAAGCGCAACTTCCACTCAAGCAGACGGGCGCGGGCAGCTGCGGGAATCCAAGCGGCATGCTTGTTGAGGGAGAGAAAGAAGGGCGCCGAGGTGAGGTGATGGCTATATCGCGTCAGAGAAGCTGCTGCTGTTGCTGCAGGGCGTCGAGATGGGGACAGATGAGATTTAAATAGGGGTAGGGGTAGTGCCAGGGAGCAGGGGCGGCTTACATGAGGAAAAAGTCAAACTTGGGGATGTACGGCGGGTTCCAGGAGGCGGCGGCGCCAATGTACGCAGCGGTATGGAACATCTCGGCGGTGCGCTCCTCGACCTCGTCGGGCGAGACGCGTATCTGAGCGAGCAGCTCGACGGCCTCGTCCTCGGCGCGGGCCAGCACGCCGTCGTGGACGCGGTTCGGGTCCTTCCAGTGGGCGCTCGTCGCGAGCTTCTCGTTGTCCTGCCGGACCGTCTCGCATATCTCGGCCACGGAGCGCGGCGGCCTCGCGGCAGCAGCCTCGGCGGCAGCAGCTTTGTCGACCTTGACCATGAACTCGCCGAAGCGATCCTTGTGCACCGCCGCCTGCGCCAGACCCGAGGCGACAATGGCGGGCTGCTCCCACTCGACGCCGTAGAGGAGCTGGATCATGGGGTGCAGGAAGCCCGCGTACAGCCGGGTGCGCACCTCGGCGCTCTTGGGCGACGCGTCGTCGAAGACGTATTCGGTGAGGACGGCCTGCCAGCCCTTGTGCTCGATCTCGCGCTGGAAGAAGGCGAGGAAGTCGGAGTAGTGCCGGCCCTGGCCGAGGTACTTGGGCGCGGCGTTGGCCCAGTCGCTCTGGAGCTCATCGACGACGGTGCTCTGCGTCTTCATGGCCTTGGTCTGGTACGTCTTGTTCTCATCGTAGGCTTGCTGGAGGATGCCCGGGGCGGCGCCGGTGCCGTAGAGGGTGAGGAGCTGGTGGAGAATCTGAGGCGTTTGCCTGTGGTTAGTTCTGACGACGCTTCCAGGGCTAGCATGAGGGCACGCTGCGTACGTGGTTGTGGAAGCCATCTGCATTGAAGAAGACGTGGTGGTCCTGCATGGACAGTCAGTGTGTGTGCAACTTGTTGAATTGCTGTCTTGGGCGGACCTCGAGGTCCCTCTGGAGCAGCTCCGTGACCTTGGCTGCCGCCGCCTCGTCTTGTTTGACGTTGAGCAGGCCCGTGTCCCGCGCGGGGACGTGAATCTGGTACGCCGTCGCCGTGGTCGCACGAACCGAGTAGTAGTTCTTTTGCAGTCTTGGGATTCTTATCGTCGTGTGCGCGCCTCGCAGTATGGCTCGCAGTGGTCGCATGTGAAGCTCGTGACGGGCGCTGTGCCTCTTCCAACGGCCCGCCTTGACGCTGCCATGGCCCGACCACTTTATACTTCCTGCAGTCGCCCTCGATGCGATGGCACGAAAGCTTCCATCAGGCGAACACGGTGTCAAGGTATGGTATGCTACTGTCAGACGTGCAGCGCTGACAAATGGCGTGGCGGCAGGGTCGCGCCGTGATGCTCGGATGTCCGAGAGTTGCGAGGCGTGGGCATGGCGGGGACGTGATTGCAAAGCGCCGGCAGCGCACTGGCTGGGCCGAGGAGTTGGTGACATCATGCGCGTCGCTAGCCGTCGCGGCCGCCCAAAGAAGGACAGCTCTCGCCTCGGCGGAGTTTCTGCACTCCACAGCCAGCCAGCCAGCCGTTGCCGCTGCGGCAGAAGGGTGTCGATGTGGCCTTGAGCTTGCTTGCTTGCTTTGCCAGTGGGAATGTCGGCGGCCTGAACCTCCGCTTCCCGATGTTGCTTCGGCCCGGCACTCGGAGCAAGGAGCAAGATCGCGGATGCCGTGGTGAAACACGGACCGGCCGCGCTGCTTATGGCCCGGGGCTATTGTGAATGTAATGATGAGACGCTCAGCTGGGACAGCAGAATGCACGCACGTTGGTCCAGACCAGGCGACGGCCAAGAGCAAACCTTGTGCCGATTGGGTCGCATACAGGGTGAGAGGTAAGAGAACTATCAAGAAACTTCATTCACGAGCCGCATAGCTCGGTACTCGAACATCTACCGTTCGTTGTTCGCCCTACATGCGTACTCGATTCTTCATCATGACTTTTTGCATCCAGAAAAAAAGAAAGAAAAACATTGCCATGCCACATTAATGCATCTACGCCTTGCGCTTCTTCTGCGGCGGGTTGTCCTCGCCGTCGGCCTCGGCCTCGTCCATGTCCTCGTCGTCATCCGACTCAAAGTCCATGTCGCTCATGGCTTCCTGCTCCTGGGCTTGGGCTGCGGGCAGAGGCGTTAGTTGGGCTTGTTCCACTCAACCCTCCATCTCCTCGTCCGAGTCCTCCTCTGAGGCCTCCTCCTGGCTCTCGAAGAACTCACTGAAGTACTTGATGGCGCCGGGCCACAGGTCCTCGGCGATGGATACCGCCAGGTCGTCGGCCGTGGGGAAAATCTCCAGCTCGTACTCGTCCTCGTCCTCCTCATCCTCCTCTTCGTCGTCCTTGACCTCGACCTCCTTGCCCTCCTTGCGGGCCTGGCGGCGCTCCTGCTCCTTCTTGCCGGCCTCGCGGCTCTCCTCGGGCGAGATGTTTCTTCCGCGGAAGCCGAACCAGGCGAAGAAGCTGACGCCGCCCAGGCCCGTCTCCTCCATCTGCTTCTTGAGCTGCTTCTTGGCCTCGGTCTCCTCCGTCGTGCCCGCCTTGTCCTCGTCCCAGACCTTCTTGGCCAGGCCCAGCAGGCCGCCCGTCAGGTCCTTGTTGGCCTTCCACTTGATGTCGACAGGCTCACTGACGAGGCCGGCCCAGCCGTCGTTGGCGTAGCGCCACCAGAACTTCTTCTCGAGCACAGTGTTCTCAAAGTACTCGTTCTCGTCAAACTCGAACTTGATGGCGATGCTGCGGGGGTCGCCTTGAGGCAGCTCGAAGCGCTCGACTGAGAGATTCTTGAGGGAGCTGAGGAGCAGGGCAGCATCCGTGGGCTGGATGTACTCGTCAATGTCTGCGGGCGACTGCTCGAAGACGAGAGCCCAGAAGTTGGGGATCTGCGCGATGACCTTGTCGCGCTTGATGTAGAGGTCCTTGGAAAGCTTTTCTTGCTGGCGGACTGTTGAGCCATGCGTTAGCAACCTCTTGTCCTGAATTGAGTCTCAGGATGCGCGCGCGCAAAGGCGGTGTGAGGCTCGCAACGACGGTGAGTCGCAATGCGCCCGCAGCCGCAAAGCACCAAACACAGACAGGGGCGGCAACTCACTCAGCTCAAGCTCGACATCCTCAAAGTCATCCTCGAGGTCCTCGAGCTGCTCGTAGGAAATAGCCATGTCCAGGTTTTCGGCCGACATTGTTGCGGTGGATGTTGATGTGTCTGAGTGAGGGAGATTGGAAGAGTAGGCTATCTGGGAGCTGGCAAGCTACGGTGAATGGAAGCTTCGTCGCGTTTTATATCAAGTCACGCTAGAACCTCGACGACGCAGCAGGCAGAAAAAAAATCTGCACGCCCCAGAAATCTAAACGGTCAGAGGCAAAACGGCCAGCTCGGCTCTAGCTGCGGCGGCGAGCTCTCCTCGCAAATCCGTTGTTTGGTGGAGGAAATTTACCTCTGCCTTAGTTTTTAGTGGTCAGGTTGATGTCATTGGGCCCGTTGCATCCCTGCAGCCACTGGGTAGCTGCAAAGGGTCCGGGTCCACAGCGGGGGAATATTTGGGTGGGCCCGCTGGGCTGTTTTGACCCCACTGGTTGGCAGGTCGAACACTCGCTCAGAGGGGAGGTCGCTGCCAACAGAAGGTTGTTGGCCTTTCAGGCCATTTGCGCAGTAATTACCAAAGCTACCTTGTTAGCTGCATCTCGCGCTTGGGCTTCCTGTAGAATTCGCCGTGGCTTTCGAGATTAAGTCAGCTAGAGCGTCTGCGGCGTCCATGGCGCATATTGGCACTGTATTGAGGGCGAGCCGGACGCTGCCGCCTTTCGCCTACTTCGTACGGTAAATCGAGGGGCCAATGCACCAGGCCAGCGAAGCTCGAGCTGTCTCCATGCAGCCGGGCTTCAACCTCGTCCGTCGGCCTCGACCGCAATGCCATTTGCAGAAATTACAATACAGCTTCAGCTTGTCTTGAAGCATTATCAATCTGACCCCGCGGCCTTTTGAGGTGCGTATCTTTGATCCTCAAGCTCAACAGCTGCCAACCGCAGCCAACGCAGGAAGCGAGCAAGGTTGCCATCGCATTGACTTTCTTGGACCTGATCGATCAACCATCTTGTTCCAAGGCATAGCCGTTTCCTGTGGCTCGGCAGTTTCACTGACTGCGGCATTGTAACCTGCGCCACACCCTAACGTTACAGCCTGGGCGTCTCCGCCGTCAACCAGACCTCAGCCTGGCCCGGCTTGATCATACACGGCGACTTGGGCGTACAGCTTTTGCTTTGCCATCCGTCGTTTCTCCCAAAACCCAAGAGTATCAGCAGCGGCTCAGAAGTTGTCAGCCCGACGAGAAACTCAGCCCTTGAGTGCGCACAAACTGTCGTCTCGTATTCGCCTTAGCAACTATCCACCGTCTTCATCCTAACCGCACCTTGTCTCCGTTGTTTGCAGCTCGCAGCCCTGCTCCAGATCACTGAACAACTCTATGGCTATTTTACGTTCCTTACATCTTGCCTCGGTCTCCTTGCATAGCGGATAGTCTGCAGCCTCTACCAGCTCTTTCGGAAGCTTTCGTTGTAGTTCGTTCAACAACCTTTATTCGACCTCTAAACCCCTCAACGTCGCCGCATCGTCGTTTGCTTTCGCTGCCGAGAGTCTCGCATTCTTCTCAAACATCCCCTAGTAAATGCTTAGGGCTTCTTGCAGCACAGCATCGCCACTCACGCTCTCTCTAGTCCCCCCACACCATGACTCAACACCGCGCTCGCAAGATGCCTCTCGAGGTGGCCGTCTTCTCAGCCGAGAGTGCGCTCACAGCCCAAACTCTCGGAGCATCCCGCATCGAGCTCAACGCGGGTGGCTCCTACGGCGTCGGCGGCCTGACTCCCGCCATCGAGGAGCTCTCGCAACTCAGGGCCGAGCCGCGCCGGCTCACTATCCCGGTCCACGTCATGATCCGGCCGCGCGGTGCCCCGACAGAAGGGCCCGATTTCGTCTACTCTGCCCGTGAGCTTGCGGAGATGTTCACTGCCATCGCCCGGTTCAAGGCGTCTGGACTCATGAGCCCCCTCGAGGGAGACCGTTTTGTGTTTGGCGCCGTGACCAAGGTTACCAACGACGACAACGAGGGCGCCCACGGCGATACGAGTATCGACATCGATCAAGGCATCTGCACGGCGCTCATCGAAGTTGCAGCGCCGTTTGGCTGCGTCTTCCACCGCGCTTTTGACCCTTTCGCCGCGAGCGGGCGTAGCATCGACGGCGCCGAGCAGCTGGTCAAGCTCGGCTTCCAGGGCCTCCTCACAGCTGGTGGTCTGAACAGCAGCTGCTGCGACCGGGACAATGTTGATAGGATCGACTTCATGTGCCGTCGCATAGCCGGAAAGATGCAGATCATCGCCGGTGGGGGCCTTCGTCGCCACAACATTCGCAAGGCAGCTGCTCAGCTCGCCGCTTATGATGACAGCTCCATCTGGTTCCATACCGCCGCTCTCAAGACCATCGACGGCGTCCTGACGGAGCATCTTGACGGCGACGAGCTTGTCGACATCCTCGCCGTGCTGGAACAGGTTCAGCCGGCCTAGAGGGATCCGGCTGGTCATTGGTTGCAGCACTATGGCCCAGGTTCGCGCCGCTAGCCCTGTCTGGTACATTATGACCTCTGTGAAGGTTTCGCTAACTTTCCTCTTCTTCCTACAAGGAAGCCAACTTAGTCATATCAGCGCCGTGCCCGAGAACGGGTTCGGCGTCTGCGGTGTCCATGACTTAGCCAGCCATTTCCTTCTCTTTCCGACACTAGCTACGTCGTCATCCGGTTTTTTAGGGACGGAGTTGGGGGCCACGACTAGGATGAGAGCGGACTTGATGAGAAGACTCGCCATATGTGACTGGACGGGGCAAACATGGCACAAAATACGGAAGGACACTGAGAGGCATCACCAAGACAAGTGACTTGCTCTTGCTCTGTATTCACGTCATAGAGCGGTCCAGCTCGTGTGAGACCCAATTCCATTTCAGCTCTCTGGCAGGCTTGACGCCCGCTTCATTATTACTGCTACATTACATACAAATCATCCTCTCCGCTTTCATACCTCCATGTCCATACGACGACAGCCGTCGCAGATGCTTAGGCACTTTTGGTTTCTAAGGCTTGGGCTTGCACCCGTCCCCGTGCTCGCGTGCCATGCCCAGGCAGTTAGCAATCTTGTAAAAGATGTCGACGTTGTTGAAGGTGCCGCCAAAGGTGGCTTGACAGGGCCCCATAGCGTAGACGGGCACATCGGTGAGCGAGTGGACACCCTGGGGCTGGCTGGTGGGCAACGTGCCGTTGATGACGATACCCTTGGGCGCGTCCTGGGGGTTGACGTAGTAATCGCTGCCCATCTTGACGGCGGGCTCACGGGGACCGGCCTTGTGCACCTTGTAGTCCTCGCGGTGGTCAGGCGCGGCGGCGACGCCACCGGCGATGGCGTACCGCGGCTCCCAATTTACGGGAAAGTTTGCGCCAGTGCTATACTCGACACCCTTGGCCTTGCTGGTGTACTGGGACAAGCCGGAGTTTTCGTAGACGCCAATTGCGTTGCGCTTTTGACGCTCGTCGTCCTGCTTGGAGAGATAGTCTGTATCGGCGGACCCGAAGACACTATAGACACGTTTTGATTAGCCCACGTTAAATCAAAAGGAGGCAGAGGGTGGGATCTGGCTTACTCGAAGCCGTGGCCGTGGTCCGCGGTGACGATGACGAGCGTCTCCTCGAGGATGTTGAGCTCCTTGAGCTTCTCAATGGTGGCGCGTATAGTGTCGTCGAGCTCAAGCAAGTCGCCCAGGGCACGGTCATAGTCGAGGGCGTGCATCTGTTTGTCGACAGAGGCAGCCTCAGACATGAGGAAGAAGCCGTTGTCGCCGCCGCGCTTGTGCAGAATCTCGACAGCCTTGAGGGTCATATCCTTGAGGCCGGGCAGGTCAAGCGCGGGTTCCTTGCCACCCTTGGGGTCGTTCTTGAAGCTCTTGAGGTTGTCGGTGTAGACGTTGCGGTCCAGCCAGACGGGGAGATTGCTCTGGCAGAACATGCCGAGCGCCTTCTGGCTGGCGTCGGCCTTGAGCAGGGACGTCTTGTTCAGGCTGATGGAGTAGCCCTTCTTGGCGAACTCAGCATAGTAGTCCTTGCCCTGGTAGGAGCCCTTGCCGGCGACGAACTGCTCGGCACCGCCACCGAAGAAGACGTCGGGGCCATCTTGCTTGGTCCAGCTGTAGTTGGTCATGCCATTGAGGGCCTGATCAATGAGCGGGCCGTATTCGGAGCGGCGACGTGTGTGGCCGCTCAGGGCGATGGGGGTAGCATCGGCCATGAAGGCAGTGGAGACGGCTCCCCAGGCGCCGCGCTATCCTGCGTCAATAGTGTTCATGTGGCAATGAGGGGACTATGATTTGAGCCTTACGTGAATACGGCGGAAAATCTCGACAATGGTCTCGACCTTGGGGTCATCAAAGGGGTCAGGGGAAGAGTCGGCATAAACTCTGGCGCACCCATTGTCAGCATCATGTGGTCCTCAGTCGCGAGTGGCTAGGTCCTTACCCCATGGCGTTGACGGTGCTCTTGTGACCCGAGTACAGAGCAGAGGCCGAGTTGGCAGAATCGGTGATGTAACTGTCAATGGAGTGCGTCATCTGGTGGCCCAGCACGGGGAAGTCGTCCATCTTCATCCGAGTCTGGTATTTGCCGTTGATGCTCTTGTGCCCAAGGAGACGAGCAGCCGTAATCTGCAGACGTCGTCAGCCGAGGCTCAACTTCACACATTGGTGGGAGCGGAAACCTACCATGTTGGTAGTCATGCCATCGCCGATGAAGAAGATGACATTCTTGGCCTTTCTGTCCTTGGCAAGTGGTCGGACGATCCACTCGGCAGTAGTTTTCTCGCCGTTGTAGTACTCCAGGACGACAGTGTACTTGCCAGGCTCGTCGAGTGAGATCTTGCGGTAAGCCTTGGAAGCGACGTTGACGACAGAAGGCATCTTCTTGTCCTCGGCAAACAGGTCCTCAAACCACTTGAACTGCCACTTCTCCAGCTCGGGCTCCTTAATATTGAAGGCCTTGGCAAAGTCCTGTGGCTTCTCGTTATCCTTGGCAATGGTCACCTTGAACTTCTCGTCAGGCTTGCCGTCGTGAGCGGCCTCGGAGCCGTTGACGGGAGCGTGAACCTCGACGCGCAAGTCAAATAGCTGGCCGGGCAAGAAGTCGCTCTGATCCGGTGGCAGAAGGCAACCCAATGTCGGGCAAGTCCCGAGACGCTGGTACGTCTGGGCCGAGACGGCCGACAGCGACGCCGCTACGAGGGCGGCGACGTTGAGCTTGACAAGCATCTTTGCGAATCCTCGTCTCCGGTGTGCGTCTGTGCGATGAGACCACTGAGTGACGGAGGGCAACAAGGCCAAATGGCTTTGGACGGCGCGCGGGTGAGGGGAAGGAGAGGGAGTCGGGTCAAGCGCAAGGGCCGCGGCCAGCTTATTTAAAGAAATTGAGGCCGGATTAGAGCAGCCGTATGCGCGTGGGAGGCGTCCATAGTCGGAAGCAGCCGAGTGGACAACGCCCCATCTGCCACTTGGACATGTCAAGCTGCAGAGGCAACGGCGTTATCCACACGACGCACGTTTTCTCATCCATGCTATGCGCCGGCGCATAACCGCCTCGTCTCATCAACATGGCGGAAGAGACAGGGACATGTCCATCTAGCGGGGATGCGGGGGTATGTTGCACCCCTTGGCGGATTGAATTCGAGAGCATCTGGCCTCGAAAGCCACGATGTCACCATGAACCCTTCATCGCCAGGAACGCAAGCACGTGCCGGCGCCACTCAGGAGCTCGTTCTGAAGTATTCGTATACCCTGGCGCAGAGTCAGGCGAGGCGGGAGCAGTCTGGTTGGCCAGGCCAGGGTTCGTTCTGCAGCCGGCTGCGCTCCTGGTCCAGGCACCTGGTGATGTCCGTGGTGGTGGAGGTACAGAACGCACCGGCGAAGCCAAAAGATCTGTGGGGCTCGACTAAGGTACCAAGACCACCCCCAGCAGCCCGAGACTTTATTGGCCCAGGCACCAACAACAGCGCAGCTCCAAGCCTGCGGGCACTAAAAGCCCTTTAACGCATAAGCTTATGATGCTTATTCCTGATGGGGAACTTGGCAAGGTGGGCTGGGCGGGATGCACGATCGGCTGCCGACCCCGTGGGCCGTCGCAAGCGCCTCATTGGCAGCTGGTGGCTCCCATGCGCTGCCAAACTTGCTGCGACGGCAAAAGTGCAGCCGTTGGATAACTGTTTTCTTTATGTTTTTCCCGCGGACCGAAAGTTTGGCAAGCAGCCTGGAGAGCGCACCGATGAGAGTGTAGAGCCTCATGTTGCTCGGGGGCACGTCGACTGTGGTGGTCGGATCCAAGACTTTGCTTCTCTCATCTTTATATTTTTACATTGCGCTCTGCGCCGCTACGCCAGAGATGAATACTCGTAGTGCCCGGGGAAGTCATATTATCGACGAAAATCGCGCAGGCTGGGTTGAAATGGACGCATTACCAGGACCGTCAGCCGTCGCGAGCTGCCGAATTGCTCACCGAGGCGACCCGTCTAGGACATGGCCAACATCTCGAGAAGACGATTGTGTCTGCTCATGCTCGACCCAGACGACGGCCAGCTTCGTCCGTCCCACATGCACATTGGCGGCCCCAGTCTAGGCTTCGGACGAGATGCCCAGCTTGGCTAAGGCACGGCCGAGAGGCCCGACAACCGGCCAGGCCATGCATGCACCGCGACCTTTGAGCCTTTCTGCAGGGCAGCCATGTCGCATCGCTTCATGCGGGTTGGCACACTCTCCGCGCGAGTTATGTTACCCCCGTGGTACGAACTGCTCGTATTTCCCCACGACATATACACAGATTGCGTGATGAGTTGCACTAGACTTCCACGATTCTCGAGTGCGGCTCGTATCTTCTATGCGTTTGTTCTTCGAGCGTAAATCAACTCATACTTCCGCTTGCGGTTCGCTGTTCAAATGCCATTCTCCACCGATTTATCGTTCTCGGGCGCTTTGCCATTGAGATCCGCCCAGCCGGGCTTGTTGATCTTTTCCTGGCCGGCCTCGCTCTTGAAGTGATATCCCCTCGCCCGTGGTCGTTCGCCTGTCCCCTCCGGCAATTCAGGCTCGTACGCTGCCAAGAATTGTTTCCGCCCCTCCTCAAATTCCGACAGCCCCTCGCCCAGCGTCCGCCGAATACCAGCAAAGAAGTCGCTCATGACGTGGTGATTGTGGATCTGGAGCAGGTTCCAGCCCAGCATCTCCTTGGCGTTGAGGAGATGATGCAAGTAGGCGCGGTGATGTTGCGTACAGGCATGGCATTGGCAGCCGTCCGAGAGTGGCTCCAGGGAAGTGCTGTGCTCGGGTGACCACATGTCAGCGCCTAGTGGCTGCGTGCTTTCGGCTGTAGTTGCTGGGAAGGTAAAGGTGAGGGCCACCCCGGAGTCGGAGGCGCCGTTGACGAAAGGTATCGCGCAAAGATCGACGCCGAGGGATATTTGTCGGAGCACTTCGTGCGGCGTCTTTGGTGGATCCAAGGACAGTTTGGGGAGTGTCGCCAAGGGGCGGTAGTTTGTGAGTTCCGGTAGGATGCTAACCTTGTAGATCGCCAGTCCTGAGAGCGCATCGACCACATCCTCAGCAAGGTGCCTGAGGTAGTCCCATTGTATGGGAAGCTCAACAGGGAGCACTGGGGCAAAAAGGGAAGTTTGGGGTTCGTCGAGCTGCGCCCGGCTGTCCAAGTGACGCAGAAAGTCGTCCAGCCACTCCTCGGTCCGCTCAACCATTTTGATGAGCTTCTTGGAGGCAGGGGTTGCGCTCGTATGCGGTGCATCAGCCAAGGGTATCGCTACATCTGGCCGGAGGTCCTCGACGGCTGCGGCGTACTGCGGGATTGTTACGCTAGCAAAGCCAGTTGAGGTGAAGAGGGTGGCGGACCTCACACCGTTGCCCATCGGCGTGATGACTGGCGGGCAGCGTCTGGCGCCCATTATCGTCGTCCTGTCAGAGGGCATTGCCGTGAAGCTGTGGAGACGGGGAAGATTATCGCTCTGCGGCGACTTGTATATCGGGGGTTCCTTTTTCTCAACAACTGCGTCACCGTTAGCCAGCGTCATAGAATCGCCACTGAAACCACTTACAGTCCTCGAAGGCCATGTACGCTGCGTCTACGGACATGTGTTTGCTCAAGTTGTCGGGAGTGATGTGAGGCACGACCCCTCGAGAGGTTATGGCGATGTAGTTTGGCGTCTCGATGGCTCGCCGGCCGGCCAAGGCGAGTCGCCCGAGGCGTGCTGTGCATCCATCGGTGGTACCTGAGCTCAGAATCTCAAATATCTTCCTAGCCGCCATGATGGAGGAGCCTTGTTGCCCGGCCTCGCTCATCTTGGCATGTTCCTGGATGCACCCCTGAGTAGCGGATGGTCGAGTCGTGAGACAATCAAGTTGCCGGGAGGTCAAATCTGCAAATCTGTGAAGACAAGTACCGCAGTCGCTCCCGCGTACTAAGTTTCTCGGATGGCGTCTTGATCTGAGTGAGTCGACGACGAAGTTCGCAAGTCTAATGTTGAGTCTCTGCTTTTCATAAACTCCCTCACGGCGTCAAACCTCCAGTGCTAAAAAGTGTGCCTGAGATAGCTAGCGCGCAGTTGAGCGCCATGAGACCGAGGTTCACCCGGCCAGGACCCTTGACATGCCTGGCATCCTGGCTTGCCTAGCATCTGGCGTCTGGAAATCCCCACGAGGAACCGGGATCTCAGCCCTGGCCAATGGCGACGAGACCAGGACGCCATCAAGCTTGGGAGGCCGGCAGCGTCGGCGGTTGCAGCAATGTTTCGCTGCCACGGCCAGATTACGGTTGAAGCCGTTGTTGACTTTTCTTGGTGCTGTTGCTACCTCACCTTACTCACCTGCACCGACGAGGCAGCCTCGCGACAGCAATCTGCGACAGCGTCGACAAAGGATTGCCACCGTCGTCCTCCTCCTTTGGGCCGCCTCGAGCCAACAGCGTCAGATCAGCCGCATATGCGGCGCCGAAACGCAGCCCCGAGGACGCCTACGCAAGCCTGATCCACCCACATCAGCCCCGGCCCAGCTCGGATTGGCATCGACCCCCTCCCTCCGCCGCCCAGATTGTATCGCATCCAAGACCCTCGTGCTCTTACACCGCCATGGTTGGCCGTCATGACGACGAGAATCAGCCCCTCATGACCGAACAGGAGCGACGCGACGCCGATGCGAGCGCCGCCCTCGACCTCGATGCCGACGTCGTGGGCGACAGCGGGGCGCAGCGCGGGCGCGCGCCCCAGGTCGACGGCGTGCATCCCGACGCGCCTCTCGACAGTCAAGACACCCTCCAGGTCGAGGACGACAGCAGCCCCCCGACGCCGCGATTTTTGCAAGACGAGACCGCCTGGAAGCGGTGGAAATGGGTGCCGTACCCTGTGCGCCGCCTCATCAGGGCCGTGGGCAAGTGGTCTCACGGCCCCGCGGATGCGCGCCCGTATCGGATCAAGCCGCTGTTTCCCGTCGTTCAGGAGTATCCGCTGTGGCTCGTGGAGCGCTTCCTGCCCAAGCTAAAACACCGCGTGTGGCTTCTCCTCTTCTACTTTTCCATATGGCTCATCACCTTTGTGCTCGTCAAGCGCAGGGGTACCGTCGCGACTGAGATTGCTGGATGGGGTCAGCCGCAGACCATCAGCTGCGGTGACTCGTACTGGAGCGCTGGCAATGGCTGTGGTCTCGATGGCAACAATTGCCGCCCATTCTCGGACAGCGGGTTTGCGTTTCGCTGCCCCGCCAATTGCGAGAGCTACCACGTCCTAAATCCGAGAGCCGTCGGCGACCAAGAAGTCATATACCGCCCATTTGTCGTGGGAGGCCCGTCCAACGATGTGAACCCCGAGCTTGCTACCTATCGCGGCGACTCCTACATTTGTGGTTCGGCCATCCACGCTGGCGTCGTCTCCAACCAAAACGGCGGGTGCGGTGTCGTCAAGCTCGTAGGCCGGCAGCAGAGTTTCATCACCTCGCAGAGAAACGGCATTACGAGCGTGGGCTTCCAGTCGTACTTTCCCTTGTCTTTCCAGTTCGTTTCAGACATTGGCTGCTCCTCAGAAGATACGAGATGGTCTCTTCTCGCGATTTCTGTCGTCTTCACCACGGTGCTCTCGCTCTTTACGGCCTCGCCGGCTCTGTTCTTCTTTCCGACCTTCATTGGCATCTTTTGGACCGTCGGGATGGCTTTGGACTCGCCTCCGCAGCAGTCTGTAGCCGCGCTCTTCACCAATATTCTGGGCAAGTTTCTGCCGGCCATGTTCATTGCGTGGGTCATGTTCGACAAGATGGGCGTCCGGCGCACGCTGAAGGGCCTGACTGCGCAAGTAGAAAAGACGGCACTCTGGCTTGGAGCGTGCTGGGTTGGGGCCATGACCAACTACACTCTGGATTTCATTCCAATACAGCGGCTCAACAAGCATGATCTCGACCAGCAGCCCGGCGCCAAGGCTGCGCTTTCCATCATCGTCATCATCGTGGTCGTCGTCGTCGCAACTCAAGTCTGGTTCTTCAGAAAGGAGGCGCGGTTCATCAAGTACATCAAGCTCTATGCGCTCTTTCTCGGGGGCATCGTCATCGCCCTCGTTCTCCCTGGAATGAACCTGCGCATCCACCATTATATATTGGCGCTGCTCTTACTCCCTGGCACCAGCCTGCAGATGCGGCCATCTCTGCTCTACCAAGGCCTTCTCATTGGGCTATTCATTAATGGCGTCGCCCGATGGGGCTTCGATCCCGTCCTGCAGACCTCGGAGGCCCTGCAAGGCGACGCGCAAAAGGGGAGTCTCCTTCCAAACATCCACCCACCAACCATCAACCTGGGCAGCGGCGGTTCCAGCCTCTCCAACATTACCTTTGGTTGGGACAAGCCCGTTGGCCAGCGCTACGACGGCATCAGTGTCCTAGTCAACGATGTAGAGCGGTTCCTGACATACTTTGGCGACGAGGACGAAAAATTCAAGTTTGTCTGGTCTCGAAACAACACTTTAGACATGCCCGAGTATTTCAGATTTGCGTTCACGAGCGGCAGCGACACCGGGGACTACACCAAGGCCGGCATCTGGACGTCGGACCGGGAGTGGGTGGAGATGCAGCCGGGCCCGTCTAGGGTCAAAGTTCGTAGCGTCGACGGAGAAGAGAGGATGCGGCGCTGATGTGTATACAAAGATGTAGTCTTGGAAAATTTACGCGCGTGCTTCGTACCCTATGCATTGTAATTCTCTGTAACCTGGGAGTCGCTACTCTTGTGTGTGCCGAGTGTCGGTGGATCGCCGCCGAGCCCACCTCGACATCGGTCAACCGGCCGTGAGAACCCCACTTTGATTTCAACCTCACCCAGGGCTTCATCTTGCCACAAGCTTCCACCCACGAACTTTTTTCATCGGACGGCACTTCAAGTCTTATCTATCCATTGATCTATTGAGCCCTGGGGGCGCTGTGTGACTCCTCAGTCAACGCTACCTTGCGAAGCAACCTGTATACACCTTGTTCGGGGCCGAGGACGGGCCTGACAGTATTAACCCGCAACAATCGCGACACACCTACAATCAAAAAGATGCCACCCCGAATACCCGCAGAAGCCGACTTCGCACCCCTTGCCGCCATCCTCCCTCACTCACTACACTTCCCGAACCCGCCTGAGTCCACCACCGCCATCCTCATCCTTCTCCACGGTCTGGGCGATAGTGAGGCACCTTTTGGCCGCTTCGCACGCAACATTGCCCTGCCGGGGGTCCTCGCCATCGCCGTGCGCGGAACCGCGCCCCTGCCGCCCTCACTCCTTCTTGATGACGACTTCGACGCCGCGGCGGATGGCAGCGGCGCCGCGCACTTCCACTGGGGGGACGACGTGAGTCTCGACCAGCGCACGGGGGACGTCGACCCGGATCCTGGCTTTGAGCGCGCAAGGGGCTTGATCATGGAGAGACTGGTCGGCGAGGTCTTGATCGGAAAGTGCGGGTGGGAACTGAGCGACGTAATTCTCTTTGGCTTTGGACAGGGCGGGTCGTTGGCACTGGGCCTCGCCTCGGCGCTTCGCAGGACACCAGCCGTCGTCGACGTCACGAGCGGCGACCGCCGCCTCGAGGCCTTCAAGGGCGCCGTCTCCATCGGCGGACCGCTGCCAGCGTCCATGGTGCCAACGCGCAGCGCGCGCAACAAGAGCGACACAAGCGTCCTGGTCTGCCAGCTCGAGGAGGACCAAGTTGACGCCCTCAAGAGCGAATTCAAGGACGTGCAGGCTGTGCGCTGGAAACGAAGGGATGTGGCGATGCCGCGAGACAAGGAGGAGATGTTTCCGATCATGAAGTTCATTGCGGATAGGTTAAAGAGCGGCTGGTAGGATCAGACGACATAGACCACTACGTGGGGACACAGTGGCATAGCAAAGGGTATCATTCGTGATTCATCGCCATCTAGTCATCATGTCTCGTCTGCGTCGCCCGCCTGCAGCATGTCGGCGAGAACATCCCATTTTGCCGACTGAGCATTGCCGCTCGCCCTGGCAATGCTCCTCAGTCCACCGCATATAAACCGCAGGTGGCTGTCGAAATCGGCCTTGGTCTCTCTCAACATGGACAAGTACGATCCATTGTCCCTCTCTGCGTCTAGCTCAGACGCTAGCATCCTACCGTGCTCCAGCTTGATGGCCAAATCCAATATGTCAAGGATGCCCTCCCGGATAGGGGTTAGCTTGCTCCCGAGACACGCCTGATCGACCATCTGCTTCATCGCGTGCGCATGGACGGCAATCATGGCGTCGACACCCTCCACAATCCGCAGATCGCGTCGCATTTGGCTGTAAATGGGCTCCAGAACCAGTGTTGCGAGATACGTCTGTATCGTCGTGCAGAACCAGAGGAGCCTGCTCCGCGAGGCGTAGAACAAGGCTCGCTCATCCCAGCTCCCGTGATCCGTCCAGTGGTGTCGCCAGACCTTCCCTTTACGGAGAGCATGTGCAGCCCTCTTAATTTGCAAAAGCAGCGTGAAGACGGACTGGTAGTGTTCCATGCTCTCATCCGTCACGATCATCCGCACCGGCCATTGCAGTCTAAACTGAAGTTTAACGCTTGCGAGCGCTGTTTTGACGGACGCGCGGGCTTGGGAAATTGGCAAACGCTGGCCAGCTACATCGACGTAAATGGACAGCCTGTTGGTATCGACGAGCGACGCAAACGCTTCATGTCCAGCTGCCGTCAGCCCGTAGCGGTCGTACCAATCTGGCTTCAACGTATCCAGTTTGACAAATAGATCGTCGGAGAAAGAGGTGGTCGAATACCCATCTGACATGAGGTACAGGGTTTGCAGGGCGCCCAGCGCCGAGGACAAGCCCCAATCTCTAAACAGTGCATTTTTGAGCGTCGTTGAAGTCTGGCGATACTTGCTTTGAACCCACTGGTCGAAAGCCGCGCCGAAGAGGTCTGCGAATGGCGCAAGTTCGAAGCCTCGGGGGCAGATAGTATCGTAGTCGAGAGGTGGCTCGTCATGGACCTGTCGAAGAAGCTCTATGCCACGACTGTCCAGTGATTTTAGCACTACAATATTCTTCCCAGAATTGTAGATGTTGGTGACGACAGGCTGGAGAAATTCAGGCGCATGAAGTCTCCCGTCCGTCGTTTCGCGCAACTTAAACCGGCCCTGCCAGACGTTGCTCGGTGACACATTGCCGGATGCTTCAGTGACGAAGAACAATTCATTGCCTGGGAGCAGCTTGCCCTCGTCCATCCAGTGGCGGATGGGTCGCAGGTAGACGTTGAAACATTCCACGAAAATTCGAGCCAGAAACTCGTAGGTGTCCCCGCTACCATGGACTTGCGCCCTGCTTGTCTCGTCAAACAACAATTCCAGGTAGTAAAATGGTTCCACATCAGACCCCACTTGCAACTGGGTGACGATGTTGGAAATAGCGAAGAGAGGCTCGAGCAGCGGAAGCAATTCTCCCCTCACGGCCATTAGACTGAACACTTCATCGTCTTTTGGAGAGGCAAGGCGCGACTCAGTCTCAGACAACTTGCAGTCCAAGCTGCGGAGGCGCTTGGAAATGCAATCTTGCAGTGCCTGGCGGTGCGGGACCATCTGCGGTTCGCTAACAAACAATCGCAGAACGCTCACTTGGCGTCCAAACTGCGCAAAGGTGCTCATCAGGGCTTTGTGTGTTTCCCACGCCAAATTTGCCAGCTGAAAGGTCGGGATGGCGGACCCGCTATGGTCAAAAAGCGTGGATCCGAGGCCATGGAGCATGAAAAGGACCTCGCGCAAGACCTGTGCCTCACAGATGGCAATTTTGCGCGTGATTCCCGAAGAATCTTGCGGCAGAGATTTCCCTCGCCATCCTTGGGCTTCCAGAACGTAATCAAGCGTTGGGCGGTCTTCGGGATGGATGATGAACTCTTCTGCCGATTTGCAGGCAGACGATCCATGTGCGGAGATGGACGTGGCTTCGGATCCGCTCGTCGAGTGCTCACCGTCGACCTCTTCATCTACAGAGCCGTCGCTGAAGCTGACAGTTTTCCAGAGGGTGGCATCCTGGTCCCAGCCGTCTTCCCTCGCGATATCCTCCCAACGGAGAGCTCTGTCTGCCCCCGCCTCCTCCACTTGTTGAAGTGCGTCAAGGTCGCTCAGTCTCGTCTTGAAGGTCGGTTGGTCGGAAAGCTCCAAGAGGAAGAGCAATATCTCAGGATGCCATTTCGAAGGGTGCAGCTGCAGGGCGTCCAGTCTCTCACGCAAGGCATCGGCGAGGCCATCCCGGTGGTTGACCCGAAACCGTTCTTCCAGGCCATTCAGATTGTTCTCAACCTCAAATTGATTCGTGCGAAGGTATTGCTGTGACCTGAGGCTTCTCAGGGCGGCGTCGCAGGTCGCTTTGAACTTTTGGGGAGCTGTCTAGGAGATTGTTAGCCATGTAAACGGACGGGGAGAACAGGGACACTCCCACCTGGGCCGACGAATGTGTCAATGCTTCAACGAGCGCTTCTGTCAGGCTTCCAAGTTCCGCAACAAATGCCATGGCCGGAACAGTTTCATTTTTGACGGGTTTGAGCGAGCCGTCGGTGTTGTAGCTGGATGGGTCCGACCTGGAAGTTCGTTAAGGTTGCTGCTACGTATGTATCGAAGGCGGCGGGCGCGTTTGGCGCGCTGGGCTAGGGTCCCCACACTCTAGCGCGAAATCAAGCCCCTGAAGCCTTTTGCGCCACCTTGACAACCGGCTTCGCACTTCTCAATCTCGGCCTTGGACGTCTCGACATCCAAAGTCGGCGGCGCACGAGACACGCCGCAGCATTGCTCCTGAACCAGCTCCTCCTATCCCTCCTCGTCGCGCTTGTACCGTCCATGGCCGCCTGAAGCGCGCCTATGCGGCAGGTCTTTCGCGATCTCCATCCTCGACATCGGACGCCATGGCGATCGCGCGGCCCGTACGGGCGTTGATGTTCGCAGCCGCCGTCTTGTGGTGCTTCTTCCTCTACCAGATCTTCAAGCCGTCGCCGACGCTTCATGGACCCGGCGACCGGTACCAGAACTTTGAGCGGGACCCCAATTTGGACCGTGAGTTGTATGTTGTGGACGCGATGGTCGACGTTGCTAACCGTCTCTCCCTGCAGCCACCGGGGAACCTGATGGCATTCTTCGCCGCGCGTCGGAAAAGTATGCGCCGGACGCCATAGAGACCGATCGCATCCCCGCCACTATACTAGCGCTGGTAAGAAACAGCGAGGTCGATGACATGGTGCAGTCCATGCTGGACCTAGAAAGGACCTGGAATCACAAGTTCAACTACCCGTGGACGTTTTTCAACGACGAGCCCTTCTCAGAAGAGTTCAAGAAGAAAACGCGAGCGGCAACGAACGCCAAGTGCAACTTCGGTAGGCTGCTCTGTGACCGACACCTGGACTGTGCTGACTGCGTTCACAGAGCTCATCCCCAAGGAACACTGGGCGACGCCATCGTGGATCGACGACGGTATATACGACGAATCCACCACCATCCTCGAAGAATCCGGGGTCCAGTATGCCAAGCAGATTTCGTATCACCAGATGTGCAGATGGAATAGCGGAATGTTCTACAAGCACCCTGCGCTGAAGGATATCCGCTACTACTGGCGCGTCGAACCCAACGTTCACTTTTTCTGCGACGTTGATTACGACGTGTTCGCCTACATGTATGACAACAATAAGACTTACGGCTTTACAATCAACCTCTACGACGATCCCAAGACCATGCCAACCTTGTGGCCCGAGACGGTCCGGTTTCTCTCGGATCATCCCCAGCACACCATCCATGACAACAGCGCACTCAAATGGGTGACAGATGACATCAGACGGCCCGAGAACAACAAGAAAGCCCAAGGATTCTCTACGTGTCATTTCTGGAGCAACTTTGAGGTCGCAGACATGGATTTCTGGCGGAGCCAGGTCTACGAAGACTACTTCAACCACCTTGATCGTGCGGGTGGCTTCTTCTACGAGCGGTGGGGCGATGCACCTGTTCATAGCATTGCCCTTGGTCTCTGGGAAGACTCGAGCAAGATCCACTGGTAAGTGCTACTAGAGGAGGGGTATGCGTTCTTGATTCTGACCGTGCCTAGGTTCCGAGACATTGGCTACCAGCATATTCCGTTCTTCAATTGCCCGAACTCTCCCAAATGCAAGGGGTGCGTTACTGGTCGTCTCACTGACGGTGAGGCCTGGCTTCATCAGGACGACTGTCGACCGAATTGGTTCAAGTACGCTAGCATGGGCTGAGCACTCAGCGTCGTAGCCAACGAACCGCCATTGGGTAGCTGATGGCTGTGCAACTATCTGTATCCTGGGCAGCTTCG
>JALHBY010000057.1:44526-58579 GCA_024340155.1 Tolypocladium pustulatum | reverse complement strand
GGGGGGGGGGTTTTATCGCAACTGCGTCTCAGGGCTTGCAGTATTGAATTATATGTCCATGTAGAGACTTTTGACGAAGAGACGTCACCGGGGGGCGGGGGCATTTGTTTGTTCAAGTCTCCATGTCATAATGCACCAAATACCGTTACAACGCCAGAAGTTCCGCCGACGCAGAACTGATCGCCCCAACCGCTTTCCCGCCACGCCAAGCAGCTTGTTACATTACTCCGTGTCTTCTCTTTGCCGTCCTTGCCCATCACTCTTTTCCTCACTTCGAATCCCTGAGGGCCCCACGGGACCTTGACTTTGGCAGCCAATTCGCCACTGAGGAGGTCCCAGGCCCAGATCCTGCCATCGCCGTTGCCGTTGCCGTTGCCGTTGTCTGCCTCGCCTGTCATTTCATCGCCAGTAATTACGTACTTTTCTCCGCCACCCAGCAGGGACTGTACCCGTAGCTCCTCATTCTTCAGGCCAGGGTCCGAATAGGCCCGAAGACAGGTGCCGTGGTCGCGATCTATCATGCGCAGCTTGCTGTCTAGCGTGCCCACCAACATCGCTCGCCCATCTTTTGTGAGGCTCAGGCTGGTTACGCTGGCCCCTAGCACATCCGTCGTACACCGACCCATCCTCACATCATAACTCCTGACGCGTCCGTCAACGCTTCCAGTCACGACTTCTGGACCTCGAACGGCGAGAGATGTAATGGCATCTCTGGCATCGTTGAGGACCTGGATCGGTTTGAAGCTGCCGCTCTTGGTATCCCAGATGCGCACCGTCGTGTCAAATCCGCCGCTGATGACAAGAGAGTCCCCGTCACCAGCGAAGCTTACGCAATTGATTCTTGCCGAGTGCCCCTGCGTGTTGCCGCCCAATCGCCGCGTCGTCACGGCCGTCGATACATCCCAAAGAAAGACAGAACGGTCCCCACCGGCGGAAACAAAGCGCTCATTGTCCGCTGCGACGTCGAGGCTGAGGACTTCGTAGCCATGGGCGGAGTAGGTCTGGATGAGGCGGCCTTGTGGGACAGATGGCTTCGCCTGTGGACGTATTTCTGGGATAGTGGTGCTGGGGAATGGATTATACAGACGAATGGCTCGATCCGAGGAGCCCGTCAATATGTAATTCCCGGGCGAAGCAGAGTATGCGACAGCATGTACAGGGCCTGTGACTGTCGTTAGCTACGCTTTGCAAGGGCATACATTCGAACCCAGTACCATTCGAGCCAAGTAGATGCGCCGCAGGCTTATCGGGGAACGCCATACTCAAGGCCTTTATCCACCATATCCTTTCGAGAGCCTCGATCGTCGCAGCACCATAATGTACAGGCTGGCCGAGTGTCGCCTCTTTGATTTGGATTCTCACGATGTGTAGTGAAGCGCCGAAGTGGTGACGAATGAGGTAAGCAGAGGCGCGACAGGATCACGTGGTTTGATTGGCTGAGTAGCGACGCCGCAGCTTCTTCAGGCAGCTGCGGAAGTCATGGGTGAGCCGCTCGCCCAAAACAGGCAAGGCAACACATCGCAGTTGGTGCAACTTGCAAACAACTTCACGTACAACCACTGAGGACCAACGTAATTATCAGGAATGTACTTCGCAGCTCTCTTCCTCTACTTCACTTGATCCTGCGGGTATAACTCAATTCTACCTATACAAGGCACAAGTCCACAATCCGCGGGCATCCAGCACCGCCCAACAAGTCTTTGGTCGTCGTCGTACAAAAACTCCATTTCACGAAACGCAATAATGCATAGGGTCGTTCGTCACAGATTCATGATGCCTGTTTCTGGCCTCGCTACCCAACCGATGGCGGCCCCTTAACGCCTAGAATGCATGAAGGAAGCAATCGTCAAGCGCCCACCATCTTGTACAACGCTCATCCGAGCGTGGAATAGACAACATCCATATTCATCGGATAAGGTTTCTCCATTGGCTCTGGAATGTGCCAGCGGAGATGTCTCTGGTCTTTATATGCCTCCGCACTCAAGACAACCCGACAGCCTTCCATGGGACTCGCTGGTCGAGACCCCTGGCTGTGGTATATCTGGATCAGCTTTTGGAGGCGCAACTCGATGGCGTCCCTCACCACATGCGAATGTTCCCAGACCTTTCCCATGCTGTCGATGGCAGTTTTGGCCACGCGGATGCTCTGAATTAACTCATTGATCGAGGCCATGGGCCCACTGGCAGTCATTACGTCAACTGCCGTGAGGATCGCGACAGACATCGCAGGCGGCGAGGTGCTCAATATCGTTGGCCGGACACGGAGAATACGGTCGAGGCAGTTGGCAATGTCAAGGATGCTCGTCGCGTGCTCACGGCACTTCTGAAGATAATTGGCTCGATACTCGGCTGACAGCCTCGAGACTGAGAGGTGGTGTCGATTGAGGCGTACCAAGGTGTGGTGGTACAGGAGATGCATGGTAAGGAAGGATCCAACCTTTCCAGAAAATGCCGCTGATTCGAGATTGGAGCCGCCAAAGGTCAAGCGAGATGGCAGGGAGCTGTGCCAGTCATGCGCCCTTTTCGCTACATTTCGAGCCTTGGCCGAGTCCATGTCAGATGAAGAGGACTTGCTTGCGAGCCTATATATGGCCGACTGGCAAGTCGACCAAATGTGCACCATCTCGACAAGATAACCCGTAATCTCTGATGGCTTCTCTGCCAGCTTGGACACGGTCGACTCATCCGGGTCGAACATGGGCATATAAGCATCGACCTGCTTCTCAAAGCTCTCCGAGTCGGCTGGGAGCCGAACATATATATCTTCGGCGCTGACCATCACTGGCCGATCTGGAAGCACTGCGTTGAGACGCTCCAGCATGAACAAGGACCACATCGTCCTCCTCCTCGCCTCGCAGTAGCCAACATTGTTCATGCCGAAAGGGTAGCTCATGGGTCCCTCATCGCCTGACCTCTCATGCTCTTGGTTGAGCTGCAGGGAGGCTGCGGTCGCCGCCGCGGAGGATATAAGCTCGCTGGCTTCCCGGAGGCGACAAGTCGAAACATGATAGACAGCAAGCAGAATTCTGCTCTGAACAAGTTGAAGGCAAGCGGTTTCTGTTGTCTTCTGCGCAAAGTATGCCACTTGGGCATACTCATATGCGATGTGCTTCGGTCCCCCAGAGAGTGCCACACCAATGGCTAGGACACTGTAGAGAACCATCAAGTCTTCCGACGACTTCTCGCGGGCAGGTTTCGAAACCCAGGACCGGAAAATCTTCTCGGGGAAAAATCGCATAATCATGGTGTTGTCGATCTGCCCGAAAAACTGCGTGAGCACGGCACTGATCGACTCCGGATCCGAGCCGTAAGGATCCGTCCTCCATGCTCGACTGAGAACTTCATCAGGGATTCTGGGCAGTATGTCCAGGGGAGGCCTCTGCAGCAAAGCTTGGGACTTGGGACGCTCCATCGATCGCCCCATGCCAGCTGAGGGCTCCGCATTCGAGACATACGACTCAGGGCCGAGTTTGAGTCGCTTGCTGTAGCCGCGATCGGGAGAAGAGCACGGAACAATAATGCCAGGAGACACCGGAGGGCTGGAGCCATTCTCGGAGACTCTACCATCGAGTCTTGATAGCATGTCAACTTTGTGACTATTATCCAGCTCGGCAGGAGGAGTCGAAGGCGAAGTGTTATGCCCTCCTCTAGGTCTAGCCATTCGGCGTCAGCTTCTCGGACCAAAACTCAGACGGGCTTCGCAAGTAGACATACGCATTCTTGAACTTGCAGACTCGGCCAAACTTCTCGCATTGGACGCATCGCGGATAGTCGGGGTCGCACTTGATCTTCTTTTCTCTGCACGTCACGCACGCAATTGCGAGCCGCTTGCGAGGCTTTCCAGCCTTGGTCACACCCCAATGTGCGTTGACTGCCTCGCCGTCGATGACTGTTTTACAGTGGCTCCCGTCGTCATAGAAATAACACATCCCCTCGCCGGGTACCTCGGCGGCTCGCACAAACCGAGGAAGAAAGTACGATCCCGTCCAGATCTTGGGGCCCAGGCCATCCTTGGAAGGCATTCCCTCGGACGCAATGGTACTTGTCGGCGTCGGCGGCGGGTTGGCCGCTCTTTGACCTGAATACTCAACAACGCAATCTTTGATCCCAGGAAATTGGCCCCTGGCTTTGGCCCCAGGAGATCGAAGCGATGCGCTCCGCGGTCCAAAGGAGTAGTCGTGCTTGCTTGCGTCGTTGTGGATTGACCACTTGCTGCTCGAGTCTACATCAGATCGAGATTCCTGGCGGACATGGCCGTGGTCACGATAGTTCGGTGATCGGGCCCCCGAAAAGGAGCGAGAAAGGTTATGCAAGTTGTATCTCTCAGGATCAAACCGCGCGTCGTATGTGCTGGGGGGGTTTGACACTGGAGGAGATGCTGTCCGTGGGAAGTAAGAGCTCAAGTTGCTGCTTCCAATACTGGGCGATGCTCGAGCCCGGTCTAACGGTGATTGCGCCGTATACGTGCTGTCGCGCTCTGACGGCGAACGGAGAGGGCGCATAGACGTTGGAGGCCCGAAAAGACTGCTCAGCGAAGGCAGCTGCTGCCGCGGGGCGGCCTGACCAGCCGCCTCTGCTCGATCTTGTCCCTTCTCAGAAGCACCAGAACCTGCCGACATGTCGGCAGCGGAACTTTTGTCATAGCTGGACATGGAATGAGAAGTGAGGGCACGAGAGCCCCAGGCCGGCTCTGTGGAAGGCGATGATCGGGAGGAAAGTGACGATGCGCCCGGGCTGGCCAACTCAGGCGGGCTGTCCGGTGCAACCAGGCGGTGACGGGAATCTAGAGCAGGTAAATCACCCATTGGGGAAGATGCTGGGGTGGTGTCAGGAAGAACGAGGTGGCATGTCCAGGAGGAGGTGTAAGGTGATCGGGGCTGGTCGACTCGGAAGCTGCCAGTCAGAAGCGTCCCATCCAAGAAACCGACCGGAGAAGACGAAGTTGAGGAGTGAGTGTATCCTAGGAGGGAAAGATCCGGCGAGATATATGTGCCTCTCTCCAAGACCCGACGAACTCCAAGTCGGATGTGAGCCAGGCGGAAGAAGCTCAAGAGTGTTTCCAAACAGTCGGGCGCGTGTCAAGGAGCTCCTTTCACCTTCTCCAAGATATCGATGCAGCCTGGTTCGATTTGTCGTTTTGGCCTTCAGAAAGCTCAACGAGAGCAAGGGATCGATCAGGACGTGTGGATGAAGGATGGGAGGGAATTAGTTGCTTTTGAAAGGAAGCTGAAAGTCGGATGGGCGACGGGAGGGAAGTAACAGGGTCCGCACGGCAAAGATACGTGGAGAAGCCAAAGCGAGCGACCCAAGGTACCAGCGAACTAGGCTGAGCTTGGCTCATATCAACTAGACTCGAAAGGCAAACTGGAGGGCCACCGGCAGCATGCGAGTGTTACAGACACGTGCAATTACCCTCTCTGGGGACCCGGTGTCCATGAGATGACTTGCGGACGCTAGAAGAGCTCCCAAGATGGTGGCTGTCGGCAGCGACGGCATACCAGCGGATGGGTAAATGCTAGTGACATAGGTCCAACGGCTCTCGCTTGGTGGTCAATATAGCGTCACTGCAATAACGAGGAACGTCTAGGCTCTGGGGGGTGGCTTGAACTGGTCGATGGATATCCTGGCCGGCGGAGTTGACTAGGGCCAACAGGGCGTGGGTCTTGCACGCCAAGGGGTGGGCAAAACCATTGCCGGCCGCAGCCCGGGTTTCCAGGGTCAGGACGGTCGATGAAGAATGGTGGCGACGACACATGAGACAGTCTGTGATGGCAGATCTATATGATCAGATGTGAAAGCAGAACCTGCAAAACGACCGATCATTTCGGGAAGACGCGAATAGTCGCAACGATATTCCAGACAGCTGGCTGAAGGCTTCAAGAGGCCATGAGCGGCCAGCAGATCGACGATTCCAGCAACGACAACGCAAGATCAGCTTCTCCCGCACAGAAAGTGTCGCTAGAAGGGCGCCAAGCGAATACCACGACGTCGAGAACTTTTGCCTCTGTTTGGGCGACGCGCACGTTGAGTTCTCAGCATTGCAGGACCTTTCAAAGGGTCGCCGGCTGCCGATGATTGCCTTATGCACAGCGGCCGGCGCCATGCACGAAAGCGCTTACTCGGCAGGCAGAAACAGGATCGGGGAGGTCGCCGACAACATGGCTTGAGACTTCCGAGCGGGTAGGTGCACAATTGGCGCTGGGCCGCTCCCATTCCCGTTGCGTAGTCTAACACCATCAGTGTCGTCAACGCCTAGAGGCTTGGCTTGTGGCTCGGGCGGCTACGGATTGGGAGTCGGGCCAAAAGTACCCGCTGGCCTGCCTCTTGTGACAAGAGTAAGTGGAAGGCTGCAAGGGTCCAGTTCTCTGACCATCCGTCAAGGGTCCGTCCGACAGGGTGTTCGGAGCACTGGCAAGATACGTTCGGCAGGTCATCCGGCCCCGTGGGATTACGGTTGCAACGAGTGCGGACCGCGGGCTGCGAGACGGCACAGCAGTCAGGTCACAGCGGCAATGTTTCTGCTGCCGCCATACGAGTGCGAGGGTTACAGCAGAGAGCGCAGAACCAGCTGGGCTGTCTCTCGGGCTCTTCAGCAGTTTCCATTCTGTCGCAGGCAACGCCTCGACAAGACATAATGCAACAGATCTTGGCCGGCAATGACGTCGACTGGCACGACCTGATCGGGCAAGACACATGGTTTTGAACGAAAATGTTTGGTTGCGCCTGCGCAGCAGGTCGACGCCGAGGCCGAGGCTGATGGAAGTTTAAAAGGATGCAGCCGCATCGCCCGCCGCCCACCGAGCACACGACAAGCCCTAGTGAGACGTCGCGGCTGGCTGCAAGGCAAGGCAAGCGGAGAGAGGAGGGTCGCAGCCCGAGCAGTAGCGCATGGGAGGTGGGATGGCGCGGGACCATCACGGCCACCATGCCCGGCATTCCTAGATTCACCGTGGCCTGTGCGCAGCATCAGGCGTGCGGAATCAAAGCCAGTCCCCAAACAGCTTCTATGGCCGGAGATATGAAGCAGGGCCAAAATCAGGGCTGGGCCATGGCACAAGGCGTCAGCCAGCATCTCGCTTACCGTTACGCAGAATCCCAGATTCGGCCCCGTGCAGCAAACTATCTACAACCCCCCCCTGGTGGGATTGGCGATGCGTGCTCTTTGGTAAGGAAGAAATGCGGCTGACCAATTGTGCCGTTCAGGGGATCAGACAATGCCGAACCTGGGTACGGTACCAATCTGGCGCTTGAACTGCTCTTACAAGCTCGACGCCGATCCTGTACGACCTGAAACCTTGCCTGCCACCTGGCGTCCGCCCACTTCTCCATGCCGTGGCCTACAGCGCGGGCCCTGATCCAGGGACTCTCCACGATGGCGCACCTTGCGAAATATGTGTTTTAGCAGCGGCAGATCTAACCCGAATTTTTGACGTCAGAACTCCGTACTCGGATCCGACATGAAGCACCTCTGTTGGCGCTGTACGGATTGAAGGCCCCCTTTGAGATGAGCAAAGTGTAGGGCGAACTTGGCTACGGCTTGTGCTTTGGACGGGGAAGATATCCCGAGCGCTGGCTTCCCTCACAATTGCTGCCGCGTGTCCGAAATCACCCTCCTGAGTCAACAGAGGAGACCCTCAATCAAAAGCCTCCAGTCACAACGTGGTGTGCCAAACTCGCGACCAGCGCGGGATCCAAGATGATTGGATTAGTGATCGCACGACGCGTGCCGGCTATGGCTCGACCCAGCCCAATCGGAGCCAAAAAAGGAGCGTTGATGCGACGGCTGAGTCGCTCTGGGGCCGATGGCACTTAGGCGACTACCGACACGTTACGTCAGGCCCGTCGCATGGTACCAGCTCCTTGCCTGCCGGGCGGTGCGGACGAGTAGACATGATCAAAGACACCCCACAGGCTCCAGAAGGGTCCGGATATCGAGTAACAGAGCCGGCGGGGGTGGACACCCATCACCGGCAGTGTCGTGTCCAATGCATACATACGAAGTAGGAAGTCCCCGTGCTGATATGGCAATGGCCGACGCGGAACAGGATCGTAACTGGGCGCATCATACCGCCGAAAGAGCGGGAAACTACCTCTTGCTATCTTGCAATTCCTGTGGCGAAATGCAAGTTTGGTACAGTTGGCAAGGCCCATGGATGTGGATTTTCTTACCAGAGAAGCTTTGCAGGGCCAGACCGCGGCACGTAACGGCATGTGGCGGATAAATTTGGAACCCTCCTTCATCCTGGGGCCAGTCCCTGGGCCAATCCCCCCCCCCCATCCGATGCCACCTTGGGACAATCGTGTTTTCTCCCCTACGACTGCCGCCCAACAGGGTCCGAGGCCGCAATAATGGAGAGACGGTCAACAATAAGATCGGCACTCGAATGGGGCGGGCGACTGAGGCTCGCGATGGAAATCGGCAATGTCATCTACAGGAGGCGCACGCATTTCTTCCAAGGGCCAGGCCCCTTAACATTGCCACGGCCGTGAGGAGCCTACGAGTAGTGAGCTCAGGAGCATCCGCTGCTTCGTCACAGCCGGCAGCAGCTCGGAGGTGCTACGCTTGAGGACTTCTCCGAAGGAGCTGGCTAACGCCAACTCGCCAAACCGACCAATGCAACACCGCCAGATCCATGGATGACAAGACAGCCAAGGAAAACGGCGTCAGGATGCGTGCATAGCTGCTGACCACCCGTTTACCGATCCCCTGAAGAGCCTCATCTTTGGAACTTTGTACAGGGTATACACGCGGACTGCAGAGGCAGCATCGCTGCTCCGGAGATGTTGGACCACCAAAAACCCCGGACCCACCGGTACACGTCGCGCTGGTCCAGGGTGTGAGACAGGGGCCCCGCCGTCTATTCCCAGATTGAGCACGTTCTCCGGGGCACCAAGGGCACTAAATCGGAGAGAACAGCCAACGCCTGAAGAATCTGAGGTGTGATTTCGTCACACACGATGCGGCAATGACAGGCTCCCCATCTAGGCCGCCCGCGCCAGTCTCCTCATAGTGCCTGTTGGTTGAAGGAGGAACGGACAATCTTTCACATCAACCAGAGAGGATGCCAGTAGCGCCCTGACCTCGACCCACTCGGAAACGCTCGGCGGTTCAGGCATGAAAAAAGACAGAAGACATTAGGCGCCGACTTCACGCGCTGTCGGATCGCGAGCTGAGTTTACGAGTAGCAACCTTCTTGATAGACAGTTTACGATGGAAAAGTTCTGCAGTTAGTTCAACTACAGCGCGGGCTCGCGAACAGTGAACGTACAAGTACAGCAATGGCAGCGTCTATTTTTAGGCGAGCGTACACCCACAGGCCAAGAAGTATTCGTCTCGCACAGTACTCGTACTCGCAAGGCCGCCGCTCATTTTGCAACCTGGGCCGAGAGCCCACGTACCGGGGATCGTCGTCGGGGTGGTTGTGCCCTGTGGGCTGTAACGTGGACTTTTGTCCAACTGGCCGGGCTGAGGAACTTGTGCTCAGTCGAAGAAAAGCCGCCGTCGGATTACTCGGTGCACACCATCTCAACGCTGGGCCGACGCCTGGCCGTGCCTTGGCTCGCACGGTCTCGTTCGTGCCCTTCTCGGTCCCGGTACGTCAGTATAGGCCCGGGAAACCGTCCAGAGAAGGTTTTCGCCAGGAGCACGCGACATGGATAAGCCGCTCGGCACTCCACGCAGCCCATTGACAGTCCACAATTTTGCACATCGCCAAGCGCTAATAACACGTTGCGGACGATCACCTTTCCCGTAGCACTTCTGAGATGAATTGGCCACTGCGATTAGTCTCACGGCGGGTTGCATGCCTGGCATCTACGAGCACGAAGCCGATACAGCTCACATGCAAGTGTAGGGGGGGGGGATGCGACGCACGACCTGACACTCTGTCCCTTGCTGAACACACCTGTCTGCATGCACGTCGGGCCAAATCTGGCAACTACAGCGAAGAGTCATAGGGTCTTGAACGGACAGTCGGTAACGAATCAACTTGGGGGGATTTCACGGCGCAGATTTGCCCAACGTCGCCCACTGCTGAAGACGGAAAATGGCCTGAAACCATAGCTTGTAGGCGGATGCAGCTTTACCCCCAGCTTGCAATACTGTACTCGTACGAAGCACCGGCTATAGGTAACTCAAGGGGATGGGGCCGACGATGGGGCGGCTCTAATTCCGGCGGCTCTAATTCCAGCGGATCTCGCTCGCGGCCCGCCGCTCTTCCTGACTCGGATGCAGCTCGGAACCCTCGCTCAGCTCCAATCGAGTTAGACTCGGCATTCGCCTTGACACTTTGACGGCCGGCAGTCAGGCCCCAGGGGCACTGGAGGCACTCCATACAGTGGCTTGAACTTTGTTTGTGTTGCGACATACTTCCCCTTGGCGCAAACACAGCCGCACGAGATTGGATATGGATATCGCTTGCAGCTCGGCTCACTATGAGCCCTTTCCCGCCGCCTTGACAACGTTCCACTGGGCAAGCTGTGGATTGTCTGTCTAGGTTTGGCAATGGCCGAGATTTCGCACCTTGGCTGCAGAAACGCTGGCAACCAGACAGGCAGACGGATTGGTCCCGCACGGAAATACTTGGCTGTCCGAGGGGGGACGCGATTTCCTGTGAGGAAACTCGGCCTGCTCGGCTCCTTGCGGCAGCCTGCGAGTACTGCACATAACAACATACGAGTACTCGTAAGCTGTAAGCGGCGCGACGTCATTCGTGAGAGAGACCAGCTTGGCGGCCTGGCTGCCAATGGTATAGCTCGAGCGACGCTCCGTGGAAGCATTTGTGCTAGTGAAAGCCTTGCGCGCGTGTCATTGACCTAGGCCGTGGCGGCTCGGAGGCTGAACGAGACACCTTGGTCGTCCCACTCTTGTCCTGCTAGCCGCGACGCTACACTACACCTCGCATGGATCACCCCCTTCTGGTCTTTGCCCGGCGCCACACTCTGGCCCGTTTGCCAGCAGAGAGCCTGCAATTTCATCTCGAGTGCCGACATCATGTCGGCAGGAGAAGAACAAGCAGGCCATGGTCCTACTCGCACTCGCAGAGCCTGCTGGTAGCGGCATCGGTGACTCTTCCGCGAATGAAACACTGGTATTTACAACAGTGGTTGATAGATACCATACCTAGTATAAGCCTGTTATTGCCGCTGCCCACAGTTGCGTCTTGGGCGAGTCCAACACGACAAATACGAGTACTCCGTCCTCGTAAGCATCCGTGTTTGCACCGAATAAAGTCGTCGGTATTTCAAGCTCTATCGATTGTGGCGCCCAACAGCGGCAAACAAGAGTCTGCCCACTCGACCTGTCCACGTGAAGCGCTTCGGAAGTGGGTGAGCGGCGCGAGGACGGTCGATCCGGACCCCAGTCATGCAACTCTAACGTTGAAGGATTTGAAGTTACGGAGCCGCAGGGTTAGCAGCAAGCGCGGAAATGCAACAATACATGGTACGGACGTACAGTACTTGTAGTTTACTCATCAGTGCGCGCAAAGCACGACGGTCACTTGTCGCAGTACGAGACTAGCAGAGGTCATGGATGGCTAGTGTCATTGACCCTGAACCCGGACCAACACGAGTGGAGGAATAAATGCATCTTTCCCCGAACCATGATCCACGGGTATGTGGGCTGACGCGAGGGTGCCACCCGAGTCTGACATGGCGCGACGCTGGCAAGCATGGATGGGTCTCTGGGCTTCTGGTTCTCGTTTCTTGGTTCTGGCGGTCTTGGTGCCAGCCGCCCACCGGCACTGTCGTCGGGATACTCGTACAGGTACGTTACGACAATGGCTCGAGAACCGCGGGGTGGTGTGTGTGTCCTTCAAATTCCGCGTCGCGGGGGACGGCGGGGCCGATTCACGGATACAGGTCCCGACAATTCGGTGTAAGAAAGAATGAGGCTCGGCCTGATAGACGGGTTTCCTTTTTGGTCCATTTCGCGCGGACAGCGCTGCCGCCGTGCCGCTTGCTTGCGTCCCCACCCCGGGCGAGCGAAACAAAGGTTCTTGCCATGACCGATGAGCAAAAGGAGACGTCGACGGTGGTGACGGCGACCCGAGCTGTCGGTATCCTCTCATATCCAGAGGTTGGATGGCGGCATGCGCAGCGGCGGGCCGGCGGCAAGAAAGTTGGGACAGACCGGCCGGCTTCTCCGGCCGCGACCAAAGTCCCAAGACCGAACCTGCTGCCAACAACGGCTTTGCTGCGGCCAACGACGACCCAAGCTGGTCGGAAAGGGCTCGCAGGGGTAGCGGGTGGTGTCGTGTGCAGATGAGCTGTCAGGCCGGGGGGCGTGGGCAGATGAAGGCCCGCCTGCATTGATGAGCTTCCAAACATCCATCGACCAACGCCACGAGGCTACGCAAGCGCAGCTCGGCACCTTCCCAATGCAAGTGCCGCTAGGGCGATGCCACTTGTCTCACTCCAGCTTCTTGGACGTGGCTCTCCGTCCTGATGGCTGGCTGATCATCGGCTGGACTTGCACAACCGCCGTCATCATCGGCTGCAGGCGGTCCAACCAGGGGCAGCAACTGGTGCGGGATCTTCCCTGCGTGTTCTTTTGAAGGGCACTTCTTCTGCAGCAGCACGGCTTCCACGAGTGCATCCTGGCAGGATGACGACGAGGCGACGATACTCCGCAAGCACTGAAGCCGTTGTTGCTGTGACATGCAACCTCGACGACAGCTGAAGTTGCTCACCACTACTGTATTTGCACGTGAGCACGACGCTGCTTCAACAGCAATGGCTTAGGCTGGCAGACGTGTCGATGTCGAGCACCAGCACGAGCGCCAACAACCTCTCTTCCTCCAGACATTGGATCACGCGTCGGCAAGTGTGCAGTGCAGCGCTCTGCTGCGCGTTGTGTACGAGTAGGTGCCAGTCTGCTGTGCCGCGCCGCGCCGCAGCTGCAAATGCAGCCCAATCCTCGGGGGTGACATTCAGGCGCTCGCTCTATTCTCAGAAGCGTGGCGCCCAGCCGCAACTCTACCTGAGCTCCCGTGACCAAAGACCCTGACATCCAATCTCATCCTCGGCAGGCAGGGCAACTGCCGTAGTCATTATTGACCGTACGGGGGCAGGTACCGGCATATGTCAACATGGAAATGCCGCAAGCCCTCCTTTTGCACAGAGCTCAGTTACAAATCCTTATACGCACGAAGCTGCTTGGCCCTTTGCTTGCATATCGAACAAGTGACGGCTATATAGTGTTCATATCCTAGGCAACGAAGGCCGGCATCTTTAGCAATGGCCGTGAAGGCTGCGCCGTGCCGGTCCGTGATTCTACGGAAGCCCGGCCGATGCAGAGCGCGGAGTCCGGAGCATGTACCATCAAAGCCGCGTTTGATACGGAGTAGAGGGAGCTGAGGATACGGCCGCTTTGGGCCTTCTTACCCTTGCCGACGAGAAGATTTCCAAGCACGACATCGTGAACCAGGCGATACCAGCGCATCGACGAACAATACCCACCGCCCCTACCGGCGCTCCCTGCCTATGGTTTTAGTCGTATTAGCTGCGCAGGCAGTGGGCTGCTGGCCGATGCGCACTGCCGAGACTCACCTTCGTATCGTACTCGTATGGAGCTTATGGACGTGTGTCGCAAGCGGCGACGCTACGCAGAATGAGGGAGCAATAACCGACGTGCTGACATGAAATGGTCGGCCGCCCGCCGGCGGGATGCCAACTTGCTTTCGCAGTATCGTACTGCATGGAGCATAGCGCCGGGAGGGCGGCAATGGGTCAAGGAAGAATGGGCGGGGGCACCCGTTCGCACTTCGGGCTGTGAGATGCGCCGATGCAACCTTACGAGACGGCCCTTGACCCGCGGACGCAGGCTGTCGCGGCCGTTGGCCATCTCAGATCTCCACGTTCCTGGCGGGTCCGTCGCGGCTTCGTTTGACCTCTCGAGAAGGTGATTGTCATTCATGGCATGATGAGCTTCCTCTGCGGTCCCAACACCTCGTCCAACACTGTCCTCGCCACGTCGCTGTGCGGACAGGGTTCCTATCTTTGGGTCGCTCAGTCATCCGTGGGCCGTCGTGAGTAAGCGTTATGGGTTCCA
>JALHBY010000057.1:0-44298 GCA_024340155.1 Tolypocladium pustulatum | reverse complement strand
CCCCCCCCCCCCCCCCCCCCCCCCGGCCCCCGGCCCCCGGCCCCCCTTATTTTACCATCTCATGGCCTTCGAGAACCCTGTCCGGCAGGCCTAGCCCCGACTAACCGGAGCTGAAGATGAGGAGGGCGCGCAAAGCAAGGTGCTTTGCTGGCCAAGGCCTTGCGCCGCGATTGCGCGGACCTAGTGCCAATAATTCGTGTTTTGCCGGCACCACTTACGGGGTAGATCTCGGCAAAACGCTTTCTTTCAATCATGGGCCTGCAGATTGACTAGCCACCATTTTGTCTTTGGCCGAACTCGCTTCAAGTTACGGTCACGATGGCCCCATGGCACTGGGGCCCGGGAGGGACGGGGCCTCGAAAGTGCCAAAAGACCTACGCCTTCTTGTCGCACGGCGTGTTAGTGCCACGGCGCAGTCTGACAGCAACGACTGGGGCTCAGGGGTTGACTTGTGGATTGCCTCCATGCAAGTCCGGGGCCCCAAGCTCGCATTCGCGATCCTGAGGGGTCTCTTGCTATTATGGGCAATTGGCCTTACCCGTGGTGGAATGGCGTTGGACTCGCTGACTTCCCTTCTAGAATCTTGCTTTGCACGTTGGGCGCCGCTTCTTCACCATTTGTCATCGCCTGTCAGCATGATACCATGATCATTATGAGTCCATCGGTGGCAGTCCTCGAAGGAGCCAGAACTCTTCCCCAGCCAGAAAAAGGCGCCCCCGAGTCCGTTGATCCATGAGGTATGAATCCTGTTTGAGGGGGTGCCCTCTACGGACGTATGTACGGGGTACCACGTTAGCTGTGAGCTAACGTCACTCGGACTGGACCGGACTTAGACGGCGATGTCACTTCCAGGACAACTCTGCGACGCTCAGCACCGTCATACGCAGGCGCATCGGCGAAATTCCAACTCTCAACTCTGATGAGCATGCCAAGGACGGTAATGCGACTCTACGTTACTCCGTATGCATGGGACGGTTCATCCAGGTTGAGCTGCCGGACAGACGCCCAATAGCTACACGCTGTTGGTTGCGGGGAGCTAGTCCGAACCTGCGGCTCCGAAGAGTCTGTCAAATGTCGACGGCATCTCTCACCCTGTGTTGTGTTGGTGGTGAGCAGACATCTCCTCACCCTTGCACGCGTCTACGGGCATGCGCCAGTAGGCCGACTCCTGGGGGCGCGCACCGCGCCCTTTTGTCAGGTGCAACCTGCAGGCAGATCAGCAGGCAGCAAGGGCATTGCATAGGAGAGGGCGGCGCTGCTCCTGCGTGTTGGTCGGGCTCGTGCGTGCAGACGTGCGTGCTGGATGCACATGCAATGGATGGCGGCCAGCGTCGCCACCCACCGCATGCACAAAGCGCCGAGAACAGGGTAAATATCCTGTTCCATGACCCAGACTGTCGGGACCAAGCAGCAACCTGCCTTTTTGAGGAGACTTTGCGCGCCCAGCGCCCAGAGTCATCAGCATCATCTCGGTCCTGGATTCATTTCACCTGAACGTGATGTGGCCTGAGACTCTGGTCGGCATGTGCTCCCCTGAGCCGTCCCGGGAACTTGTTGTTGTCCGAGCGGCGGCACGGCATGCGTCGATGAGCTGTTTGATGTCGGACGTCGTCACGCGGCATCATCCTTTCTTGATACATCGGTAGCGAAGGAAGTAGTTCGTCTCGCTTCCACGATGCCATGGGTATCGTACCATCAATATACAATGGTTCGCCATATCACTCGGAAAGTACGAGTACATTGCTAGGGCCTCACCCAAGACGCCGCAAAGCAGACTTTTGCTTGCGTTTGATTGATACCAGTTGTGGCGCCAGGGAACAAGCGCATGCTACTCGTAGCAATGAGTCGGGTTTATCCTCAGCAGGCCTCGCGGCTCTCGTCGACAATCTCGGCATTATGCGACATGTCTGCCAACGGTACTCCGCACATGGCCGTGTATCGAGACTATTGCCAATGGGGTACTGGATGGTGGCACAGAGTCACCAGCGGCGGGAGCTTCTTGGCCAGCAGCTCTTGGGCCGCCTCTTTGTCAAACAACGCGCGAGTAGGCGCCGTCTCCGCCTGGAGTAGACGCAGAATCGACCGATGTTCTGCAGAGCCAACAAGTCCAACAGAAACCATTAGCCCGCAGTCTTGCGATTCGGGAAGCTCAAATGGCGCAGTGTAACTGCACAGCAACCAAAAACACGCGCCCAGCCAACAGCGACGGTGGTGGGTGCCTTTGCCGGCGCTATAGGTAGGCATGTCACTCACTGGTGTATCCGAGCCAACAGCATATTTCTGCTTGACACGCCCGGGCTCCAGTCGTCGGGGGTCTAATTATTTTAGTTCTTCATTGCTGGAGAATGGGACTGTTGGTCCTGCTCCTGATGGCTCATTCGACCGACCCGCAAACCCGCATCCCCCGCCGGCCGGCTGGTCTGCTGCTCTGCTCATGGGCAGTGGCGGTCGTTGCAATTTTCCGCCGCGCTGCTTGCCCTCCGTGCCGCCGTTGCAAAGGTAGACGCCATCTCGTTTCTCATTTCGGTGCAGAGTTGCTCGATACGGACAAGATGCGGCTGGGGTTGCGCGGCCGGTGCGCCTGTCGGCAGGAGGCGTTTCGCCAGCAGCCACCGCGGCCCGAAGATCCCCAATGTCGCATCGAGCCTCCTCGTCTTCCACCAGGTCCCCAGATCTGGGCAGGGTATGGCCCCTCCCCCCCTTCCCCTCGCCCCGTCTCCTAGGCCTGCCTTTCCCCCCTCCGCTCCGGAGGCTGCTATCTGTGCGCCCGCTGTTCCGGGCAGGAGTGTCCGTATAGCTGAGTTTGACGGGCTGTCAAGTAGCACGGAGTGGAATGGCCCGAAGACCGTGCAGTCTCCGACCGCGCGGGGCGGGTTTCTCGTCCTCTCTGGACGTCGGCCCGGGACATTGCTCGCAGTCCAAGCCAATTCGGTCCGACTTGCAGCGTAGTGGTTGGTTCCGCTGTCGACGTGGGAGCTCGTTGGGCGAAGATAAGCAGTTTGAGCGACTGCCATTCGCCCGAGTATGTCGTGATGGAGGGGGAGCTCATACTAATTGCTTTGAGCATGTGCATAGGGTTTAACATCATAGCTGACGTGCAATGTGACCGGTCGTGCGTGTTGAAATGCGTTGCGCCGTGGCTAAGATCTGCGTCGGCTTGAGACCAGAGGAAAGAACCGGCAAAGAACGAGGAGCGCTATTCATAGAATATGTGTCGCTGAGCTCGCTATCGTTTATGATGTCGTATCTATGCGGTATGGCCGCCGTCATTACGGTTGGAAAGTCTGTCTCCTTTCGAGCACCTTTGCAGCGTGGTGTTTGGGCAAGACAGACATCGCGTAGGGATGATTGGCCTGGGTTCGGGCGATACCGTGAAGCAGCTGCGCGCATGTTGTCCCTGGCAAGTTGAAGTCTCGCTGCTACAGGGCATGAGGGCGTGCCAAGGCAGTAACCTAGAAGTAATAAACGCAGACGCACATACTTTGCTCGCGAGGCTCCTTCCTGGTCAAGAGACAACAGAGCCACCGCAATGAGCTGGCCTTGATTCCGAATTGAGGCAAGATTGCCGGCGACTTCATTTCATCTGTGGGTTACACACCTGCCATTGCGTTTGAGTATTGCGACCTTGCATGAGACCAAATGCTTCTTTGCTGACTCCCAACATGTAGAAAGGATCACAACTTGAGGCTAATCAGTCAAACATCGGACCAGTGGGAATGTCAAGTCCGAGATATGGTTTTCAAAGAGGCTCCTTCAGTGCGCCGTGGGCTTCAAGTGCCATCCCTCTAATCAGGGTTTTGATGCAGTGACTTGAAAACACTCCGACACTGTGGAAAATGTCTTGCTGGATGAAAGCAAAGCTATGCAGCTGGAACAAGGCATCAAATCCAGGCCTTATTCCTACCAGCAAGTCGACAGCCCTCTGAATAGGAGACAACATCCTCCGAAAGCCAAGACAGCATTGGAGATGTCCTGACCGTTCGACGTCATGATATATCTATCATCTAGCACTGCGCCACATGGCCGACAAGCTTCAGTCCTACGTACAATGTTGATGGGAACACAGACTCATTTCAGGGCCATCGTCTCTCCATGGCCGGGTTGCGACAAGATAACGAATGATGGGAAAAGGCCATGCCCCTTTCCCAGCTGAACTGACAGCCGTAACCTACGACGAAAGTCGTCCAGCGCCTATACCCGGAGTCTTTGGTCAAACAGAGACAGCAGACACATCTTCGTGACGAGCCTGGCGTGGAGGTGGTTGAACGAGAGGCAGGAAGACATACTCGTCGTTTGCTCAAGGTATTGAACTGATGGCGGCCAATCTCGGAACCCAGGGGCACAAATCGATGCGGCGAAATGCTGCGCCTCAAACAGCAGTAGAGGAAAGCAGCTCTAAGCTATCTGCACACCTGATTATTGTCGCCGATGGGACAACATGTGTCTTTGACTCTCTTCGTCCAATTGCTGCTACCCGGGAGGCACCAGCAACTCAGGGCGCTTGGGTCCTTTTCGATGCTGAACTTGTTTTTGACGAACATGACTGAAACTCGAGCGGGCCAGAAAGCGTACTTGCAAATTGATTGGAGAGCGACGATTGCAGGAGACAAGACCACGACAAGATGGTATCATTTCAAACCCGCCGGGTGATCAGTCCAGTAATAGTCTCCATTCTGTGCTGACATTGTGTATTCCGGCTCTTGCTCACATTGCCCAATGCAACGACGCTCTCAAATGCAACAACTCTTCAAAACCGCTTGATTTAGTCCCTGTCTTTGCACAGCGGTGTCGGAACCACCCAAGTGCGTTGTAACCTTGGTTCTGTTACGAACGTAATCGGATTCGGTCGCCATGACAAAGGTGATGAGAATGGGGTCGACTTGAATTTCGCTTGGAGCTGCCGGCGACTAATAAACTTCATGGCTCAAGTATCTCGGCCATGTATGTCACTAGGAAGGATTCACCATAGCCTGACATAGCTGTTTTGTTGTTTGAATATTGCCAATGGAACATCGTATTCGCTCTCATTGCCATTGCCAACGAGCTGTCGCGTTGCTCACTATATGTCGTTCAGAGCCCGGGCTTAAACCTTGCACGAGTCTTGGCAAGTTCGTAGTTTGCAGTTTCAATATTCCCGTGTCATTCCGGGCCTTTGCGTCCGTCCGTTGCCCGTCTGTGATATAGTCGGCACCGCTTGCTTCTGTGAGATTCGTCCCGCCCAGAATCGGTTTCTTGAACAAAAGAGCGCAAAGTTTGGTACATTGACCTCGGGGAATTGTGAAGTCGAGTTGAAAACGTACCCTTACGAGCTAAATGCGTTAGCCCTTAGAACATCATCGAGTCTCCAATGAGTCAGAGGATGCAGGGTGGGAATGACGAACTGTATGGCCGACCTCCGTGGCTTCCAGCAGGACCCTATTGGCTTTGACGGATGTGAGCAAGCATTAAGACGATAAAGGAGTACCGAAGCCTGCTTCTACTGCGGTAAGCTGCTCACATGTGCCGGTTTGAAATGAGATCGTTGAGCCGTCAAAATACTCATGATTGTTGAAAAGGCGCCTACTTCGGTTTTGGATTTCCTGGATGGCTACAGCTCCATCTGTGCGTTGGTATTTCATGGCACAACTCGGGAGGCGATGCCGGGCTCTCAGATGATATCTGCTCATCAAGCACTATTTAACGGCCAAAAGACCGCACGAGGCGGCCTTGCGCAACCCGAGAACAGTTGTTCTGCGGTAAAGACGAGCGAGAGGTGGGCAGAATGTTACCTCCTGCAATGTCCAACTTCGCGTGATCTATATTCGCTATACAAACCGCCCGCTACTCAATCATGTGCAGTGATAGGTGGCGTTCCATTCATGTGGTCCATTGTCTGCTGCATAAGGACTTTTGTCATGCCGCACAAGTGGCAGTCGTTCGTGTTTACTGTCTTTCCTGGCTGCGACGATGACTATATCGCCTTGGCTGCTCATGGGTTGAAGCTGGGGGTTGCAATCCTTGGGATCATCTGGCCTGATGTAGAGGAGACTGGCCCATAGACATGTACGGCATCCAGTATAGCCTGCGGAAAGGGTGTCGGATCTTCCAAGATCCCGAAATGTAGTACCCGGCCAAGATTTCCTGGGTCAACAACGGCTTAATCTCTCGGCTTCGATGCACGACAGCGTAGCGTGCTCTCAGGAATGGATATCGAATGACCCAATTCGCTTTCACACCGACCATGTGTTTCTGGCTTCCATGCAGCGACGTCTGATATACGAGGGCGCAGGCATGAAAACTGCAACCAGGATTTGATCAATCCAGGTGACCTCGACTCGATGGCCACGCGCTTCAAGCCGGCAAGTGCTCGCGATCGGGCACAGGCTTGTTTTGCGAGCCAGCGAGCCGACTACAACAGCGGCTGAAGTAGAAAAAGGGGCGGGCTACGCAGATATTTGTCGTATAGGATGCGGGCTGGAAGTTGTAAGACAAGCTTTGGTGGTGGGGACAGATGCACTGAGGAGGGGCACCCGCCTCGGATCGGGCAAGGCGCGGTACCGGCAGATGGCACCCGGAAGCGGCGCAGTCGCAAGTACCCGATCCGCTGTGCCCACTGCTGCTCGTAATAATTCTTCAGTGAGGTCAGCGAGGTGCCCTGCCCCTGGCCCCTTGCCGTAAGGATCTCTAGCTGCCTTCCATTATTTTAGGCGCGTCTCACCAAGTCCATTCCAAGCAAATTTGAACCACCGCCAGCCCGCCGTTTCCGGTCGCGTCGTTGCACACATTCGCATGGACTCGTTATAACGGCGAACCCGCTCTCTCTTGCCGTTGCCGTACCTTTGTTGTCGCCGTCGCTCGCATCGTCTCTCTGCCCATCGTCGCCGGCGAGGCTCAAGCCTCCAACCATCGTCATGAGTTGGCTCTCAGCCTGCGCGGGCTACATCGCCCCCTTGTTCATCGTCATGTCGCCCATCCTTTCCTATGGCGACCAGGCGCTGTCCATGCACCGCAAGAAGTCGAGCGCCGGCTTCTCCCTCGATATCCCGCTCATCATGCTCATTGCCTCGTTCTTCAGGTGCGCGCGGGCTCCCTCACCCCGTCGTCACGCCGTGGTGCCCAGCATGCTGACGCTCGTATTCGCAGAATCTTCTACTGGCCCGGCGCGCGCTTCGACACGAGCTTGCTGGTGCAGTCACTCATCATGGTGGCCGTGCAGATGCTCCTGCTCAAGATTGCCCTCGACCACCGGCCGGCGCCGTCGACAAAGGGCGGCGAGGCCAGCGTGCCCTTTGCAGGCGCACAACAGGAGGGCATCTTTGCCGCCCCGCGCCCGTACAACTTCTGGCAGTGGCGCTCACACAGGCCGTGAGTCAAATTGCAGATGCTCTCCGAAGGCTATTGCGACTGACGCGTGGGACTTAGATATTGGCAGTTTTTGCTCTACCTCCTAGGCGCTCTGGTCGCCTGCGAACTCGTCCTCGCCGCTGCGCCGCCCATCTACTCGCTCTACTCGATCATGATCGGATATATCGGCCTCTCTGTGGAGGCAACGCTGCCCATACCACAGATTCTTGCCAATTCGCAGACGAGGTCTTGCAAGGGCTTCCGTCTGTCCCTCCTGGTCGCCTGGCTCGGCGGCGACTTCATGAAGATTTTCTGGTTCTTCACGGCCACGACCGAGATCCCCCTTGCGTTCAAGGTGTGCGGCATCTTCCAGGCTGGATGCGACTGTTTCCTGGGCATTCAGTACTACTTGTACGGCGAAGGCGAGGACACGGTCAAGGAGCATCCCTTGGAGGAAGGCCAATGGTCGAGCGCTTACAAACCCAGCGGCAACCGGCCGCATAGCAGGAGCCTCTCGCCGTCAAGGCGACCGGCCATGCTCAGCGACACCGAGGTGGAATAGATGACCATCGTGTGGATGATGCTGAGCTGGCTAAGCGACGCGATGCTGTGAGATGGCTTCGGCCATTAAATGAGAGGCAAAGCAAGTCTATGCCCACGAGCTGCACGCCATGGGACGGGCTGAAAGGGAATCAGATGGACGAGGGCATAAGGCGGGAGAAACATGCCCACAGATGGCGTCTGTAAATCTGGTCGACTTTTGGACAAAGGCTGTCACCTCGGAACCACAGGTGTCGCGTCCCACTGGGCTGCTGGCTTGGAAACTCCTCGGCCTGGCCACAGGCGTTAAGTCGTGATAGAGCGGTACCGCCAAGACCGCGAGCTGCGTCGCTGTGCAGGCTGCACGCGAGGGCCAAAGGCGACGAATAATACGAACAATAAAGTAACAAGATGATAAACTAATCAAGCCTGCATCCCGACCTGCTGTGAGAAATGTTGCATGGCGTAGCGTTGCGCGTGCTGGGACTTCGAGGTTGCCATCCATCTCATTGGCACCAGGCACCGCCGAGCCTTAGGAGAAGCAGCCCAGCCACCCGACTTTCCCACGTATCCAGACCTACCCACGCCTTGCAACGCCAACCACTCAGTACTATACTTTCAGAGTCCGAAGGAGGCTTGCAGACCAGCTCGTCGGTACAGGTTGCATTCGCTTGGTTGGGCCCTTTCACTGAGCAGACGCTGCAGAACGGGGCCGTCGTCGACCCAGCAACGGCCTTTTTCGACACAACTGCCCACGCAGCCTGCTGTCGCCTGGTAGCAGCTGTCGGTAGAGCAAGCCCAGCTCCAAGTGCCTATACAGCTGTTGCTCCCGAGCCACCCTCTTTCTTTGCTTCGTTCGCATCTTCAAATAGAACGGGGGTTGTGTTGTGGTTCACCGTCCCGCTAGAGTCGATACTTCACTTTGCCGCTTTGGGCTCGGGTCTGTTGAACGTCCCAGCCGCAACATCACCTCTCGTGTGGTCCTGAGCAGCGGTTCGACCTGATTGTGGACTTTTGCAGTCCTCCTGCAGACGTGCGTTTATTCTTCTACGAGGCCGACTTGGATTGGTCATTCTATACTCTCGACAGCCTACCCCCCCAGTCATTGAGTTGAACAACCCGTGCCAGCTTGTCACGAGACCAACTTGAGTCACGGTAAGGACGCTCTTCTTGTTTCCTAAGCTTTCCGTCTATGTAGCTTGTTACGTCCTGTCACGTCACCCTCGCGCCAACGCTTTCTCTCTTCTCCCATCCCACCACACCGCCACTGCAACTTTCCCTTTCTTTCCAATCATCACAACAACTGCACCCTGGAGTCTGTGGTGCTCGTCTCCGGTAGCTGTTTTTGCACCTCTTCGTCCGAAACACTTGAGCAAAACTTGAGCCTCTGTTGCTCGGTGCTTTGTGTCTATTCCTTTGGCATCCTCAACTTGTCAACCTCCCAGCCTCCATTATTTGCGCTTCCATGCACTCGAACCACCTGCGGTGAACGTGCCGACTGCATCTCTTGAATTTCCCGTGTCGAAAGTTTGCACGTCAAGGCCAGAAAGCCTGGGTGTTTCGCGTCACTCTGATCAGCTGGTTAGCACAAGTCGTTCTCGCACACATATGGATGCCGCTAGGAGCCGCATCCTTTCCGCAAGCAGTTTGTTCACTAAGATCGAGATAGAACTGCCATCTTCTGGAACCTTTGTCTACATCTTTCTGTTTGGTGAGTTGAGCATAGCGCAAACCCCCGTTGCCTTGGCCCCCTCAATCCTCCATTGCGAAGTCAGTTCGAGGCTTTCATCTTCGACTGAAGTCGCGTTTCCCTTCACTTCTATCCTCACACTCGTCAGCTTAAATTTGGTTTTATCGTTCATTTGCTGACAACTCGTCAAGACCTGACAGAATGGCGCCCTCCAACTCAAAGGCAAACTATAAGACATACGAGGCCCAGGCCCGTATGGTCCGCGCCATCGTTGCCGCGCATCCTGACGTGAAGTGGAACTACAAAGGTGAGCGAATTTTCTCTTCAGCTTATTGCGTTTCATCTGGTCCCAGCCAGTGTGTCACGCCCACAATAACCCTTGGGACGAAGGTTAGAGACGAGGGCTAACCTTCGTCCCAGATATCGCTGAGTGCTACGGCTCGGACATGACCTCACATGCGCTTAACCACCGCTTCCGCCACCTTCGAGCGCAGGCCATGATTATTCGTTTGGCCCGCGCGGAGGGACGCGACATGAAACACATGTTGAAATACGATGACCTTCCGGCAACCCAGGAGGCAGTGGACAAGAGCAGTAGGCCGATTTCGGATGATCAATACTCTAATTTCGTTATCACACCGCCACTTTTCGGTGTAGCGGTGGCTTATGCACGATCCTCCTTGCATTGATGAAGCTGAAGCTGATACATCTTCTTCTACAGACATCGCCAAGTACTTTGGCCAGTCGACAACCGATGGCATCCAGTTCCAGTTCCGCACCATCAAGAAGGACGCCGACACGCTGCGCAAGGTCGCAGCCGATGGCGGTGACGTTGCCAACTGCCTGGTCAGCGGCATAGGGTCTGCCGCGACCACCCCGTCCAAGGCCGGCACCCCATTGAAGGCCGGCAGCCGCTCTGGCACGGCCCGCAAACGCACTCGCCTCGTCCCCGATCTCAAGCGCTCCTCGTCGGATGAGGAGGGCGACGACGCCAACGACGAAATTGAGGATAACTGGAGCGAGCGCGACGCCACCCCGTCGAAGCGTCCCAAGGCCGCAAGCACGGGTGTCGCGGGCCAGAAGAACGCGACCCCCCGCCGAGCCGCCCAGCGTGCAAACGTTACGATCGCCAACGCTGCGGCTCAGGATCAGGACAGCGAGCCACATGACACCATCGACCCTACCTCGACGGTCTCGTCTGCGGGCGCAGCGGCCACAGTGGCGCCCGAGTCCCTGTTTGGTGGCCCTGTCGACATCAAGCCCAAGCTTCAAGCCGGAAGTGCCGCCGCAGGCTACTACTCCAGGGGCAACGCCAACGAGCTTCCCACGGGCTTCAGAGCCGCCGGCGCCGACGTGTACATGAGCGGCGCCGCCCCTCACGATCTGTTCAACGACAGCTTCTACCACCGGCCCAACGACTCGGTCTCCAACTCCGAGTGCGACGACGGCGGCCTTGGGGATGGTGAGATCTAAGAGAACCCTCGAAACCTCTACTCATCTATGAATGGCTTTCTTTTGTCGGGTTGGTGACCCAGGGTTTGGTAAAGCTTGAGGAAATTGCGACAAGATAGAAGTGCTGGATGACTTTCTACGTCGGCTTGGCGTTGGGAGGGAACCGAAAGGACATTGTGTCTTCCGCCATTTGCGGATTGTGGCATTGCTTTATATTTCGCTCGTCTGCCGCAAGCATATACGCGGTGCTGTCTTTACACGCAGAGACACCAACAGAGTGCATAGTGGGCGGACGGTCTTGAGCTTGCTTCACCTGAACTTTAGATTGCTTTGGCACCATCGCCGCGCATGGGGTGTTAAGTCTAGGAGAATTCAAACACTTGACTCCGGAGGATTGTCCCAATTCACTCGGCTCACACATGAGAGCGCTTGACGAAAGGGCACTCAGCACGAATGCGGTACCCAGGTCTTGAGTGACACTTGCAGCCACTTCACGTACAAGCAGAAGTCAGACAAGAACTTCTCAGCCACATAGTAGCATCACTTGCGACGTAACTCTTCTTGACCTCATTGACGTGATATATCCAGAGCCTGTACACTCCGTAGACGTACGCCTGCTCCTATCGACGCCTAACCCATTAGCAACTCCCACAGCGCGTCCCTTTCCACAAAATCATGGTGGATAATGTTAACCAGCCAGTAAGTCTCCTTCACGCTGTTCAGAAGCTTCGTGCTCTCAGAGCCCCGACCGTACACCTTGGCCCACTCGCCCCAGATCCCAAAGGCCTCCTCGCTCCAGGCCCGGAAGCTCACCTCCTCGATAATGGTCGGTGTCACAATCTCCTTGCCCGGGAACACGCCCCACGTCACGGCGTTGGTGCTCGCCTCCCGGCTGATGCTCCCGCCACTCGAGTCGGAGGAAGCAAAATCGCCATTGTCATTTGCGGCATAAAAGCACACCACATCGCGGACCTCTGGCTTGTTCAACTTTTCCAATAGCTTCGTCCAGTCCGAGGATGGGATGAAGCACTCAACAAAGGACTTTTGAAAGACGAAGCCGTTTGCGGGACCCCACCCGAAAGTTGAGTCGCTGGATGGTACACCGTTGACTGCGGGCTGCGAGGCGACCGTCCACCAGCCCTTGCTGTTCAAGTCAGTGAGACGACCCTTGATGGTGGATGATTCTGGCATCAGTTCTTCCTCGCTCCAAGGGATTGCCGTCAGCTGTCCCTGGATGTGCTTGACAAAGAGGTCGTTGATATCCTCGCTAGTCTTGGGGTGTCCCCACAGGCGCACGGCTTGAGTGACCGACATGTGCAGACTCACGCCATAGCCATCGATTTCACCATACGCAGGAGATCGTGAGTCACCGAAGCGACCGTTGGGGAAGTCATCCCAAGTAGCTTCTCGTCCAAGGACACCTTCGCCTTCCGAGATGGCCAACGTGTTTGCTCGTGAATTAATGCTTTCTGCGGGAATGCCGGCTTCTTGGCCGGTGGCTTCCCACTCTGGATGCGCAGGCTGTCGGTCTCCTACAATGACCCTGTTATGGGGATCGGAACCAACTGAGGACTGCCTCCTAGACGTGCGCGAGTGGCTTCTCGTGCGGACGGAGAGATTGCCATTGACCAGGACTGTGGGGGTGGGGGGTTTGGCGTCCTCGACGACGGCCTCTTCGTTCTCGAAAGTATCCGGAATGAGGCCTGTCCTCTCAATGATAAAGGCGACGGCTTTTTCCAGGTTGAGGGTGTAAAAGTGGAATCCCTTGCGACCGGGACTTCTGCTCTTGATGGTCCTGACTTTCTCGACGAGTTCGCTGACGATATCAACACCAACCATCTTGACCCGCTCATCGTCTCCCTTGACAGCGTTCAAGCGCGACAAGACGGCGTCGGGCATCTTGGCGTGGCTGAGCTTCGTCGTCCGCTTGATCATTTGATAGCTCTGGATGGGCATCAGGCCGGGGATGATAGGAATGGTCCTAAAAGCACCGCTGGAGTGCTCGCGCAGGGTCTTCTCGAAATTATCGTAAGCATCGATGTCGAAGAAGAGCTGCGTCATGATGAAGTCGGCTCCGGCCTGGACCTTGTCGACCAGATAGGGAAGATCATGCTCAAGACTCTGGCCCAGGGGGTGACTTTCGTCGGCGTGGCCCTCGGGATAAGCTGCCACGCCGATGCAGAAGTAGTCGCCATGAGTTTTGCGAATGTAGCGAACGAGGTCGATGGCCCAAGTAAAGTCGGTGAAGCCGTCCTCCTCGGAGCCGTCAGAGTTGCGGTACTCGTCATGGCGCGGGGGATCGCCTCTGAGAGCGAGGATGTTGCGGATACCAAGGACCTTGGCGTCCTCGAGGGCCTTATCGATGAGGTGGCGGCTCATGTTTGTGCATGTGAGATGAAGACATGTGGTGAGGCCCAGCTCCCGTTGGCACAGCTCGGCCAGCTCGAGAGACTTTGCTGCCGTCGAGCCGCCGGCGCCCCAAGTAACATTGACAAAGAGCGGCCGCAGCGCTTGTTCCATCCTTTCCAGACGGTTCCGCAGGTTGGAGAAGCCCATTGCTGTCTTGGGTGGGAAGAACTCGAGTGAAAAGTACTCGCCGTCGGCCGGCAGAGCGGCGATTTTGTCTGTGATTTTGTCCATGGCGATGGCGTGCCGGGTGCCAGACTACGTATGTATAATCTGCAGAGCGTGCTCTTGGCGCCTGCCTCTGTGCTATAGGCGAGGCTGGAGATGGAGATGGTGATGGTGGTGATGTCTGCCAGATAAGCAGCAGGATTGATGCCGGTGGCGACAGTCGGGCGCGGTTAGCTCAACGAGGCGTATCACGACGTCAGCGCTGGCTGCCACGACGCTCGACGAGACTGCAGCGTTGTGTGACTGGCGTCTCGAGCAAAGCGATGCAATCACGGGTCGTGTTGAGGGGACGCAGCAAGTGAAATCCTTGACCAATGCCCGCGCCAGAGAGCCAAAGCCGAAGGTAAGCCACGTTCTAGTCGACGATGCTTTGCGGCACCAAGCCGTCTTGGAAGCCCCCACTTGCACGCACGTCAACGAGGGGAGGGGCCCTGCTTGCTTGCTGCAATCGGGCACCCTGCCTGCCTGCGTCCATCTCAGCGTGCGTTCCTAGGCGCCAACAGTGGGGCCCGTTTGGCGTGCTGAGTCGCTGGAGCCGCAGCCCCAAGCGGCCTCTAGCGGTCGCCATGACGCAGGGTCGCTGTAAAGGGCCCCTGCAGGGTTCAACAAGCGCCAATTGCCCGAGTGACGAGACGGGACTGGAGCTTTTAGTTATGCGCCTGCCCTGGCGCCAGTATCACGCGTTTTCATTTCTTCGCGGCTCTTCGCAGCCCTTCTTCGCACAACCACTCACCCTTTTCCATCACCGACTTGCATCTTCCCCTGAAATGGTCAGGACGCCCCGATGCAGCTGCTCCACGGAAGGCAGATGGGCTGTAGGGGGGCGAGCCTGTCTCTCTGGGCTTCGCAGCGAGCCGCCTCCAACATTGCCAGGCCAGCCCTAGGAGTCGCCACAGCCACCAACTCGACACCCAGCTCGCTGTCGCGACGATGGTATGCTGTCGATCTCAAGGCGCTGGACAGAAAGTGGCGACAAGCATGGCAAAGCTCCGACGGCCGGTCCCAAACCGGCAGAAGCCTCGAAGCGAGCGGCGGCCAAAGGAACAGCTTCGTACTGCCCATGTTCCCGTATCCCTCGGGCACCCTCCACCTCGGCCATCTGCGAGTCTACACAATCGCCGATGTGGTCGCCCGCTACCACAGCCTGAGAGGCGACAATGTGCTGCTGCCAATGGGCTGGGACGCCTTTGGCCTACCCGCCGAGAACGCGGCCCTCGAGAGAGGCATCCGGCCTGAGGAGTGGACCACGACCAACATTGCCAAGATGAAGGAGCAGCTCGGGCTCATGAATGGCAGCTGGGACTGGCAACGCGTGAGTAGCGTCGAACAAAGTTCGTTGCCATTGGCTGGAGACCTAACCGTTCGAACCAGGAGTTGACGACCTGCGACGCCGCATTCTACAAGCACACGCAGAAGCTGTTCCTGATGCTGCACGAGCGTGGACTCGCATACCAAGCCGAAGCCGAAGTCAATTACGACCCCGTTGACAAGACTGTGCTGGCAAACGAACAAGTCGATGCCAATGGCTTCTCGTGGAGGTCAGGCGCCAAGGTGGAGAAGAAGAAGCTCAAGCAATGGTTCTTTCGCATCTCCGAGTACCGGGACTCCCTCCTCAAGGATCTCGACGTGCTGGCCAAAGACGGCGCCTGGCCGGAGCGCGTTCTTGCGCAGCAGAGAAACTGGCTGGGCAAGTCGACGGGTGCATTGATCAAGTTCCCTCTCATGTCCTTTGGCGCCGACGCGGGGGCCGCAATCGAGGTCTTCACCACACGGCCAGACACGCTTTTCGGGGTGCATTACCTCGCACTCTCCGCGGCGCACCCTCTTGTCCAGAAATTAGCGGAGCAGGACCCAGAATTACAAGCATTTCTAGATACTCTACCCGGACTACCACAAGACTCCAAGGTCGGATATCTTCTGCCACGGATACGGGCTATCAACCCTCTAGCCTACCACGAAGATACCCCTGACGCTACAAAGGCGTCTCTACCAATCTATGTCGCCCCCTACGTCCTGGGCGACTACGGCGAAGGAGCCGTGATGGGCGTTCCGGGCCACGACCTGCGCGACCACTCTTTTTGGCGAACACATCAGCAAGACCAGCCCATTAGGATTGTACTGGCAGCGTCAGAGGATGAGACGACGACAGCCGTGGCAACCGAGCCGTTCGTGGAGCATGGCTATTTGACAGAGCACAGCGGCCTCTTTAAAGGGAAGCACTCTGTGGAAGCTGGACAGATGATTGTGCGCATCCTAGAAGCCTCGGAGCTGGCCAAGCCGGTTGAAAAATGGCGGCTTCGCGATTGGCTGATCAGCCGCCAGAGGTACTGGGGAGCCCCCATCCCCATCGTCCACTGCGACTCCTGTGGCGCTGTCCCGGTACCGGACGAGCAACTGCCGGTTGAGCTACCCAAGGTCGATGAGCATTGGGCAGAAGGCAAGACGGGCAACGCACTCGAGTCTCCGGACTTTGTCAACACAACGTGTCCCAAATGTAAGGGGCCTGCTCGCAGAGACACTGACACGATGGATACGTTTGTGGACTCGAGCTGGTATTACGCCCGATTCGCAGACCCTCACAATGCCCAGCAGCTCTTCTCTCCAGAGGCTGGAAAGCATCTGCCTGTAGATGTGTACCTTGGAGGAGTCGAGCACGCCATCCTGCACCTCCTCTATGCGCGCTTCATATACAAGTTTTTGGCCTCGACCCCGCTGTTGCCTCAGTATTCGGACGAGGCGGCATCTTCTGCTGAGCCGTTCAAGCGGTTGATTACTCAAGGCATGGTGCATGGCAAAACGTACATCAACCCTGCCAACGGGAAATTCCTGAAGCCCGACGAGGTGGACCTGTCGGATCCCTCAAACCCCAAGATTGTCGCTACTGGAGCGGTTGCAACAGTCGCGTATGAAAAGATGTCCAAGTCAAAGTACAACGGGGTGGACCCGACGGACTGCATCTCAAAGCACGGCGCAGATGCTACCAGGGCTCACATGCTGTTCCAAGCTCCTGTCGGGGATACCCTCAATTGGGACGAAGCAAAGATAGCTGGCGTTACTCGCTGGCTTCACCGGCTCCACGACCAAGTGGTCGCTGCGGCAGCGTCCCCCGAGTCTGCGCCAGCTAAAGGCTATCTCGAGGAGAAATTTGCGACCCTGTGCTCCATGGACAAGGCACAGCTTGAGCAGTGGGATGCAGAGGTAGCATTATGGAGGCAGGTGCAGCGGACCATTGGCTCCGTCAGACGATCTTACGATGAGATTTACTCTCTGAACACCATTGTATCGGATCTTATGAGCCTCACGAATGCGCTCATCAGCCACGACAAGGCCGGCGGGGTGGTCAGGCGGCACGCAGCCAGTGTGCTCATCCGGCTGCTCGCGCCAATCACACCCGCCTTTGCAGACGAGTGCTGGAGCGTGCTCGACCCATCGACGGCATCCATCTTCAGGACGGCGACGTTCCCCGCCGAGGACGGGACCCTCAGCACGCCCATGCTCCAGCCGCGCCAGCAGTCGTGCGCGGTGCAAGTCAACGGCAAAACGCGCGGCGTCGTGGACATTGCGCTGCCGCCGGCCGGGCTCGAGGGCGAGGCGCTGCGTGACTGGATGGTCGCGGCGATTCTCGAAACCGAGCTTGGGAGGGAGCGCTTCGGCGGCGGGGCGTACGACTTGAGGAAGGCGAAGAGGGCGATTGCGGCGAGTGGGGGCAAGGTGATTAACTTTGTCATGTAGTAATGGTAAGCTTGTCGATGCGCATCAGATATCCAGCTCTAAAACAACGGTGGGACGAGGATATGTATAAATAGAAGGGGGGGACTTGGCCTAAGGCCATGAATAGATATAGCAAGTATAATGGAAGTCACTGGCCCTCATGATGGACCACATGCTGAGCCCTCCTCTACGTCGACAATACTATGCTCATGCAGTGTTCATAACGGTGATGTATAGAGGCTACGCTTATGCTCCACGCATGCAAGAACCATGGCATCAGATGCTCAGAAATATGGTCTCACTGTCACGGCTAGTGAAGCCTTCTCCGCCGACTCTCTGCGTCGGCCTCTTCGTCGAGCAACGGACCCTCCTCGCCAACGGCCTTGGCCCCGCCACTGTGGCGGTACAGGACGTAGTGCTGCCACACAAAGACGGAGTCGTACAGCATGCTCGCGTTGCCGAGGGCAAACTTGACGGGGTTGCCGGTGATGCCGCTCCAGTCGCGCTGCAGCCAGCTGTCGATGCCCTGCTGCGCGACGCTCAGGACGCCGCCTACCAGGTCCAGCAGGACCTGCCAGATGCTCCAGCCTTGGGTGCTCTTGTTGCGCCAGTTGGCCAGGACCTGGGGCGTGTACTTGATGAGCGTGACGGCGAGCTTGACGTAGCTGACGGCGTAGACAATGTCGAGCTCGCACCAGTCGGTGGCCGGGTCCATGGTCACCGAGGACGAGACGATGAAGACGGTGGCCAGCACGCCCATGACGCAGCCGGCCGCGACGCCGAGGATGAAGCGGCTGGGCCGGGTGCCCGCGGACGGGGAGAAGCCCCAGGCCGGGCGCGCAAGGTACTGTGACAAGGTGACGAGGGAGAGGGCGAGGCCGTGCAGCGCAAAGGTGATGTCGTTGAACTGCACCGTCGGGGTGAGGCCGAGGTGGCGCGCGGCGTACTGGGAGCGCACGACGGGCGAGTAGTAGAAGGCGAGGTTGGAGACGAAGTAGGCGGCGAAGCCTGACGCCTGCCACGTTAGCACCCTCGCAGCCGCACCCGGGATGGAAAGGGGCGCGCACCGAGCACGTTGATGAAGGGGAAGTCGACGGTGGTGCCCGACGTGGACCGCCGCGACAGGTTGAGCAGCGGCTGCGGGTAGAAGGAGGCGCTCCAGCAAAGGAAGTAGACCCAGCCGAAGACGGACGACAGGAACGACAGGAAGTCCATGACGGCGGCGTCGCTCGACTCTGCATGTAGGAGAGCGGAGCAGAGGGCGTTGACAGAAGGCGTCGCGTGCGCGCCGTGGACGGTAAGAGACGTGATTGTTGGCACGAAGACGCCATCGACGCTTCTCCGTCAGCTCGGAGATGCGGTTCCGGGGCCCCCGACCGACGCTAACTGAAGCCCAGTGCCCGCCGACCAGTGGCGGGCAGATCCGGTCGCCTCATCAGACGGACCCCTGCAGGCCAAAAAGACCCTGGGGACGTCGTCGGTCGACATGCTGTAGCCGTCACCTGCCGCGCCCGATGTCGCGATGCCAGAACACGCACATCAGACTGTATACTCGTACGTGTGGCCCCGAGCGCAGTCGACGACTCCTCGTCTCGCCCGCCTGGCCTGCCGAGCAATCAAGTCCATACCAGCACACCACTCGGCCTTGGTCTTCTATTGGCCGCGTGGCGTGGGGCTAGTTCCGTGGCGGCGTCCGGGGAAGACGTGCTCCGTAGATGGATAGCGAGACGGCGATGGAGAAGCGACGACGACGGCATCGCAACATGAGTCGTGGCTACTGTTTTTCATCTCAAATGCGCTGTTTCGCATCTTGGATGCGCCAAACCTCCATGCTCGAGACACGTCTCTGACCCTGCACACTGCTGCCGTCGTCGACAACCACATACACGGTCCGCAGCCCGGCACCACCGCCACCTCCCGTTCCCCCGGCCCTCGACGCCGGCATATCCACGACACCATCGCCCCACGACCATGTCCAGCGACAGGCCCTCGCTCCTCTCCCTGCCCCTCGAGATCCGCCTGCAAATCTACACTCTTCTCCTCTCCCTGCCCCCTTACTCCAAGTACTGCACGCACCAGCCCCCCGTCCACGCCGCCATCCTCCTCGCCAACCGCCGCATCAATGCCGAGGCCACGCCGCTCCTCTACTCCAACACCTTCCTCGCCCACCCTTCTCTGCTGTCGTCCTTCCCGCGCCTGCGGCCCTCGTATCCCCCCGTCCGCGAGGCGTCCGCCGTGCGCCGCATCCGCCGCTTCCACCTCGTCCTGCGCCTCGACTGCGACGTTCCGTGCTCGCGCGCCGCCTTCACCGCCGCCTTTTCCGGCATCGATGACCTTGTCGTTGAAGTCGTGCAGGCCGTGTTCCTGGGCGTTGGGTGCTCGAATCTGAGGGCGCTCGAGGGGGTGAGGGGCGTGCGGCGGGTGACTATCCGCGGCAGCACAACGGGCTTCGAAGACTATATCCGCTGGCTCGAGGGCGTCATGACGAGTCAGCCAGGAGCAAAGATCGACAGTTTTGAGCCGTCGGTCAGTGGCTGGCGGCACCATCTCAACCTTGCCGTCTGGCCGCAACACGCAATGGTAGAGGGATGAGACGGCGCGATTTGCCAGGCGCCTTGCCAGATGATTGCAACTTCCATCGCCAGAGAGGGCAGAAAACCCCGTGTTTGAACAAAATGTATATCTCTCTATTGCTATGTTCCAAGGTCTTCAGGTACCGGCAGGACAACGCAAAGGTTGTGTGTGTTCGACGGCCCGCCCCAGTTCCGTTGTCCGAGTCGGTTCGTGCCATATTCTAGGTCTATCGTCCATGGCCCTCCAAGAATAGCCACGCCCAAAGGAAATACCTTTGGCTGCGCCACGCCCCAGAACCAGCACAACAAAGGATTCACACAGAGAAAAGGAAAAAATATAAAGAGGAGTAATACAAAAACTCACGTCTGCAATGCCTGGAAAATTTCCCCCAAACGCCACGTCTGATGCAATGCGGATCAGGTCGAGACCCGCTACCAACCCTCCCAAACTCGTGCGGTCATGGACGTTATTGCGCTGCTGCGCCACCGCCGCCGATGGCCCTCGGCAGCGACCGCCAGCCCTTCTCGTTAGGCATCTTGATCTTGCCAAAGTCCTCGTCCAGGTCCAGGATGATTTTGAGCGCGTTTCTGCTGCGCGCAAATGGGCTGCTGTCCAGGCTGCCGCCCGTCGCCACCGTGGACATGGCATCCGCCACGCCCGTGTGCATCTTGATCTCCGCCTGCTTGCCAGGCATCGGTACCGCATTCTGCAAAAACTCGTACGCCGCCAGCGTGAAGCCAAACTGAGGCGACGATCGGAAGATACGTGCCGGGCCGCCCTTGAAAAAGGCCGTGAAGCCCTCCTCCTTCCAGATGGTCTTGGCCGCGTGCCTGAGACCCGTATAGGTGGCCTCGCCCTTGCGCGCCTCGACCTGCAGACGAGTCTTGATGACGTCGCACGGAGTCGTCAGGTACGCCGCCGGCATGCCGGCAATGGCACCGGCCGTGAGGAGCTGGAGCACGCCCAGCTTCTTGGTTGGCGACTCGCCAAAGAAATCCTTCTTCAGATGACTGTAGGTGGGGAAGTAGATGGCCGAGAAGGGCACGTCGCGGAGCAGGCAAGCCGACGCTCCCTTGTACAAGCCGACCAAACCCAGGTTGCGGACGATCCACATGGCTGACCGCTTCGGCGTTCCCTCGACCGTCTTGGCGACCTCTCCCTGCACCTGCAGGCGAATCTTGACAATCTCCAAGGGGTTGGTGAAGACCTTTACACGGGACAATCAGCACGCGACTTTACGCGCTCCTATTTCGGGAAGTAAGTGACTTACAACTTGGCATGCACCGGCGCTGGCACCAGCCAGGATCTCGGCGCTCAGGTTGATCTTTCCGCGCTTGTCAGTGAAGTGGGTGCGGACAAGGTCGTTGACGGTGAGCTTGATGGCCTTTTCTGGGGCCACGCCAACAAGCTGCGGGAGAACACCAGAGTACAGTCCACGGATGCCCTCGTTCCGGAACACCTTCTGGAAGCAGTCGATGGAGTTCTTGTACAGCCGCTGGCCCGGCTGAGCGCCTCGCTGGTTCTGCAGGCGAGTCTTGACGAGATCGATGGGGTACACCATAAAGGCACCGAAAGCGCCGGCCAAACTTCCCAGTCCGAAATTGAAGGCCGACTCAAGAGCTTGGTGCAGGAAGGCGCTGCTTTTTGAGCTGGCCTTGTGCAGCGCTGCGATGGCCGTGGCGTCAGTGTCATACACGGGGCTTCGCCAAGAGGGATCCAGGACCTTGGCGAAGTCTCTCAGGCCAAGGCGCCCCGACGGCTCGTCGAGGCTGGCAAAGTGGAAGAGAATGTCGGCCTCCATTGGCGTGAAGAGCGAAAAGCGCGTAACCTTGGCAGCTTCGTTGACGAATTCGGCGCGCGTGATCTTGCCATCCGTGTTTTTAGACACGGCGCGACGCACAATCAACTCCACCAGGTCCATCTCCTTGATCATATTCAGGAACGCGCGGACGTTGGCGTAGGAAATCTTGCTGCTGGTGGAAATGTTGCACAGAGTGCCGAGGTTGGCGAGGAGATGGTCGGAGAGCTTGTGCTTGGACGTCTCGAGGATGATGCGCTCAAAATCGTCGGGGTTGATGTAGCCGTCGCCGTCCTTGTCAAAGAGCTGGAAGGCCTGGCGGATGCGCTCGCCTTGGAGGCCGCGCAGCATTTGCGCAAATTGAGGGTAGTCGAGGTCATGTCGCTTCTTCTTGCTGCCAATGTACAGCTTGGCCCACTCGCAGTCCCAGTCAAAGGGGATGTTATCCGGGCCCTTGTTCAGCTCGTAAAGGTTTCGGAAGTCGTCGTACTTGACGTTGCCGGTGCGGTCAACGTCGAACAGGCGGAAGGCGATCTCGTACTCGGCGTCGGGCTTCAGCAGGAGGTTCTCGAACACGCCCCAGTCGGTTACGGTGACTCGTCCGGCGCCTTTGCTGTCGGCAACGCGAAACAGAATCGAGTACTGCTCTCTCTTGATTTTGTGCTGTTTGCGCGCAATCCCACGTTAGTCTTGAACTGCGGGGCCAGTGGCTTCCACGCTCATCGGCGACTCACGTAATCTTCATTCTTGGGAGCGATGGCAGAGATGAACTCGTCCGGCCCCATGTACAGCTCGCCAGTCTCGGGGTCCTTGATGGCGTTGTCGACGAAGCGCGCCCTGCTCTGCGCCGACATCTGAATGGGCTCTTCGGCTGAGCCTATTAGGCTCTCCTTCACCACCTCCTTGACCACTGTGGCCTTTGACATTTTGCAGAATGCGACGTCGTCGGTTCGGCAGATCTATTGGTATCGTTTCGAATCAAGTTATCGTTATCGAGGTCTTGGTAAAGACTTCGGGTCGAGACCAACGTTGGGGTCGGGTTGTGGTCGAGGCCACGGGTCACGTAACCACGGCCAGCGGCACAAAGCGATCGATAAGGATAATTGCGCAAAGGATGCTCTCTATGACATGAACAAACAACAAGGAGACGAGAGGAACCCCGGGCCGCGTCTCGGAGTGAATGGCAGCTGCAGTGGTGCTCCAAATGACGGACAATGCGACGTTGCGACGACACAGCATGCAATGCAGGCAAGAAAAAATCCTTGACTGACTCAATTCGAGATGATGCGGCTAAAAAGGCTGGGCAGCCATCCAATCCTTCCAGACTAGAACAGGGCGCCTCCTAAATCGGGAGCGCCACAGGGGGCGGCACGCGGTCTGCTGAACCCCGGATTTACTTTGAGCCGGGGGGGCGCTTCGGCAACTCCAGCGTTTTGAGGGCGCTAGAGGCGGTCCGCGGGTTCCATGTGACGCTCGCTGCCAGGGGCGCCGAGGATGGCGAGGGTCGGCATCAGGCTTTTGGCTTCAGCTCCGTCCCAGACATCTTCATCGCCATACTCGGTATCCGTCACTTCCGCCATCCAATCATTTCCTGTCCGCGTCGCAGCCACATCCTGATGCAAGAGGTAGAGAAGTAATTACGACCAGGTTGATTAGAAGAGGTGCACCCAGACTACTCCATTTTCCACAACTCAATGAGACTGCCATCTGCTCGCCTTTAGTACTGGTCATACTTGGTCCTAGAATATCTCCATTTGCACTGAGTTGGAGTCCTCAAAGGCAAAGCAAGTAGCAAATTCCCCGTACATGCCTTCGAAAAAGCCACAGAAGGAGTACAGGAAGTCGGCCGAGTGTCCAGACTACTCGCCGCACGTTGCCCAGCTCTTTCACAGCCACAGCTTCGCGCCCGAGGACGTCTCACCGACTATTCACATACAACCCACCTTTTCTCTTGTCAACTTCCACTTGCGCTCCAAGTCTCGAGGTTGCTTACGTCTTAGGTCGCTCGCTTCGGCACGTGCCTCGTGGTTAAGGGTCCACACAGTCGGGAAGCGCCGGCCGGCGATGACTCGGAATGTCCGGACACACTTGCATCTATCGTTCGGGATGGAGCTCTGGCGCCTCGTCGCTGCGCCATCTGGGGACCCTGTGACACTAGTTGGGGGCAGTTTCGTTATAGTTCTGACACTGTCGCTGCAGACGCTGTCAAGCACAACAAAAGCTTTCAATGCAATCCCATTATATATTCGCCGCAGCCGGCCTGAACTAATGGCGCGGCAGATAATGCAGAGCCCGCCCGCGAGTGATGGGCAAGATTATAATCCATACAGTTCCGATGTCTCGAGCAGGGCCGCGGTGTCGTTTGCTTCCCCGACTACCTGGGCGCTCCTCCGCCCGTCCAGACCCGTGGCCCTGTCCTCTCTTCCTCGCCTTCTTTGATGCACGAGATCCATTCCGGAACCGCAGAGTCTAAAGCAATCCTGTCCTTCGAAACGCCGATGATGAGCATGCGAAGAATTGCTAACGCGACGCTTCGCTGGAAATAATGAAAGTAGTTCATGAACCTCGTTAAATGTATTCGTGAAGGGCCGTTGCGGGTCAGCACCCTTGGCCTTGGATGCCAACGGTCATAGTCAGGTCAACCATATCAGAGAATCGCGAGAGGCCGACGATTCTGTCGGGAGGTACAGTGTGCCATTCGCGGCGTCCCTCTTGACGTATATTTGTTTGACCCTGGGGCCACGCGGCAACAAAACAGCCGCCCCAGAGCCAGCGAGAGCGGCCACAGAGAGCTTCAACGGTGTTGCCATTAGTATGGCGCAACTGGTTGGGTCGTTGTAAACATATGTTCACAGAATGCAAGCTACCGCTCGCGCCTCCACCTATCCCTCCGTCGAGACGAGCAGGCCGTTAGTGTATGGCAGATGCTCTAGGCCATCATCGACGGGTGGGGATCGATCCTTGGGGCGCCGTATGGGCCTGACATGATGGGGTAGCGTGAAGCCCGCATCCAGGGCCTGTTGGACCATCGTGGATGCCTCCTTGAACCGTCTGTCCTTGTACTTCTCAAACACGGCCGAGTGGTGTGCCACAGGGCGGTCGCAGCATTCGATCATCATGGTCACGAGAGACTTGAGCTGGCTCCACGTGTATCCGGAGTAATGGACGTGCGCTCTGGTCTACTACAGTGTTAGCTGATACGTTCAAACACCAAACGCTATCAACGGAGACGGATAAATCTCACCCAGTCACCCTTCTTCAGGATCAACCTGGACAGGCAGTGGGCGCCTGCCGCCAGAAAGCTTGGTGGTGTGGCAACAAAACGCTCGTCCATGATTGTCAGCTCGAGAAAGTACTTTGCCAAGGTACGAGTGTCGAGGTCGTAGTCGTCGGCCTTGCTGACACGTCGCAGGAAGCTCATAGGTCCCGGCCAACCAAGCTCGAAGCTGAGCATGCTGAGCATGAAACGCTCCGCCTTGAGGATCTCCTCCATGCTGTAGCCACCGTCTACCATATAGACAATCTCTTCCAGCGATGGACAGTTGATCTCTTCATATTTCGAGGCCACCAGGATCGCGGTGGCGCCAACGAGTTGCAGCTTTCCAATAGACACGACCTTGCAAGACAGGAACCGGTCAATGTAGTTGACTGTCAGGAAAAGCGTCTCTGGTAGCAGGCTGAACCGATTGTGGACCTGAACCAGCCAGTCCATGAGAACGGATCGCATGGACCACTGGATTTCTGATTGAATCTCCATGTAGTGAGGGTTGGGGAGCATCTTGTTCTATTGAAGCCGCACGAGTTAGCAGATGCCATAAAGATATGGCGGGACTTTGCACTTACCTCAAGTTCTCGCATGTACTCGAAAATTTCCTCGCCATACTCGGCAACCATGCTGACGTCCCACATCTCCTCCTCAATATCATCCAGCGACCGTGTCTGCTGAACCTCCAGCTTGGCTTCTTCGAGCTCGCGCTGAACACGGACAGTGACCCGAGGCCCAAGTAGAGTCGTGACACCTCCAGTGGTGTGGTCACGAGACCGAAATGAGTGTGCGGTCGTGTAGGCCTGGTCCTGGTCGTCGTAATCTTCGTAATCGTCCTCGTCCCACTCCTCTGCTTCAGATAAACCAGGGGTTTGGCCGTCTTGGTAGGAGATGGCTGCGTGATAAGCTTCTTCGGTGATCTCGGGGAGCTTCGCCGGTAGATCGGCGTATGCCTCGCTGTGGTTCAACTCCGCCAGTGGATCGTAGTCAAGGTTAGAGTACGGCAGGGCTGCGTAGGCTGCGTGATCAAGGGATCGATCGCTGTTGTGCAAAGGCAGGCCGCCAGCGCGGGCGGTTGCAGTTGTCACTCCATCAGCGGTAATCACAGTCCTCTCGAAGTGCTTGCTCTGTGTTTTACGGAGCATTGGCTGCTGGGGTTTCAACTGAGGCTGGCTTTTGTGGTGCCGAGGTTGCAAGGGCAGGCCCTCCTCAACCAAGGGCCGAGAAGCAGCGAGGTTTTCGTCCCGTTCAGAATCGACTCGTGACTTCTGTCCTGCCGCGGCCGGGTCTGCTTTGCTCAGGTGGCTCGCAGGGACGAGAGCAGCAGCTGATATGGGCTTCTTTACCGCTTCGGTCGGTCGAGCTTCAATGGCAGTCTTGGGTTTGCTCGCCAGGGCAGACGACCGTTGTGCAGGGCGAGAAAGAGACTCTTTGCTGTTGTACGGAATGTTCTCCTTATTGACCACGGCGTGTGGCTGTGCGTGGTGTGAAGGCACGCCAGGCAGGACCTTCATCACCTTGGCTTCATCACGAGCGTCCACGGGTTTCTTTGCCAGGTTGGTGACATCGCCAAAGGCGGCTCGCTTGGCCGGGCCGCGGAAGCCCGCCATAGAGGCATTCGACATGCCAGCAATGTTTTCAGTCGATTTGTGTCGCTGGTGGAGGGAAGGGATGATGTTTTCCGAGCCGCGAGGTCGAAAAGGCTACGCGAGGGGAGGGCAAGATTAGCTTCAGGACTCGACAGGAGAAGGATATGGACGTCAGCCCGTGCTGCAATTGACTCACCCGAGCGTCCATGATGGGCAATAGCCCGTCTGTGGCCCGTAAGGATGATGGCTGAAGCTATTGACGCGCCGCAGCGTGAGAAGCAACGTCGACGGCAGCAGAGCCCGGTCAATGCGTTTGGTCGCGTCGAAATAACATAAAAAGCCTGGCGTGCGTTGGGGGGCGCGCTGGATCTATCGTTTGCTGGATGTGCTGGCAAATTTCGACACGACGTGAGCGCGAAGACGTGTCGAGGTTGGCCGAACGAAACGGAAGCTGTCGATGCGCGAACGGGGGCTCCGCGAATTCAACGACGGGGCGAGAAAGTCCAACAGGCTTGGCAGGCTCCAAAAGGAAATGGAAAGTACGAGGCACGGGTAGACAGTGCTCAGGGGCAAGGCAGGCCGTGGCACGACCGTCGAGACGCTGTGGAGGCAAATCTCCCGAGGTCGAAGAAGGTGCTGATGGGAGATTGGCGATGGTGGATTGCAAGCGAAGCGAACTTACACCGGCGGTGGCACTGGCCTGGTGGCTGCGACTTATTTCTCAGGCCGACGGCGCCGCTGGATTGCGGGTAGGGCGGCCGTTGTTGTTTGTTTGTTTGCTGGACGCTCTAGCGCCTGGTGCGCCCAGCAGCGCGCCTCGGACACAGCACAGGCATGCAGCGCACGGAGCAACCCGCGGCCCCGTCGCGCAATTCTCCCGTCGTCACGGCGATGACGATTTTCCGGGGCCATCCCGCAAAGACCTGACATTCCGCGACGCTAGTCCTACTCGGGACAGATCCCCCACTGATCGCGTCTCACCAATCGTCGAAAAGAGCTGTCCAATATCTTTACAGGCGCGCGACAAGATGCGCATGAGGCCACCAGCTCCAAGATTCCTCCGCAAGCTTGCTGTTAGCTATAAACATCTGCCGTTTTTTTTTCGTGCATTTAAACTTGTAATGTGGCCCCTGAGACGGATGCGGGATGATCCGCATCGAGCGCGTTGGCCGGACGGCCCGCGGCGCGCCAGCTTGACACGACCGCACGTGATCACGGTCATCCCTAGATGGCACCATCCGCTTGCGCTACGGCGCGGATTGAGGAGCCACCATGGAAGCTGGTGAAGGTAGTGGTGATTTTCCATCGGCCAAGTGTTTCGTCCCTGACGGTCGAATTAAGCGCCCTAGGGTTTCCTGATTCGCCACCCGCAGTGATCAATCGGCGTCTCGATGCGGCGTCGTGCGCCAAGTGTGCGAGTAGCGTCAAAGGCGAAACAGAGCGCATCATCCAACATCCAATCCGTCGTCTTCTGCTTCCGGATTGAGCAACGAACCGCGGCATCAAACCGTCGCGCTGGCGCCTGGCTCCCCTGCGCGACCAGATAGGAGCCATATAAAGCTCCCTTTTGCCGGGCCATTTTTGATTGCGCCGTCGGCGGTGTCATGCCACGTAAGGTACGGAGTACTGACGTATCAACCCCCTCACACCACCGCGCAAACTAGGTACGCTAGAGATGCTCGACTTAGCCACCGTCTTTTGCTGCTGAAGTATTTCGACGGGATGCGAAGCAATTCGGCGACGGCGGCCGCGTGATACTGGAGACTACGGCTCCGAGCAGGGCTGTGTAACTGTAGAGCGATGTCTGCCTGCCTCTCCATTTGCTCCACATGCGCCGGCGCATTCGGTCATGGTTCTGCCGCGTCGCATCGTGGCGTTCTGACTGATCTTTTCTGTCAACTTGCCTCACGTCCCCAGGCGACCTGTCGCCTCATTTGCGACCGGCGGCGTAGCGCAACCGCAGACTGCAGAATACCGCCACGGCGTCAAGGGAACGTGTTTCGTAAGTGCATGCAACAACAGAATCCGTCTTGGGTGTCTCACGATCAGTCGTCACGCCGACGTCGTGGGTTAAATCAGAATCTCTCGATGGACGACAAGGGACGTCAGGCCGTTCGAACAGGGACTTGAGGTGGACTGCAAGCTCCCTTTGACATTCCCACGACACCTCTAACGATCGAAGGGTCAATTGGAGACGCCCAGAGTGGTGTCTCTCCACCAAAAACTATGAGTGGGAGGTGTCCCTTGTAGAGGAATACGAGCGGTTGCGTTGTGACGACACTGACCAACCCTTCTTCTCCCGGACTGGTCGGCAGAGGTGTGTCATCAGCCACAATGCCAGCGCCATCCGCGCCTGTTAGACAGGAGGCCCGAGAGCAATCTCGCAATGATATGGAAGATATGGAGCCGGACCGTTGCCGAAAACACGGCTCTCAGACGCCAAGTCAAGGCGGCCTGTTGGTAATTAGGTGGCAGCCAGGCGCGTACACATCCGCATCGAGCACACACCGTACAACCTACGCGCCGCAGGACGCAGTTCCATGGGAGCCTTGGTGACCCGCTCGCATCTCATATTGGATGGAAAGGTCTGGGGCCAACATATACCAGGCCATTTCTTTAGCACGCAGAGGACACGACTGCCACCAGCTCACGCCGAGAAGAGAGGCAAGCGCACAGACCCTGGACGGCCCTTGACCGTTATTCTCGGCCACGCTATCCTATCAAGGGATTGAGAGTATCACCAGCGCTTTACCTGCGCGCAGAAGCCTCCTGTCCGGTCAATACGATGCTCCGACCTTTGCGATCCGATGTTTTCGCACTTGCGACAGTGCGAAGTGCAAGCTGCGAGTGCGCAAAACGAGAGCGGGGTGCGGCGGTGACCAGAGTCACCAGAGAGAGCGTCGAGTCAAGCTCGCATATTGATGACCCCTGTGATTCGTACTGTGTGCGCATCGATTTCCCCCTCCCTCTGATGCCGACGCCAGATCTCGGGCAGGGATCCAGACAACCCGGACATGGTAGTCGAGGCAAATTGAATGCGCTCGGGGGACCGAAGATGGCTGCCCGACCGAATATGTCGGCCCAAGCTGCGGCAGTGAATGCCATGGGCGACCAGCTGCGAACCAGCTATGGCCTCTGGGTGGCCCTGAAACCTAGGGTCGTACTTGGACAGTTTGCGGTCCCGCGCGTGGCCATGCGCGCCTCTCGACGGGTGCGCGTGTGATGTATATACGATGTTGGAAGCGGTAACACTCTGACTCCAGAGTCGCAGCGCTCACGAAACAGTGGCCAGGCCAACAAGGGCAACGACGGGCAAACGCAAACCATCTCATGGCAGCCATCGCGCAGCCGGCCGTCGCGCGGCGCTCAGCCAGAACTGTCGGCGCATGACTGATGTTCCTGCACTGGCTCCGTCTCCGCCCCAGCCGTAGTGAGGTCCAGCTCTGCGCATCCCCATCGGCGCATTCACCAGCGTTTCGCAAGCACTCGCGCGCATGCGCTGTGTCGTCGCCTGATTGAAGCGCCAGGCGCCATCCATCCGCTCAAAAGGCAAAAGAGGTCGCGCGTCTCACATTGCCCGTGTCTTGGGGCCAGCGCAAAGTCCATGTGCGCAGATACCGTCAGCTCTGACGGCCGCGATCCGACTATTTTGTCTGGCTGGCGGCGCCGCTAACGGGGTCCAGACAGCCAGAACGGGACCCCCACCACACACATTCTTTGTTGTGTGAGCTGTCTGGTCGCCACGATCCCTGCGGAGAGCGGGCGGCTCTGGCCAGGGATGGGGGTCCCATTGGTTCGTAGCCCTCGGCGTGCAAAAAAGGATCGCATCGTCGACGAAATCAAGGAGCGAGTCGCCGCCGCCAAGGGCCAGCAATGCCTGTTGCGCCAGCAAGAGATACTGCCACAGCGTCTTCTTCAGGCCTCGTCGGATGCGCTCGACGACGGGTGCGGTGAACTCGGAATGCGCGCGCGGGAAGCTAGCCAGGCTGCGGAGACGGGTCTGCGTCGCACGGCGGGTCATCGATGGAGTTATGGAGCCAGCCAGACAGCCAGCCGTATCTTGTGAATGGCCAGCGCAAACTCACATCCGTCCCGACCGACAATAAGGATACTTGCTCTCGTACTCTGTGTCGACGTCTGTACCTTCACTAGAACCTGGGTTCGGGCTGGAGGAGCTGTCTGCGGGCGTTCGTCGTCCATGCTCGGCCTTGCTGAGCCATCAGTCGCAGGCTCTGCGCGCTGGCGCACTGGTACAACACGGGAGTAGCAAAGCCAGTCAGACAGTTGGCGACCGTCTTGGGGATCGCAGACAGAGAGGGGCCGTGGCGTCGCGTGCAGGCCGCTGGATGGCCGGCAGGCGGTCTAGGAGGTGGTTCGTGCTTGGTTGAGTCTTGCCCAGCCAGCCAGCCTCGTTGCAGGGTCACAGGACGGACCGTTGCCATCCACAAGCCGCTCGGGTAGACATCTAGAATTAGCCGGGCAAGGGAGACGGACAAAGACGCTTCGTTGCGTCCCTGCCCACGCTGCTGCGTTTGCTCGCATCCCAAGGTTGTTCCGGAGGGTGGCCGGATGTGACCACCCGTGCCACCGTCTTCCGTCGCCTTGACTGCGCGCAAGCCGTAGAGACGCTGCAATGGCAGGGTCAGCACCGGTACCTTATTCTGCGCACGGCTGGCACCGAGCAGTTATCGCTGGCCATTGGCTTGGGACGGACTGGCAACCTGGAAGTCAATATGACCAGGCCACACGCAGGCGACTTGCTGGCACACGAACAAGTCGTGCGTCGATCGACACGGAACAGGCACCTTCTCCCTCTGCAGCTCACCGTATTCGCCCCTCCAGCATCTAACGGGGTGCATACTCTACGCAGCTCGATGATTTCATGGTAGAGAGTAGCTGTGACACCAGAGGAGCTGGCAGCTTCCAGCTTTTATCCCGTCACGACTGTCCGTGGATTCCGTCAGGTGCCTGGCGAGACCCAAATGGAAACAAGTGAGGGAACACTGTGTGATCGAACCCATTGGCGCTCTTCAGCCGCCTACAGTCGCCCTTTAGCGCCGCCTGTCCAGGCCACAACAGCGAGGCGCCCCCTCGTTTCAGTGGGCGACAAGACGCTTCCGGCCTGGCACTGTGCCCACCGGCAGTTCAGGTGAGGAGAAACCTACAGCGGAGCAGCGCAGTGTCCAGCGCCGCCGCTCAGCCAGCGACAAAATCGTTCGACCTCGCCTAACTGCTCCTCTTTTCCTCAAGCACACATTCTTGCAACTTCGCCGCCATCACCAACCATCCAGCCAACTTCTGGCATCTCTTGTAAGTGCTGTCGGCTCTATAATCATGCGCGATCACTCCCAGGTCTCAATCTTCCCCTCCAACATCCCCCAGACCCCGTGGCCGCTGCCCTGCCCGGTCTGCCTCGTCTGCTAGGCGGCCGTTCCCCCAACCTTGGAACTCGCCCATCGCGGGCGACGGAGGGCTTCGTCGAAGCCATTTGATCCATCATTCCGAGCCTCTGCTAGTCGGCCTTTGCTAATGGCTCCTTTTCGTCGCACAGTTACTCCTTCAGTCGTCGCTATCCTCTGCCAGCAGTCGCCGTCGTCGCCGCGCAAGCCCGAAGCCGACAATCACAACCAGGCTGGCGCTTACCGCCCGCGCCCTTGATGGTGTTGCTCTCTTGAGTTGTTCTCGATAGCAAACATCGTCTAGAGGCCCACGAATCCAATAATTCCTTTGGCCGTTGGCCGGAACGCCGTTGTCGAGCGCTCTGCTGAGCCATATCGCTGCTCTGGCGCTTCCGGGTGTGTCCACCCACACAAAACCCGCACCGCCATCCCCAACCCATCATCCCCTCGAACCTTCTCCTCCATCAATCGCACAGCCCGCCAACGACATCAATACCCGCTATCGGGACGTCATGGCCTCCATGTCGCCGATAGACACCGCTGCCGCCATGTCTGCCCCCTCGTCTACTGGAGGCAGCGTGTCGCCCCGGCAAGCGGCGACCCCCAAGAATGTCGCATTCGAGTTGATGTTCTCCAACTCGCCGCAATATCGCGCGCGCCTGCCCATGCGAGTGCAGATTTATCCCCATGACACTACCGACTCGATTGTGACGACCGTCAAGAATTTTTACGGTCTGTACTCGGGCCCGACTGGGTCCAAGGGAGTCAGCTTTGAGGATGACAGTGGTCACACCCTCATTGCGCGCTACGAAAACTTCAGCAACAACATGGTCGTCTACGTACGCGTCATTGAGGAGTCGCCGTCTGCTTTCGCGCCGCATCCATTTCATCCCGCAACCATTACGTCGGAGCCGTACCACGTTGGGGAGGGCTACCAGGCCCCGCAACCGCAGCGCTTTGAGCAGGACATGCCTCGGCCAAGCTCACGGGCATCACGCCATCGCAGTCCCTCTGCCAGCGGCATGCGCGGTCGCAGAAGCGACTCTTGCAGCACGAATGGCAAGAAGGGACGCTCACATTCTGCCAAGGATCGGAGGTCCATGGCTCACAGCCAGGCTGACGCCTACAGCGACAGCTTGAATGGCTACAGCAGCGGAGACGGTGCTCCTAGCAGTACCTCTGGGAAGAACAAGGAGCATCTTGGAAATACAGACATCAGCGTTGAGAACATCGTCGAAGGTGGCCGGCGCAAAAGAGCAAAGTTTGAGAGCTCGGTAGGCACACCCCAAAATCCTTTCGTCTATGCCCCCACCAAGTACCTTCGGATTCTAATATTCTCCATTTACAGGAATTGCCCTTGTTTGCGCCGCCGCAGATGCCGGCAGCGACTTCGAACCCATCTGTCTCTCCTGCTCGCCGGATCGAGCACCCACGGCCTTCGTTGCCGTTTGTCCATCCGGGCCAGAACCCTTTCACGAACCCGCGGCCGATGCAAACCCCTCCAACTTATAACAATGGCCTTGCACACTCCAATCTATATGCCACTCCGGCCTCCCAAGGCCATCGCTCCCGTGGCAGCATTGGCTATACCGGCAATACAAGTGGTGTGGCCACAGGCTTGGGTGTCCTGCCAACGCCTGATCCCACAGTCGGAAGTTGCATGTCCGAGGAGGACAAGGACGTTGCGATTCAGCTTATGAGACTCGGCGAGTCGTCAAACATTTCGCACGGCCGTACATCAGCATCCACCATGGATGACACCTTCAGCGGTAGAGCCGACGCTGCCTCGTCTACCGGAGTCACTAGCGAGAGCGAGAGTGAGGACGAACTGCACGCGGCTCGTCGCCAGAAGCTGGACACATCCGGTGGGTCTAAGCGGATATACCAGACGACCGAGCCGAATTTCATTCCGACAACTGAAGGCGCTACTGTCGGTGGCGACGATGTCATCGATTTTGGCAACGGCTCAAATGGTTTTGTCGCCGATGTCAAGGCCATCACTGCCCAAAAACAGCCGTCTGCCAAGCCCAAACCCGCCTCGTCTGTCCCCAAGTCTGCAGCGCAGAAGGCCCCCAAGGCCTCTCGCCCACCGAGCATCAAGACGAAGAAGTTGCCCGCGGCCCCTGCTGGGCCTATCTCGCCTGCGTCAATCACACATTCCCGGAAGCAGTCGGTGGCGTCCACCGGGCATATGCCTCTCCCTGGCGACGACGATCATCCTGACCTGTCCACCAAGCCTCGTTGCCAGCGTTGCCGCAAGAGCAAGAAGGGCTGCGACCGTCAGCGCCCCTGTGGACGCTGTCGCGACGCTGGACTCACAGCCGATCAATGCATTAGTGAGGATGAAGGCAATGGTCGCAAAGGCCGATATGGTCGCCATATGGGCGTTCCGCTCAAGGCGGGTGAGACCCCGGTCACGATGCAGCCAGCTCTTTTGCCTGCCGCGCCGATTGCCACCATCGCTATCACGACTGCCGACAAAGCAAAAAAGCGCAAGCGGTAGTCCGTACTATCGAATGATCAGAGGGCAGCACGCCAATGGCGTACTTTGCTCACAAAGTGAGTGAGAGCTCGAGCGCGGCAGACGCCCAGATGCTCGTGTCAGTCCCTACTGGATCGAACCAAATGCTTGCTCTCTAGGTCTGTGAACTTCCCTCGCCTGACGGTCAGGCCGCAGACCGTCAGTCGCGATCTCGTACATGGGTCTACTTCTCTGTACGATTTCCGAATTGAACTTTTACGACTCTCCAGGGAGGATGCAATTACGTCGGCCTTTGCAAGGCCTTTACGCTCCTTTATTGGCGTTGAGAAGAAGGCGTGTGGCGCTGTCGACAGAAATAGGAGGTTTTTGTTTTTGGTTTTCATTTTCCCTCCTGGCTGTCTGCGACGCGACAGCACGGCACGGGAACCTTCTGGACCCCCCCAGAAATGCGCACTTGGTCGCCCGACGACAGAAAAGGAGACGAGACGAAGGGGGTCCCGAACAGAAGGCGACGAAGGCGGGCCTTGGAAACATTTTGCCGAATGGGTCAAGAGGAAGGGGATTCGCTGCGCGACGTGTTCACCCTTGTGTGTGCTGTAGGATGATGGATGGTCTGGAAGGCTTTTTTCTCATTGGAACCTGTCCGGCGGACAAGTCAAAGGGGCTAGACGGGCGACACTACGGAAGGGGTGAAGGGATGGTTTGTTATCTTCTGATTTCCTGTCGTTTGGTTGGCACCGATTTCCCTAAACTCGAGGCCGGAGTCTCCACTTCTCGGATGTTTGTTCTGTTTTCTAACCCGCGGTCTTGGGTCGTTCTTCTTGTTTTGTGCTTTTCCATCACTCTCCTTACCATTTCCTTTATCTTGCGTGCTTGCTGAGGCTTTGAGCCCGAGTCCATCGGTGATGTGTCTGGAGGACGGGAACGGACTGTTGATACGGATTAGTGGAAAAGGCACGCTGTTGCGCCAGATATACGAATCTGTTTTGAACTATATTTTTGCGCGAGCATGCGCAGCTGAGTGCGTCACGATGAGGTGTGAAGCGAGCTGCGGGCGCAGATAGGAGATGTGTGCGCGCACGAAAACGACTTGCGCCATCAGGGTAAGCAAATGGCCGTGGCCGCGCAAGCCACAAATCTCGTCCGGCGCCGTGCAACCGACCACCCACCCTCCATCAAGATACACGCTCAGACCCTATCCTCTGTTCCCTGACCAATCGTTGCGAGCTTGCGACTGCTTCCCCGGAGCATAGTCGATGCCGCGCATAACTCCGCTTTGCCGCACGGCACGGCAGTTGGTCAATCGGGGTTCAAGGCATGCAGGTCGTTGATTTTGGCCAATGGCGCTAGTCCAACTATGGCTAGCGCCATCCGCGCCGATCGGGAAAACCCGTTTGCAGGGGTGCGACGCACGTGGAATCGAGCCGATTGGCCCGTTTGGGACACCATCACGTGTGTCTTCACGGGATTTGCGCGCGCTGCTATTACGTCATTGGTCGGTACCCCGCTTGGAGGGGTAAACGTTGGGAGTTGGAGAATCGAGAGTCGATGGCAGCGAATTGACTGTTAAAGCTGTATCTGCGTTATTATAAATGAATTGCGCTGGCCAAGGTTGTTGTGTGTGAGAAATGGTGTATCGAGACGCTGGGCAGTCGCGCGCACGGAGTTTTGCGGCGCCGGGGAATGGCCGCAACGCTGGGCCCGCGTCGGGGAGCCGGCGATCGGAGCGGGTCTCATGCGCCAAGGGGCTACCCTACACCCCCATGGCTGATAGTCGGAGGGAGCTCTGCCCGCAGAACACTACACCCCGGACGCCACGGCCAGTGGGGATTTACAGCCTTTATTAGAAATCGTCTTCGCGGACGAGCCTCTATGCGCCGTTGGTGATACGTAATGGCAAGAAAGTGTAAGGCTCCACTCCCGCAGGGCGCGCGCACGACAACATTTTGTCAAGCAAAGTTGGTTCAAGAAAGGGTGGCCGATTTACTCATAGATGCCAAGTCAGACGGCTATTGGGCGAGGCAGATGCTGTGGGCGATATCGGGGGACTCAACAACGGAAGCGGCACCAAGGGGGAAGGCGACGAGACCGGCAGTGGAGTTGTTCCATGTACGTAAGTTAGTCACACGCGGGACCGGTGTCCTGTACCGATCGTGTCCCTGCAAGGCCGAGAGGGCGCAACGCTCTGCTGGCTTTTTCGGCAGCAGGGAAGGTATATAAGTGCTCCATGCACTGCTGGTGGATTTGCCCAGAGGCATAGAATATCATCGAGCGAGCGTTCAAATATCGCGAGTATCAGTTCAATGAAGCCAACACACAGACATGGCTTCCAGCAACAACGTCGACGTCGAAGAGCGACCGACTGCAACACTGGCCCATCCCCTCGTTGAATCCCAAAAGCCGCAAAACCCCATGACCTCCTCTACCGCCGTCGACGACACGCCCATCCCGCCCATTGTCGACGACGATGACGGCTTTGACCCGCCCGACGGCGGCTGGCGCGCCTGGTCGCAAGTCCTTGCCGCGCACCTCATCAACGCCATGACCTGGGGCTATGCCGCCACCTTTGGCGTGTATCAGCTGCACTACGTCGACACCCTGGGCCTGCCCGCGGCGCAGGTCTCTTGGATCGGCTCCGTCCAGATCTTCCTGACGTTTGCCATATGCGCCGTTTCCGGCCGTCTCTCTGACGCAGGGTACGCGCGCGAGACCGTCGCCTGCGGATGCTTCCTGGCCGTCCTGGGCACCTTCATGACCAGTCTCGCCACCGAGTATTGGCACATCTTCCTGGCGCAAGGCGTCTGCACGGGGCTCGGCTTGGGAATTGCTTTCATGCCTGCCCTGTCCGTCACGAGCTCGTACTTTGAGCGCAACAGGTCCTTTGCGCTGGCCGTCGCCGCCGTCGGCACCTCGGTGGGGAGTCTGATCTTCCCCTCCACCGTGCAGTACCTGACTCCGCAGATAGGCTTCCCCTGGGCGGTGCGGTGCGCTGCCTTTGTCGCCCTCGCCGTGTGCGCGGCGGCTTGCATGTTGATGAGGCCGTACCTGTCCGCTCGCAAAGCTGACCCTTGGGTCGATTGGGAAGCATTTCGGGAGCTGCCATACGTGCTGTTTGCTCTGGGAGCTTTCCTAAACTTTTATGCCATGTATTTTGGCTTCTTTTATGTAAGAGAGTTGTCCTCATGCGCCAAAGGAACTGGATCACTTTGACTCACTCGGCTAGATCAACACTTATGCCCGCAACATCATCGGCTTTTCGTCCATCGACTCCGTCACTCTCCTACTGATCACCAACGCCCTCGGCGTCCCGACCCGACCCGTCGTCGGCTACCTGGCCAACAACCATTTTGGGCCCATAAATGTCTTCGTCTGTTCAACCGTCTTCCTGAGCACCATGTTTTACTGCTGGATCGGCGTCACCACCCGGACAGGCATGTACATCTTTTGCGCCTTTTTTGGCGTGGCCGTCAGCGCCACTCAAGGTACGTTTGTCGCGTCCCTGGCCAGCCTGACCCGAGATCCCAGGAAGATGGGCATTCGATTTGGCATGGTCGAGACGCTGTGCTCCTTTGCTACCCTCGCCGGGCCCCCAACAGCAGGAGCAATCATTGATCGCTCGGGAGGTGAGTTCCTCTGGGCTCAGGTCTGGGCCGGCACAGTCATGGCTGCAGCGGCGCTAACCTTTGCTGCCTCGCGCGTTGCGGCGACGGGTTGGAAGTGGAATGTCAAGGTGTGAGGGAAATGGCTTTTACGTGAGAGATGTAGTGACTCGATATCTGGCACATGAGTAGCATCCGGAGAAACCAGGTATTCCATGGTGAGCGCAGCAGAAGGGCGCTCAGGGCCTGGGCAATGGAAGCTTGCGAAGATGAGAAAGCGATATGGCCCAGTAAATTGCAGAATAATAACAGAGTGTAGCCGATGATCGTTCAAATTGACGCAATTCTACTTCAATCGCACTGGTAGTAGTTTCAAAGTCTCTGGGCCTGTGGCAGTCGCTCGAGGACTTGCGCGATGAGACGAGCGACTTGAGATCCGTCTTGCCAAACAAAGTCGTGCTCGCCAGTGAGGTCTCTTACGATAGACAAGTTGACGCCATCTATCGTCAACTTCGCGGCCATGGAATCAGTCTCCGGGCTGTCGATCAGGGTGTCCTCTGCCGAGTATGCGAGCAGCGAATACGGGCTCCCAGGCCAGTTCTCTTTGAAACTCCCCGCGAAACAGGTCGGCGATGCCCTCTGCCAAGCCTTTTGGTCGGCGCCAAAAGCTGCGCCAATAAAGCTAGCATAGTTGCCGCCGTGTCGGTCATTCAGGCCAACTAGATCATAGATACCAGAGATGCCAATGATCGCGGCTGGCAGCGGTATAGTCTGCGGCATAGGCTGGCCAGCCAGTGCAGCCTCACCCATCAAGAGCTGGTACGCCAATGTAGCCCCGGCTGAATGGCCGACCAGCACATAGTCACTTGTGAGCTGGTACTCCGACTCGAGGAACTTGAGCGCTGCGCGAACATCGAGGATGTGGTCTGGGTGACGGGCGTGACGGAGCTCGGAGCCGGGTGTCTCGGCCGGGTCCTGAGGGAAGTCAGCATAAGGCGACAGCCTGTAGTCGATGCTGACGAAACCGCGGATCGCAGATTCGGCGATGTCTTGAGACGAAAGCAAGTGTCTTATGGAGGGTATAAAGTCCTCAAACGTGTTGCGCGGGTCGCGCCAAGCTCCTCCATGTATAAATCTGGAGCCGTGTCAGCCGGCACCCCACCAGAGGCAGAACGAGGAGAAGGAAAGAGAGAGCTTCGGCTGCTGGGATGAGTCAGTCATACATTACCCAATGTCTGGGGGACAAGCCCGGCTGACTGGGAGCAGAGGCATGTTCCCAGATGCCAACACGCTGGAGCGCATGGTCGCCATACTGACGACAGGTGTAGGTGAGATTTGCAATATCTCCGACCGATGCCATGTCTGCGGCCGTTCCACGCAAACGAGAGTCTTTCCAGGGTAGCTCGCTGTTTGAGGGGAATGAGCGCATCAAAAGAGCCGGAGCGCCTGGCGCGGCACTTATCCACGGATGACGGCGGCGGCAGTGGGGCTTCGGAACGCCACTACACCCAAGCTTCCGCGTCCGTCTTGGTGTATGCTCGGCAGGAAGGTGTCTTCATATCCGTTCCGACCCCCAACCGTAAAGCCGACCCCACAACTGGGATTTGGTGGGTATTTGTGATTGAGAAACTGGAGCGGGTTGGGCTCGACGCTGCCAGAATTGTTTGCTTTGGGGTTTTCCGGCGCTGAGGCAAGAGGCCGAAATGGCCTTTCGCAGCGGCACCGGAACGAATTGGAGGCCGTAGGAGAGTACTTGTACGACGGCAAACCAGCGACTACCTGGCCTCAACTCGTCAAATTTGCACAAGCTTCGGGCGCTATCTTCAGAGAGTAGAAGCTGTCATCGGGTCTTACGACAAACAGTGAGCGTCTTTCCAACGTTGGGATTCCTTCGAGGTGCCCGTCATTTAGCCGTCCCGTCGCGACTGTTGAACGCTTTCGATCGTAAACAGCTCGAGCAAAGAGGGACCTTTGCTCATGGCAGCCACACTTTTACAGTCCTGCCGAGTGGTTGCTGCGCGCTCGTTGTGTTCACCGGAGCGATGGAAGCCGCAAAGCTGGCGCAGGCGACTTTGGCGTCACGCCAGGCTGTCCTTGGACCCCATCCGAAACTGTGGGTATGCTGGAGCGGAGCTGCGGGCTCGTCAGCTCTCGGCAGGGCCGCGCCGTCGAGAGCCGCGTGGAATGCAAGGCACCGATGCTGCATTGTGCTCCGTGGATACCCGCACAAAAAGCTCCGCACAGCACTGGAGATGCTTCCCAGGCTGCCGAGGGTTGAAGTCGTACTGCAGGAGAATCCGCCGACATGACAAACTCCATTTTCCCTATATTCGCGACACCTCCGCCGGGGCTTCGGCGGGGGGTAGCGATACAGTTTCCAACAGCTGCTGACGGTTGCACGACATATCCTGACACGCGGTCCTTGGAGCTTTGGCGGCTAAGATGTCAGCAGCTGCCCGTCGGAGTCGAGACTGACCTGGGCTGGGCTGGGCTGGGCACAGTCATGTCAACCACAAGCACCGCCTTCGGCGTGCTTGTGCTGTCGCTTATCAGAACCGATCGACCGCTGCCATCTGATATCCGCCCTCCACTCTTCACATTGCCCATCGTCCATCGTCTCGTCGCTGCTCTCCCTTGGCAATTGCGTGGCCCACTGGATGGAGCTGCCAGGGCCCCTGGGATTCTCAGCCAGGATCTCTCTCGGCCGCCGCCGCCGTCGGAGATGTGAGCCGCAGACAGTAAGAAACGTGGCACGTTGCTGCATGGCTCCCTTGTGCGCTGCGATGTGTCACATGTGCTCGTCCATGGTTCGCCATTGTCGCCTTGTTGATGGGCAGCAGAGGTGAAGAGCTGGCATGGGTTACTCGTACGAGTACGGAGTAGTTCGTACCAATAATACACAAGGCAGGTACACCTAAGACCTCGTGCGGAGTAGACGCATGCGACCCTGCGGATAGAGCAAGCGCAGACTATGCGGTGCATGCTGCTGCCGTGCCCAACAGGCACGCCGCAGGAAGCTGTAGATAGGTAGATAGATACCCACAGCAGTTGCCTGGTTGCGAGACCTTGGCACGTGAGGTTTGTGTACTTCGTGATCCATCCTCGCAACCCCTGCCTGCTCTCTTGCCTCTTCACTTACGTTTTTTTCCACTGCGCCCGCGCGCGTCCCCGACTTCTTCGCACGCCGCCAGCCTGCCTAGCAGACTCCTCTACACATCATGGGGCAACTCTATCCTTGCGGCGAGATCAGCCTCTAGACTCGAATACCAGCGGCCGCCAGCGGGAGGGGACGAGGAGTGGACCACTTGCCCCGCATGGCTGCTTCCAGACTGGAAATGGAAGAGGCCCAGAGGACGCGCCTTCAAAGCCTCGTCATTGCCAAAAAGGAGCCATCGGCCGCGATGGGGCACATGCTGGACGACGGGTTTCTTTGGTGGCCAGCGCCCCCCGGGACAGGTCCCTGAACTAGCCTGGATGTCGAAACCATTGGGCGGACTACTGTAGCACCAGCTTGCCACCCCTGGCCTTGTGGAAACACAAGCCCCTACCGGACTGGGGCACCTAGCCGTACTAACACCACCAACAACCGCAAGTCCAGATCGCGACAGCAGAGGGTGCCGCTGTTTCCAGCCTACGAGTACGCTCGCTAGTGCTGATGCCGCATGACTCGGATGTCCAGTCCACTGTCAGCCTCTCACGTCTGCTGCAGCTGGCACACAGATCTTGATGCGCCTCGCAGACGCGGAGGACCCTTCCCAGTCGCTGTTTAGTGGGCCTGTCGCAGGTTCACACAGGCCCATCCAGCAATGCTGCCGCAGGGTACGCTCACGGCGCTCGTCCCATCCGTCGGTCGTGCAATGAGGTTTGGATTGCACGAGCGTGTCTTATTCTGCTTCTTCCGCTTTGGCAATTTGTGAGAGTCTTATGAATGCGCTATGCTGTCAGTTGCACGATGGCATGTCATAACGGGAAGTGGACTAGGTAACGACGTCCACCATGGCCCACTTCCGTTGCTGCAAAGACGGCTCGCTCTATCGCCTCTAAGCGGCCTCTTTTCCGGGCTAAGCAAACAACCTAAGCCAGCCGTCGATAGGCCGTGCACGAGCGTCGCCGTGGGCAAGGAAGGACCCAGACAGCCACGACGGAGCCATGAAGAAGAGGACGGCCAAGCTTCTTCATGAGTGGATGCCGGCGTCACCTCGTCCACCAGTCTTCATCAATCTCAGTCTGCTAAAGGTGCAAATCCCGGCGCCGATCTACTAAGGTAGTCTGTAGTCCACACCTTGCTCTGGACCTGAAGAACCCGTCCGCGCCACACGCACCCCTGGTTTTATCAATAGCCAAGTACATTACCGCGGGCTGTCCCCTCTACACCTGGTCATTCTCGCTTACTCGGTCGTTCTCTCTCTGATTGCTTTGCTTCTTTCGGCTCCCCTGTCTGTTCTGGTGTCCGATCACGGCTCGGCTCTCGTTCGGTCTCTTTACAGGATTGCTCCTTTGGCCTTCGCTTGTCTATATCAAAGGGCAGTCAGGATATGTTCTTCGGCGGCGGCTACAGCCTGTAACGTGGAGTCGACATGGCGGGACAAGATGTTGACCTGAGCGAGAATATCGGCGGCTCCTTGGTGGGAACATGCATTGCATTGCTCGTGCTGAGCTGGATCGCCGTCGGTCTGCGGACGTATACGAGGGCGGTGTTGATGAAGAGCTTCCAAGCAGATGACTGGCTCATGCTTATTGCTCAAGTTGGTTGCCCGTCGAAACGTCGCATTACTCTTTGTATAACTAATATGGCTACTAGTTGATATTCACCGTTTCGTGTGCGATGATATTGACAGGCGTGCAAAGGGGATTGGGCCGGCACAACGATGCTGTCTCTGAGGATGACAAGATCGCAGCTCTCATGGTATGTATTAGAATGCCATCGGGCACCCGAGATTCCGCCAGCAGTCGCTCACATTCGGACAGTGGCAAGCCCTCGCGACTGCAGTCTACATCCTCGACATGATGTTCATTAAGCTCAGCATCGGCATCTTCCTTCTTCGCCTCTCTGTTGGCAACGTTTATAAATGGATCCTACGTGTCAGCTTGGTCGTCATTGCCCTCTGGAGTATGGGCATATTCATTTGGGATGTCTTTCAGTGCACTCCGGTCGAAAGGCAATGGGACGACAGGATTCAAACCGGGCACTGTGCTAGTCCGGGTGAGATTATCTCGGCGGCCTATGCCCTCAGCGTTATGACTGTCTTGTCAGATTGGCTCTATGTAAGTGTCTGGCGTGAAGAGACTTGCCGAGCATGGGACTAATACGTGCCACATAGGCTCTTCTGCCAATCCCCATGCTTTGGAACGTCAAGATGACGAAGCAAGCCAAGGCAACGGTGATTGTCATTCTTGGCCTCGGTATTTTGTAAGCCCTCGCCCGTATGTTCTGCCGATGTGTGGTCGAACGACTAATTTTGTGCAGTGCTAGCGTCGCTACCTTGATCAGACTCAGATTCTTGTCTGGACTGGAACAGCAGGACGATTTAATGTGTAGGTGTTCCCTGGGCCCGAGCATCCTCAACCATCTAATTTCGTCTAGTCGCGGCAACCGACGCAATGATTTGGACCCTGGTTGAGCCGGGCGTTGCCATTATTGCCTCTAGTTTGGCGACGATTCGACCCCTCTTGCGAGCGCTGAGGATCCGCGGCTTCCAGTCTACCGATAGAACGCCCAGCACCGGCATCTCCACTGGTCGGCGGTACGCGCACAACAGTCGAGCGACGACTGCGCTTGGATCCATGCCTGGATACGGCCCTAACGACGTATCGCTTCATCATATGGGACACGGAGCCGAGTCGAGAGAAGACTTCCCAGCGAAACACATCGGCCTGGAATTTGACGAGTATCACAAACAAGCGACTGGTGGTCACCACCGCGCCGACGGTGGCAGACAAAGCGATGGCAAGAGCGAAATATATGTCATTGAAGGCAGCAAAAACTCTCCAACATGGAGTACGCAGGACTTGCACCCGACGAATCGGTCACTCGATGACTTCCACGATCTGGAGGAGCAGAGCCAGGAGAGTGGGCACGTTGGCCTAGGCGCTCCTAGCAGAAGGTGAAGAGGGCATTGCGAAGGGAAGTGTATACCTTGTAATCTACGTCTGTACTTGTCTGCGCTGCCCGGGCGCGGGATAGACGGTGTTTGTTTCACGGATTTGGGCACTGAGGACTTTTTTTTTTTTTTTTTTAGCAA
>JALHBY010000227.1:0-31515 GCA_024340155.1 Tolypocladium pustulatum | reverse complement strand
GGCCCCCCCCCCCCCCCTCCTGAACACGCCGACGTCCTCTACAATCATAGAGAAAGGAGAAGCGGGAACGAGAGGAAACAGACGATAAATAATACGTATCGGACGTCAGCCGGTCATCCCCTGCTCCACTTTTTTAAACCGCTACTTGAACAGCCCTCTGCCTAGCTCTGATAACAGGGTTTCTCATGGGTCGCTCACTCTGCTCTATGGTCGTCCCGATCCGCTGTGCAGGCAGCCTCTCAAGGTCCTCAAGACATTGGTGACATAACGCAACATCCAACCTCAGATTATCGCCGTCGTTGCCTACCACGTATCCGTCCGCGTCGAATTCCTTCAAGAACTCCCCGTAGTACGCAACTAGTGATGCCACGTGAAGCGACTCAGCGAGCTCCGGGATGGGAGACTCACGCAGCCGGGCTGATAGGGCCTTTATCGTCTCCCTGCTTCGAGCCACAAGCTCCTGCCGCTTGCCAACGAGGTTTTCGTCTGGTATATCCAGTGCCCGCGGTTTCACAGTCGCCATCCTGGCTGGCAGTGGGAAGGATGCTTCGACCTCAGTCATTTCCGACCCGGGTGTGATCCAACTGGCCTGTTCCGTGCCCCTGGCCTTCAACAGCCAGTTGACTTGGTTGAAGAGCGGTTCGTTGCCGAAAATAACCTTCCAGTTGAACAAGCGAGTCCGTCCAAGTGCAAGGGCACCTGGGTTGCAATTTCCCTGTGCCAATCGTCTCAACCATTGGTACATGTTGCCGAAAGCGCGCGCGCGATCCTCCAATTCGTCTACTCGCTCCATGTCCACTATCCGAATACGAGACGGCTTGTACTGGCCATCATACCTCTCTGATAGCGCAGTACTTGTGTAGCCTGCCGCTCTTCTATGATCATGCATTCAATGAGTCGCCTGAGATATGTACAATGCGGAGCTCAATGTGCCGACTCCATACTCTCGCGAGTGAACTCAGGACATCAGTTTGCTACGATTACAACGCATGGCCATGGCTATTAGCAACGTGGCCATAAGCAATATAGCATCAATTAAAGAAGTTCCGTCCTGACCTCATAGCCTGTAACGCGGTTATCTTGCTGAACGAGTCTATGTTTTCAAATACTCCTTCGTCTCTAGACTAAACTTCTTCTATCCTACTATAAGCTTCCTCAATGCTATATCATTGTCTTAACACAGTCGGCGGCAGATCGAGGTTATGCCGGGTAGCTTGACTTGCGAAATGCTCTAAATCTGCAAGAATGGCCTTACAATTAGGCCATGGGCATAGGAAGGGCGCTCGCTTTCTTTTAAGGTATTGGTCTCGCATATACCTTGCCAAGCTATCTAGACGCCAAGTCTTCCTCCTCTGAGATTCCCTATAGGTACTATACTATAGTAGAATAGACAAGTAGGCCGAGACTAGTTAGGAGTATATGTCGTAGATTCGGTTAATGATTAAGAGAATCTATTATCGGCATCTTCTAATTCATACCTTAGAGAGGCTTGGGCGCGTGTTACGACCCAGGCAGACGGCCGCGGAACGGGCCGGCTGTGCACACCAGAACGGAGGACGGAACAATAGAGAAACATTGTTCCATGCCAAACAGATTAGTTGCGCTCAACTAATCCATTCTAATCATTACACCAGGGATCAGTTAGGATCAACTAATCCCATCCGATACAATCAGTCCGATAGGACTAATCTAGCAGAATCACGCAAGTATATAGGCACCCTCAATTTCCTTACCATAGTATAGATACCTAGCCAGCTTTCAATCTACAAGTATTACTTAGACTTACTTCTCCTAAACTACTTCCCTAATACTAGGTTACGATCTCTATAATCTATTACCTACGTAATACTCGCCCTAACCTTTCTACTAATATAAACCTCCGGTTTATCCCTTAGGAACCAAACCATTATATATTAAAAGCTCTTATTTAGTAGGTCACTGCGAAGCCCTAAGTAATATCGTTCGCCTATATAGCAAGAATAGCACCTAGAAGCAGCACCTATATACTAAATAGCGTAGAGGAACTTTAGTAAATATTTCACGAGATAAAGGCCGAAAACGAAAAACTTAAGAAATAACTTATCGAAGGGAATAAGGAACGCATAAAAGTTCCTACTCCCGCACTATTCGATAGAATAGTAGTATAACTCTAGCCATTTATAATATAGATCCGACTATATTAGAAATAGTATACCAGCTTATTCCTATACCTTAGGGATAGAGTAATTAACGTAAGATCCTTCCTTAAGGGAAACGCACTTATTTAGTTCGAACTATACTTACGCGACTAGTTAGCTAATAGTACTAGCGCAAGCAAACCTAAAATAAGAACTATCCTAGAAAATATCGACAACTTCGAGAAAGCAATTAAAGGCACTTTCGGAAACCTAGATAAGAAGCGCGAAAACGAAAAGAAACTTATATAACTCGTATAGAGAGGATCGGCCTCCTAGTACGCAATAGAATTTCGGCAAGCCGCGTCCCGAGTAACGTAGGGTAAGGAAGCCTTAATAGCTTAATTCTATAAAGGCCTTAAAGATATGGTTAAAGACAATCTCGCGAGGGAAGATCGCCCCGATTATCTTGCTAAATATATCGAAATAGCCGTTAAGATTAACGATAGGCTATATAAACGACGTATAGAGAGAGGAAATAGAAAGGTTAGCTAGGTTAACCATTTCGCCTCTAATAAACTACGATCCTAACCTAACTAGGCTAGGAAACGACAAGAAGAACCTATTGCGTAGGCCTATACTACTAACCCTAGAAGAATAGATCTAGATACCACCTAAAGAGATAGATCAAAGGATAGTAGGAAATACTATAACTATTAGAAAACAGGATATTTTGCACGAGAATATAAATAACCTAAGAAAATAGGATAGAAACTAACCCCCGAAGGTAAAAAATAGCTTAACGCTACTAATAAAATAGAGATACCTTATAAAAGCTTAAACTAGACTGCTTACTACGACGACTACTACCTTATGTATATTTTAGAAAAATAGGGTAGCGGATGGTTCCCTAAGAAACTAAGAGGAACGAAAACTATTGCTATAATGGGAAGAAAAGTTTCTAGAAACGTAGATAAGAAAACCACGGAGATATATTAATCGAAAGAAAAAAGGCTAAGGGAACGCTTCGAATGAAACTAATAGCGAATCCGAGAAACCGAGGCTACTATAGCACTCGTTAAACTAAGCCAAAGAATAGAAATACTAGAAGGGAGCGTAGACAATACTAGCTCCGAAGAAGAATATACCCCTAGCGCCACCGAGGATAAATAACCATAAAAACCACGCTTAAAAAGGGAAAATACAACCCTCGGAAGGACACTATGGGAATACCGTAAAGATAACGTAGACGAAATAGTTAATATCGGAACTTAGATAGAACCTAAACCCCTTACCGAAGTTTAATAGTCTATACTTATATAATATAGACTAGTACTATACGGTAGAGATAATATAATTGCTATCGTAGTAATTAATACCTTAAACGCAATCAAAGGAGATTAGCACCTAACTCGGGAATATAGGGACGACCTCCGAATTACCCCTAGATACTACCTATACGCTATACTATTATAAGTATTATATATCTACCTAGACTATATAGTCTACTTTCTAGCTAAAGCAAGATACGATATATTTCCTATTCGACGAAGAGGATATATAATCTATAACCTATACCTTATAAACGAACTATACGAATAGACAACTAGAAAACGATACCTAGAGGATTAAGTAGTGCTACTTAAACCTAATATAAATACGCTAATAATTTGCAGACGAGATACGCGAGTAATTAACGATATATATACCGAAATAACCTATCGAGCGCACTAATTCGGAAAGATAGTAGGATAGCACGATATAACGAACGGAAGGCAATAACCTAGTACGCTATAGAAGCCTCGCCGCACTTTCTTATACGACTACGAAAACTATAATGAATACCCCCTACTAGGATACCCCGAGTACCTATAGGAAAAAGCACGCGCATAGTATATTACGAATAAAAGAACTAATAAGGAATATTATACGTAGATATATAATATCGAGATATAGGAAAGAATAGGTAAAATAGACCCTATTTAGGCCGCGGAAGAACAATAAGTAAACGAAAAATAACTTAACTACTTCTACGAAAAGGAAGTTAAGTAAGAAGGACGACGAATCTAGGATTTAAAAAACGAGGTTCGCTATCTATAAAAGGGCTACAGACTAGCATAAAAAGAAAGAATCTAAGGACCCTCTGTATAACTAAAACTAGTTATAGTAATAAAATAGTATTAGACGTCTATATCGCAGGATATCGTACGACGGCACTATTAGATAGTAGCGCGATAGGTAACTATATTTTACTATGAGTCGTTAATTATTACTAACTCCTATAGAAACAAAAAACTAAGCTATATAAACTCTATAATATCGAAGGAGGAGCATTTAATTATAATAACGGAATTATCGATATAGAGATTAATTACCTCGACGTCTCGATTTAAGGACACTATAATTAAATAACCTTCGACGTTATAGATATCTCTAGGCACGACCTTATCTTAGGATACCTATAGTTATAGAAAAGTAACCCGATGATTAACTAGAGGATAGGCTAACTACGCTAGGACGATAACGCAGACCCTTAGGATTAGAAGATCTAGAAAGAAGAAGCGAAATTTCGTAATGACTTAGCCTCTAAAGATAACACAAAGGAATAACCTTTATACAAGACGTTACGGGTAATAAAAACCTAAGTAGTAACCGATACGGCTCTATAACCTAGAATACGATATAAGCACGATAAAAACAAGTATAAGAAAATCCGAAGAGTTATTACCGCTCTAAGGACTAACCTCGAACAAATTAATAATAACATTAAAACTACGATAGCTTTAAAGCCCTTAGAAAAAAGAATAGAAAACGTTCTACTAGAATACCTAAAGTATAACAAACTATTTAAAGAAGAACTCGAAATAGGATTACCGGAATATAGTTAATAGGACTACGCGATTTACCTTAAGGAAGGTATAACGCTATCGTTCTATAAGATTTATAACCTTAACGAAAAGTAACTAGAAACGCTACGCGACTATATCGACGAGAATCTAAAGAAAGGATATATTAGGCTATTAATATCTAAAGCAAGATACCTAGTTATATTTATACTAAAGAAAAATAATAAGCTTCGTTTAGTTATTAACTTTCGACGAATAAATAATATTATAATCAAGGACTATATACCTCTACTACTTATTTCGGAACTTAGGGACCGACTATATAGTATAAAGTAGTTTACGGCCCTCGACCTTAAGGGAGCTTATAACTTAATATAAATAAAGAAGGGACACGAATAGATAACCGCGTTTCGAACTAAGTTCGGACTCTTTAAATACCTAGTAATGCCTTTTAGGCTTACTAACGCGCCAGCAACCTTTCAGCGCATAATTAACAATGTCTTACGCGAATATTTAGACATATTCGTAGTAGTTTACCTTAACGATATACTTATCTTCTCTAAAGATCTTAAAGAATACCGAGGATATGTCTATAAGGTACTGTAAGTACTCTAGAATGCGAAGTTACTAGTTAAACTACAGAAAAGCAAATTCTATATATAGGAAGTAGACTTCCTTGGATATACTATTGTACTAGGAGAAATATAAATATAAAGAGATAAAATCGCTATGGTTAAGGAATAGCTAACTCTAACTAACGTTAAGGATATATAAAGTTTCCTTGGATTTGCTAACTACTACCGACGATTTATTAAAGGATATAGCGAAGACGCTATTTAGCTTAATAAGTTAACTAAAAAGGCTAACGCTTTCCTTTAGAAAGAAAAGGAAGAAAAAGCCTTCTAGAAAATTAAGAACGCGATTATATCGGAACTAGTTCTAGCGGTATTTAACCTAGAACTACTAGTAGAACTTAAAACTAACGCTTCTAACTTTACGTTAGGAGCTTAAATCGGATAAAGAGGCGAAGATAGGAAGCTAAGACCTATAGCCTTCTATTTAAAGAAACTATACGGCGCTAAACTTAACTATCCTATCTACGATAAGGAATTCCTCGTAATTATTAACGCCTTTAAGGAATTTAGATACTACCTATTAGGTAGTAAATATAAGGTTAAGGTTTATACTGACTATAAGAATATTATACATTTTGCAACTACCCAATAACTAAATAGACGATAAATTCGATAGGTAGAATACCTTTTAGAGTTCGATTACGAAATTATCTATCGAAAAGGAATAGAAAACGGTAGAGCCGACGCTCTTAGCCGACGAAACGACTACGATATAGGACTATCTATAGAAACCGGATAGATCCTCGAGCTTAATGCCTAAGGACACTTCTAATAGAGATAACTTAATACTATATTTAAGGTACATATAGATAATAGCATCCTATAAAAAATTAAGGATGCTTATATAATAGTTAACTAGGACCTACTCCCTATTACCTAGGATAATAGAGTCGCTAAGTTTAGAGAGAAAATCTTTATATTGCTAGCGGTGTAAGAAGCGATTACCCGAGAAGTATACGAATACCCGATATATAGATACTAGGGAATCAGAAGAATAATAGAATAGATACGACGAGTATTCGATTTCCCTTAAATCAAGTAAACTATAGAAATAGTACTTAGTAAATATTCCATTTATAAGCGAAGTAAGGCATCTCGATATAAGCCTTATAGAGAACTATAACTATTACTAGTTCTAGAGAAACTATAGAGTTTAGTAGCCTTTAATTATATTATAAAGCTACTACTATTAACAGAACCTATAATAAGGGTTACTTATAATAGTATCTTCGTAGTAATGGATAGACTTATAAAGTATAGGTACTTTATCCTATATAAAGAAGCAAGTAATATAGAAGACCTTGCCTATATATTCCTAAAAACAATCATTAGTAGTTATGGGTTACCTACCGAGATTATATCCGACAGAGGAACTATATTTACGGTAAAATTCTAGCAAAGCCTAATAGCATAGCTTAGAATAAAACATAAGCTTAGTATAGCTTACCACCCGTAAATAGATAGATAAACCGAACGACTTAATTAGATACTCGAATAATACCTACGTTATTATATTAACTATGGCCAAGACGATTAGGTAAAATAGTTATTAATAGTATAATTAGCTTATAATAGCTTAATTATAGAAAGCACGAAGGTCTTACCTTTATACGCTAACTACGGGTATAACCCCGAGGTATACCGCGTAATACGCGAAGGACTAGACGTAGAACGAGCCCTACTATAAGTAGATAAACTTAAGGAACTATACGAAGAAATAAAGAACAAACTAGAATACGTTAGATAACGCATAACGATATACGTAAATAAGAAAAGGTTAAAGGGACTAACTTTTCGGGAGGGAGATATAGTCTACCTACTCCGACGAAATATCAAAACTACGCGACTAAGCAATAAATTAGATTTTAAGAAACTCAGACCGTTTCCGGTCAAGAAGGTTATCTCGGCAACTAACTACAAACTCTCGCTACTAGACATAATAAAGATATACCCTATCTTCTATATCTTATTACTCGAACTAGCTATAGAAGGCGACGAGAAGATACTAGATTATATCGAAGTTCTCGACGATAACGAGTACGAACTAGAGGAAATACTAGATATACGAAAAGAAGGAAAAACATAATAATAGCTAATAAAATAGAAAGGATTTAGATACGAAGAAAATATATAGGAACCCCTTAAGTACTTAAAGCACTACTAGCCACTCCTGCGCCAGTTTCGGCAGAAGTACTCCCAAAGTTAAGAAAGGAGGTATCGCTACTAAAGTTCTTAGGGAAGCCTAGAGAAGACTAGTCGACCCCCGGGTCGTTTAAAGGTATAGTAGACACCGCCGCCGCCTCGACCTCGCGGCGCTCCCCCTCTTCTAATTCGTCTAAACTCTCGATACCCCGAAATACCATTTCTGCCGCCTTCTCTCGAAGGAAGCGCTCCTACTTATAGATACGCCGTAATCGACCTATCGCTTCCTCTAACGCCTCCTTAGCCTCTTCGCGCTAATAGGCCAAACGATCTTTTTCTCGAATTACGCGATTAACTAAGAAAGGGTTAATTTAAAGAACTATAAAGGAATATATATAAAGGGAATAAATACGAAGCGGCGTCTAGACCGCCAATATTATACTACGTATAGCTACGTACTATATACTTACTATAACGACTTTTTCCCTCCGCAACTATATATATACGACGATACGTATAGCAAGACGAATATAAAGGCATTTCGAACCCGAATTTCTTAATAAAGGACGATAAAGCTTAACGCGATAATGTTTTCGCCGAAGGAGTAATTTTTAATTTAGTTACTCGACTAGATATAATATTAGCGATATCGGAAGGTTATAACAGGATAGGAAACCATACCTATAAATATAGGCGTAGATAAGGTATTTATATATTAGTTAGATATAAGGGCCAGGTCTTAGAGGCTAAGCCTATTAGGAGAGGGATATTATATTACGACCTAGGTAGACGGCCGCGGAATGGGCCGGCTATGTATACTAGAACGGAGGATAGAATAATAGAGAAATATTATTCTATGCTAAATAGATTAGTTACGCTTAACTAATCCGTTCTAATCGTTATACTAGGGATTAGTTAGGATCAACTAATCCTATCCGACACAATTAGTCTAATAGGACTAATCTAGCAGAATCACGTAAGTATATAGGCACCCTTAATTTCCTTACTATAGCATAGATACCTAGCTAGCTTTCAATCCATAAGTATTACTTAGACTTACTTCTCCTAAACTACTTCCCTAATACTAGGTTACGATCTCTATAATCTATCACCTACGTAATACTCGCCCTAACCTTTCTACTAATATAAACCTCCGGTTTATCCCTTAGGAACTAAACCGTTATAGCGCGAGAATAGATAGATCTGGCTATTACTTTAGACATAACCGATTTGCGAACCGCGCTTATCGGAACTTTAGCATAGACTTTCTCGTCGTTTGCAAAGCTAATCTAGAGTCGTTATAAGCTCGATACGAATTAAATAGAGGGTGCCCCTATCTATAATATTAGCCGCTTGCGAGAATAAAGACGCGACTTTAGCACGTTTAGGTAGATTATATTTAATATTCGGTAGCGCAATCGCGTCGGAAGGCTTAATACCTCGTAGCTATCGATCGATCTCTTCTATATAAACGGAAGTATAGAACTCTCGAATGCTACGTTATAGTCTCTCGGCTTTTAGGTGTTTCCTTAATATGTCGATTTTCTTCTAGTATCGGTCGTAGCGTTCGGCCATTTCCGTACCTTCTGCTTATTTCCGGCTACTATAACCCTAATTCTTCTAATCGAATATCGCACGTATCCTCCTTTTGCAATACTTCTCTAGGCTTTCATTCCCCTTAATCTTAGATAGTTGTTATACTGATAGAGCCTTTAGGGCATTATTATAGCGGCGAAGCCGTGCAGTAAGATATATAAGGTCGTGCTATAGGGCGGTGCTAAAATAGATTAACTAGTAGTCTACGTTAATAAAGTTAGATATATAATACTATAGGTATATGCTTGAGTCTCCTTTTCGATGCCCTATAATCTTATTTCGTTCCTCTAGCATAAGGGCTTCTATAAAAGAGTGAATAAAACGCTATGAGTATTGTTCGAAAGGGATACGTACTATTAAGCTTTTTGCCAGACCCGCGGCGCAGGTCGTACTATTCTAATAGCTTCTCAAGCCTAATTAAGCGACTAAGCCAGATTAGATATTTCCGCTCTTTTTAGTAACTCAAGGCTTTGTCTAGTAAGATCTATATGCCATGCTTAGAGTCCTCAATTCCACGGAATACTAGGCGTTTAAGCCATTCTTCTTTCTAGATAATACGAATACAGTCTTGGCTTAGCGGTACGACAAAACTATACAGCCTCTATAGTCCATCCAAATCATTAAGGAACGTAGTATCGCAGAATGCTAATACTATAATTATATAAAGGTATAGTAGTAAGTCGCCGTTAAGGGATATACTCCTATAACCTGACTTAGCCCTGGCTTCGATTACTCGATCTTTACTACTACTTATTTAGGGCACTTTATCTAAACCTATCTTCTCCAAAGTGCTTTTCTCAGTACTATTAACGATCTAGAAGATATTTAAGACTATAAGGTAGTAAAGTCTACCTTAAAAGGATATATCGCAACGTTATAGCAATAATATATACTATAAGATACTAGGTTGCTTATAACTTATGCCCCTCTTCTAATTCTAGTTATACCCTCTCGAAGAACGATAATATTCTTAGGTAGCCGGCTAGCGTTATGCTTTTTACAAAGCTCTAGGGGCGACTTAGAGGCGTCTATAGGGCGGTCGCTAAGCTACTATCCTACTTAGATAGCTACTCTTACTACACGGCGGGTCACTAGCCTATCTTATATTCAATACTCATCACGTCTTGCCCTCTTTGACAGGCATGTTAATTGGATGCTAAGGTCGTAACCGATAAGCGTAGCGCAGCCCTTAAGGATGCCAAAGTATTCCCAAAGCTTACGATTAACTCCGCCGAACTTGAGGTTGCCGTACGGTCCCCCGCAAACACGCCTTTACCTACGGAGCCACTGCTCTGGAATACCACTTGCCTCTTTCTCTGCTGCAATCTCTCCTTACCAATTTCATTACACTGAAAACCCGTCGGTCTTGCCAGGCGACATACAATTGCTCTTGCAACAGTGCTTTCTCGGCGAACCGTTGTTTGCGGGCTCCAAAGTGTTTTGTGTGCTTCCGCAGAAGACTCTGAACATGCATCCTAGACATAATGGCCGGCCAGCAAGAGATTAATTAAGCATCTCCGGTTAGTAAGAGTAACTAAAAGCGACTCGTAGATTATATATATATAATAATACGTATTAATTTAGCATAATGATTTTCGTCGTGTCCTTAGAAATAGTAAGCTATAGTCTAGAGAATTTTAGCATAACTAGATTAATACGCTTTAGCGTTATAGTAACTACTACTAACTACTAGAGTATAAACGAGCTTACTATACGTAAATAGCACTACGAGGAATCGAGTCGACTTTCTATATAAAGGTAGTCTTGCTACGGCGGGGATATATATTTATTATTAGGCAATCTATAAAGTAGGAGGTACTAAGCGTATATATAGCGAGCTATAATATAAGCGTTACTATACTATAAACTTACTTAACTAACTTAGGGTATTCTTATAGAAGGGAAGTGGTTCTTAGCGTTAGTAAAAGCATTAATAGATAACTTAACTTACTTTTAGCGGTATTTAAGCTATCTTCTACTTAATAGTACGCTACTCTATAAGTAAGCTTCTAATTAACGTCGTATAAGTTAGCCTAATAGCTAGGTACCACGTCTTACTTAAGCTCTTACTAATATCCTAGAGAATGTTACTATATCGTAAAGCCGGCGTATACTTAATAATCTCCGTTAGGCTATTCTTATCGATAAATATAGGACTTAAGCTAGGAGCTACCTAAGCTAGGCTATCTAAGAGCTTACTCGTAAAAATAACCTATACTATAGTAATAAATACGGCAGGTCTAAAATTTTAGGTAAGAGGACGATAGAGATGCCGAGCGATATATTATCCTTAGGAAATACCTTCTATACGGCGCTTATAGGCGCGTTAAAGCCTACCCCGCTAGCAAACCCGGATGCCCTAGAGTAGAGCAGGAGCTATATAAAACTCGTTCCTATGCCGAATATCGTAATAAGGCTAGTAAAAATTAGCATAAGTATAGATAAGAGGATTATAAAAGGTATATAGTAGCCGACCAGGCTTATTCCTAATCTATAGATAAATATACTAATAGTAGCGCCGATAACGATCGGTATTATTATATAGCCGCCCTTACTAGGCGGGTACTCGAGTATAATCTAGTAATAGGTAGGGAGGTAGTACTCGAGAATATTAATAGCGCTATTAGTATATAATGTAAATAGCGATATAGTAATAACGTTACGATTCTTTAAGATTCGTAGTAGTAATACAGCGTCGTTACCTCGACGATATTAAATTAATAATAATATAGCGATAAGGATAGCAAAGGTTATAAGAAGGCTAATAACCTTCCTATTACTCTAGTAGTACTTAGTTCTGGCCTAAGCGAGGCGATAAGTAGGCTGGTTAACGCTAGGATTAGGATTAAGTTACTTATAAGATCGATCTCGATAAGCTTTTGCTTTAATATAAGAGTCTTATTGCTAGGCTTAGGGTTATCTAGGAAAATCATGGTTAAGAGGAACGTAGCGCCTCCGACGGGTAGGTTAATCTAGAAACACCACCGCTAGCCCACTATAAGTTGAAACACCCCCGATGATTAGCGCGGCAAGAATGGCCAGGCTCTCGAGGGCGCCCAGGATGCCGCAAAAGAAGGGCCGTCGCCGCAGGGGCAGTACGTACCCGTAACAGCCCTGCCAGCGACAAACATAGCTAAAGAGGTAGCCGTAGCATATAGCACGGAGCCAACTAAGAAGATAGTATTAGTAACTAGGAAGATAGTATTAATAGAGAAGAGCTTATACGTTTTGCCAAAAATAAATTAGAATACGTACGAGTAGAGCCTAAAGGTAGACAAGTACTAGCCTACGTCGGCTACTATATAGAAATAGTCGGTAATGCTTAAAAGCGTATTAGTAATTATTAAAGCTAGTATAGTAGCTTCTATAGTATAGTCTTGCCTTAGTATGGCAATAGCTACGATATTAATGTCTAGTCCGCCTAGGACGAGCAGCGAGCCTAGATTAATTATTGCTAGCTAGAACTTAAAACTAGTAGGGACTTCTTCTCTTCTTCTGCTAAGGCGTCTCGATTACTATCCTGACTTAGTTCGCCTGCTTTATTATCCTCGGTCTGGTTCTCGACGATCGCCTTACTATTGTCTAGTAGTCGGCCTATATCTCCTAGCTTTTAAGCCTAGACCGAGTCTTTAGGGTTAATTCTCATCGGCGTAACCGTAGTCTGCGAAATAGTCTATATATTTATAGTAACTAGACGTAAAGGATGTAGATATTTATTAGTGGCGTGATATAGGAGTGTAATAGTTACGCCGAGTAGGCTGCAGACTTTATAAACCAGCGGACAGTGCGGACACGTAATATATGTAACGCATAGAAGGCACGGACATAAAGGAGCAGGGACTACGAAGATATATAAACATCCTGTCTTACTTATTAGGCAGTTACTTTCGTACGCTACGCTTATGCCCTACCCAGAGTAATAACGGGGGCCTGTAGAATAGTTAGTCAGGATTTATAGTTTATAGTAAGGAAGGCCTTAGCTTGCCAATCGTATATAAAGAACTAAAATAGCTATCTAATGATTATCTTAGCTTTTATAGCACTAGATAGCCTTCTAAGTCTATTCGAGAAATAGCGAGATACTACGTCGTAAGAAAGTATACTCTTAGATACCCCGTAGCTTTTATAATTAAGCAAGACGCTTATAGTAGGAAACTTTATAGTCGAGGGCCGAGTAAAGGCTATAATCCTTCGATAACTAGTCCTTTTAGTACTTAATAATCTAGGGTCGGTTCTATTATAATTAGAGAAGAGGGTTTATCTAATATCGAGAGGAGTTTATCGTTAAATAGTAGTTAAGATAGTAGATAATATTCGACGGCGTGCCTCGCTCTTATATAGATAGCTTAAATTAATAAGCTAGGGATAATAATTTAAGAAGATAAGATAAGTTTTATAACGATAGAGTTAAAGTATTTATATTCGTTTCCTTCTTCGCGTTAATGTCTTTATACCTACTTTATAGTAATTCTATAATAAGATCTATCTTAACCTACTCCCTAGAGGAAATAGTATCGGACGCCGAGATATGCGTAGATAGCGTTTAAAGGTATTGAATTATATTATTAATCGTGTCTATACTAATTACTATAACGCTTAGAGATCTTTTAAAATAGCCTAGGATTTAGGAAGTAAAGTATAAATATTAATATTGCTTTTATTAAGACTTATAATAATTCTATAAGCTTAATAAATTACTAGGCTGCCCCTGTTAAAGTATTAGTTCTAATTAATTAATTATATAGATAGAGCGAGATAGATTACTATATCGGGGTATTTTAATAACGCTAACCCTCGTTATAGAAATAGCCTTTTTAAAGATATTAAAATTCTTATCTCTTATACTTATTCTTATTTAAAATATTAATTATCGCGGGTACTAGTAAATAATTTTTTATATTTTAATCTACGTTTCTTAGCTACGCCGCGTTATCTAAGTCAAAGGTAAGTAGATTAATATTAAAGCCTAAGTATTTAAAAATATCTTAGAAAACCTGGTTTTTAACCTTAGGCAGAGGGCATTGCCCTAGGGTCTCTTAATAGTTAATATCTATAACCTTTTACTATATAGACCGAAAACTTACTATATATCGAGTAACCGATTAGCTTAGAGGCTTATATGCTCCGAGGGTAGCTATAGCGGTGCCCTAAGCCTCTAGAACTATAGAGGCAAAGATATCTAGGCATAGTATTAAAGCAATTAGGTATTAAATTGCGATATAGTAATAGAAAATGCAAATCTACTAGGGTAAGATACTAATACTATATTAATCTAGCATAGCGCTATTATATATAAGAGTAATTATATTTCGAGCACTTTTTATATAGAGAGTAGCGCACTATTATAATATATAATCTTCTAGGCTTCTATTATCTAGGTCGCTTATTTAGGAATATAATAGATAGAGACGAGCGAGTATTAGCCGAAAGAGGAGAATCTAGGTATAGGAAAGCCTATTAGAGAGCTTAAAAAATTAATTACTAGCTTAATAGAGGTAGTATACTTACCGAAGGTAAAGTAAGGTTAATAACTTAGAGGCGGTATTATTTTAACTCGAATTAAGTAGTATAGGAAGCAGAAGCTCTTTCTTTAATTTAATTAAATAGGCATTAAGCCGTAATATAACCTTTAAGTCGGAAGATAGAGTTAATAGCGGTAGTCCTAAGCTATCTATTAAGCTATTACTTCGCTATAAGGAGAGTATATAGTTAGTTAATTCGTCGACTTCCCCTATTATATAAGAAATAAAATCGGGAGATTAAATATTATATAGGCTTGCTTTAGTATATTTAGAAGGGTTAGAAAATAAGGCTATAAGGGTAATTAGAGGCCGTCTAAGTAACTATAAGAGCCTCCTAAATTAAATAAGATATATAGTATAGAACTAAGATCGAAGGATTTCTTACCTATCTAAGAATATATAGTACCTCTAAGCCCTATATTATAAAGGACTATCTCTACTAAAGACCCCTTAATTAAAACTAGATAAAGCATTACTAGAAGTATAAAGACTAAGACTTTAAGCTAGATATACCGCTAAACCTAGTACTATCTATATTTAATATAGACTTCTAGTATACTATAGATAGCGAGTAATTAGAAGTAGGCATTAAATAAGTTCTAATAACTTAGTACCCTAGAGTATCGCCTCTAGATATAGTAAGCGCTAAGCGCGGAGAAAGAACGTCCTACTTAAATTTTCCCTTAACTATAATAGCGTAGACTCTTATAGCTAAATAGCCATAGTAAATATTATATTTAGGGTAGTAAGAAAGATACGCGTATCCCCTTCGAGCTCTCTACTAGTAAAGAACGTTTAGTAAGAGTAGTAAAATTGCTTCTCGTCTAGAAGAGGCTCTAGGGGTTTTAGATAGTACTAATATAGGTAGACTAGTCGGTTAGCCTATTTACGCGGTAGTAATATATTATCTGCCTAATTAAACTTATTGCCTAGATCTTATAGAATTAATAAAGATCTAAATATCGGCGCATCGGTAAGGGGTATTAGGCATCGCTTTTTATAGGACGGAAGCCTGAGTCTAGTATTAATAGTAGACTTAACTACAGAGGGAAATTAGATAGCATCTTTATGCACGTCCGATAGTTCTGGTAGGGAAAATGTCGAGGCCGAAGGAGTTAGTAGGTTCGGTGTTAACGGAGGCTATATACGACTCTAAGAGCTCGGGGTAACGTATTTACACTCCTCCCGAGGGCCCTTTGTCTTTTAATACCATTTATATATGTAGAGAGGTAGAGGTCATAGTACAACGGTTAGGTAGTGAGAATAGCACCGAATGGAAAATAGTATTCAATATGGTTCTCTGCCTCTGCCTCGTAGACTAACAAGACTGAATCTTGTCCGAGGAAGAATCCCTTCTAATTAAGAAGGAGGGGTCTATATATATATAAGGTAATCCCATAGTAGCTCTTTGGCCCTATGGTGACATATTGAGTTATCTGGTGGCGCCAAGATGGAAACCCTAGCGCCACGCTGACGATCTGGTTCCGATACCCAGGCGATGCACTGAGTAGACTATAAGGGATTCCCAACTTGGAACTTGTCCTCCGTTGCGACCGAGCGTCAGGCTTCATCCGCACAGGCAAAGTGCCACACAATGAAGCCGGGTTCCTCTAGGCTTTTCGAGCCCTAAGGAAGGGCAACAGCCTGCGGTTACTTTGGTGTGCGCTCCTAGTGACTCTTTTACAACATACTACTAATAGCTCTTGTTAATTATACTAGGTTAATTCTTATTATCTTTTCCTTACCTAGACGAGCTCCGTTATACTTAAGCTTACGTCGGCGATACGTAACGCAGGCGAGGGTCGCTTTATATCTTCTAGGCCGTAACCCTATAGTCCTAGTCGGCGCAGAAGACATAAAGAGTTGCAAAGACACGCCTAGAGGGCTTTTCTATCGATTCAGTCGCGGCTTCGTCTGGTTACTCAGATAGAGGTTATAGGTACCTGTAGTAAGTGTCCCTAGGCATCTACGGGATGTCTTTCCACACACACCCACCTAAGACCATGCGCAGCTCTATGTTACATCTGCTAATTAAGTCTCATTCCGAGCATCAATCCCGAGGCCGAGCTACAATAGCTAATTAAGTCGTATTCTAAGCTTTAATCCCGAGGCCGAGCTACAATAGCCAATCGGAGAATAACCTAGAAACATTCATTCGGTAATTCTATAGCCCTTTCGCGTTATTTAATATCTAACTAGGTATAAAGTCGCTTCGGCATATTATACTATCCTGACCCCTAAACGTTCCTTTGCTTCGTATAGAGTAAAGTCTAATCCAAACCGAATATCTAGATATATAAAAATAGCTTATATAACGCATCGCTCGTTACTCTACTCGAGACAGTTATTATATCTATCTATAACGATATACCGTAGGTAATATAAGATAGCCGAATCTATTTAAACTTCGCGACGAGGAAGCATAATCCCACTATTATAGCTAAGGGATAAGTAACGACCCCTTTATCGTTAAGTTTCGTCCTAATAACCCGGATAATCCTATAAATTTCCCCTCTTAGCGCAAATAGATAATCTTAGCTATTACGACTATATCTATCTTCGTAGTTACCCTTATGTCTTTAGCATACTCTATATCTACTAAGGAGATTATAGTAGAGTTCTATGCTAGTAGTAAGCTTTTTAAAGTAGGCGTTACGCTCTTCGTTCTCGGATTCGCTATTAGACTAGTACTATAGGTACCGCTCTCTAAACTATATAGGTAATAAACTATATTTATTATAGCCTATTTCTTTATAATAGCCTTTATTAGTATAACTACTAGATATAATAATATAGTATTGCTCTTAGTTCTCTAATTCCTTACTAGAATATTTAGTGCCTTACCTCTTATAAACGCGGGCGGTATTATTATAGACCTCTTTCTAGTCTCTTAGCGGGGCTTTGCCTTAGTATATTCGCCACGGTACCCTTTATAAGCCCTATGCTAGGGCTAATTATAGGTAGATTCGTTATAATTATAGTTAGCTAGAGATAGGTTTAAGGGGTCTATTATATTTTTATCGGTATCGTATAGATTATTAGTATATTCCTAATACTAAAGACCTATAGACCTATCTTACTACGAAGGGCTGCGGCATACCTTTCTAAAAAGCATAGTAAGCACTATATTAGTATACTTAAGAAGGATAATAGTAGGGTTTAAGTCTCGGAGCTATTCGCTAAGACTATTAAGAGGCTATGGGTATTGCTTTTCTAGGAGCCGATCGTCCTTATTTCCTCGATATATATATCTATCCTATATAGAACCTTATATATATTCCTCCCCGCTCTACTAGTCGTCTACTAGGAATACCGCGGATAGAATGCTGGCGTCGGCAGTCTCCCCTTTCTCGGCCTGGCTATAGGTATATTACTAGGCTTGATTTATACTATCGTCGATAATAAGCAACGCTATTAGAAGCTTAGTAAAGAAGCTATACCCGAGTCCCGCTTGCCGCTAGCTATGGTTAGGGCTATCGCGCTGCCCGTTAGAATGTTCTGCTTTATATAGACGAACTCCCCTAGTATCTACTAGTCTATTAATATTATCCTGGCCGCTCCTTTTAGATTTGGCACTATTTTAGTCTTTATTACTATTCTAGTATACCTGCTCGATTTATATACGATCTATATAGTATCTATACTAGCTACTAGCGCTATCCTTAGAGTATTTATCAGAGCTGCCTTCCCTCTCTTTACTACCTATATATTTAAAACCCTAGGGATTTACTAGGCGAGCTCTATTCTAGCCTTCCTAACCATAGGTTATTTATAGTTTCCCTTTATTATATATAAATATAGGGGTAAGATTCGAATAAGATATAAATATATATATAAAGCTACGGTCCTTATAGCTCGTATACTAGCTAAGAGAGAGGAACTCGTAAGCTAAGAGCTAGATAATATATAATTAGATAGTTACGCGTATAGGAGTAATAAGTCGTAAATAGAGGCTAAAGATTAAGAATCTAGAGTTATATAGAAGCTTATACCCGCCACCAGTATATAGTGCGTGCTAATATTAAGATTGCCCGGGTAGTAGTTTAAACATTATCCTTTCCTAGTTACGCGGTTTTCCGTTTGTCTGTAATAAGTAAAGCCCCCGGTTTCTAATTAAACTCTTTCTTCTTTATAGTAAGTCTCCGTACCTAGCGGACCGCTACCTTTTCGAAAGTCGACCTTAAGAAGATAACTAAAAGACAGTTAATCCCTAATAGCTGTATATTAAAAGCCGAAAAGTATTTATAGCGAGCATTTAGTAGTAATAGAAAAGTGCCCTTAGTATAATATAACAAAGTAGAAAAAAGTATAATTATACTCCTATAGTATCTTATATCCCTATATAGTATCTATCTAGAGCGCTTCTTTACTAATAGAAAGACGGCAGGTAGTAGAGTATAAGATCGTCGAAATAGGAGCCTATAAACTAGAGATCGGCGTAGGTTTCTTATATAGCCTATATTAACGTTGCTTATAACGAGGGCTTATTAGTACATATAAGACGCGTAAGAAGCTAATTGCTATCGTAATTAACTAAATCTAGAAAGTGCCTAAGTATATAATTCTATTAAAACTTTAGAGCGAATGGCTTCTATCTAGTATAAAATTCCCTCGTAGGATCGGGTAGTTATAATTAAGCCTAGAAGCGGAGACATTAGTAGAGCTCGGGATCTAGGGTAAGGGCCTTGGAATTACTTATAATTAGCTCGCTATAGGATATATCTTAATAGTATATAGGGCATAAACTTATTTATTAATTTAGGGGCTACTTAGAGAGTAGTATAAAAAGACAAGGCTATTCCGAGCTCGGAAGGCTATATTAAGTTATACTATATATAAAACCCGAGAACTAGTAGAAAGTTTAATAGAATGCTTTTTATTTATTTATTTCGCCCTTATATACCTAGGAGTTACCTATAGCCTTATATAATATCCCCTACGTTATAATCTTAATAATCTTAATTATTTATCGATTAGAGAAGATTCTAAAATATCTACTACTTTACTTCTTAATCCCTAGCGCTATATTACTAATAACGATAATAATAGTAACTCCTTTTTCTATAAGGCCGTTAACGAGTCCCTGCCTATTATAAACGATCTTAGTAATGCTTTAATAAGAATAGGCTATACTACCGACTATCCGCTAGTAAACCTTATAGCCGATAACGATCTTAATCTCTACGAAACCGCCCTAATTAATATCCTTACCCTAGTAAAACCTAGTAGTAGTACTAATGTCTAGTATATCGATATACCCCCCGACTCCGCGAGCCCTATATACTATACCGTTAGTCTAGACTTCGTTATCTAGGTCTATAGTAAGATTAAGCTTACGCTATTTAATAGCGAGCAGCGGATTATTAAAGAAGGTAACCTAACTATCTAACGCTTAACCCTATACTAGTAGCGAAACCTAAGTAAGATAAAGTAGTTATATATAGTAGGAGTAATAACCGAATTATAGCTAGTAGTTACTAAAAATAACGGCATATTAGCTATAGAGTTTCCTAGGCACTAAGTTAGATATTTTCTAATAATCTAAAAATAGCAAGTCGAGTAGATATACGTTATCCTATAATTGCTTATTAGTAGAAATTATAGAAATAGATATAAGCTATGTCGCTAAAGGGCAGAAAATACTATTTATTTTGACTACGAAAAGCCTCGCTATAAACTTAGATATATAGATTAAGGCAGAGTAATAGTAGGTAAGATATATAGGAATTCCCTAAAGTACCTAAATACTAAGTAGGAAATAACTATATAATAAAAGATAAGGCCGATACTTAAAAAGTTTCGTATAGATAAGGGGATTAAGATCGAGCTAGTTCGCATAGTATCCTATAGCCTATAGCCACGCTATTGTTTACTAATAGAAGAGGTGCCTATTTAATAATTCTCGAGGGCTATAACGAAGCACTGCCTACTTATTAGTATTAGATTATATAAGGCCTTTATAGGATAAGTACTTCCTAGAGTTACTCCTGTCTGTTTTTAGACTTTATCGGTCTATAGTAACCCTACGCTACGTTATCTACTTATTCCTTCGATAATAGCTGGATAATATCTATTTCTTTACCTTTATAGTACGCGATAATTACGGCGATATTATATCGATAAATTAACTAGGTAACGCTTTTATAGACCTTAAACCCAGTTCTAGTCTGGCTATAGATAAATATAGGCTCGAATAGGTAATAGGATATAGGGCCGAATTAATTCTTATTAAGTAGCGCTACTCTCCTAGTCTAGTAGACCATTTATAGGTCAGGGCTATTACTACTATTTATTTAACTTCGTCGTATCTTAGCTATTAGTCGAAATAGTAGGGAATTATTATTTATAAATATCTCCTTATTTATATCTTTATTTTATAGCTAGGTTATTATATAATAGTTTTTATTATAAAATAAGATACTATATTTAGCTATCTTATTTAGTCTAATTAGAAATCCCCTAGCATTAGCAGCCTATTATCTAGGATATATCTTATATAAGTTTTATTAATGCTCTTATAATCCTACCGAATCTTCGTTATAAGCGCTTTTAGAAACTTTACGGAGTTACTATAGAAATATAACTAGATACTTCTATCTTACTAACTAGCCTATAAAATAATAGAGCTACTAAATAGGAAGTATCCTTTATCTATATACTGCCTAGCAAAACTAAGAAACTTATATACCTCTATATATTCTTAATACGATTTAAAGTATAGCTATCCCGCGAATATATTAAGTTTAACTATAATAGGTCAAGGAATTTAGGATTTTAGTTTCTCGGGTACTATATAAAGGTCTAATAAATCTAATAGATAATATCTTAAGTTTAGTTATAGTATATATAGATATAGAGCTATATACTACGAGGTTATAATATTTAGTAAGAGCTCTTAAGCTTTAAATAGGCTAATTATTATTATAAAATTAAGTAAACCGTTCCCTAAGACTTAGCGGGGGGCTATAAGGATCTATTAAATAGGTCGCTAATATAAGTCCATTACGATAGATTTGCCCTATATCTTATAGTATAAGCAAAGTCTGTAGACACATAAAGCCATCTACGTAAATTAGCTATGATTTCTAGACAGACTGCTACACTAGTGTTTAATAGTGCCTCGAAAGTAGGCATATACGCCTTGGAGTTGTTGCGAAGTATACTACTCTGCACGAACTCCAGTTCACGCTCCTGTTCTTCCCGAAAGGTAGCTTAAAGATTATCTGGCGTATTAAACTCGCGGCTTCTATAGAGTATCTAACCTATCTCTAACGATTCTAGTTCTTCTATAAAGAGGTATCGATCTTTAGTAATATACGGTCGATATCTAGTATCTAAGGTCTAAGCTTTATCCTCGAGAAAAGCATTTACGAGATCCTTAGATAAGTACCTATCGTTCTTAGTACGAGACGCGGCCTAAAGCCTCTACTAGTATAGATATCGCTTCCCTTATATCGCCTAGAGGGGCATACTACGCCTCATATCTATCTATATCTCTGAAATAGCCTATGCGAGAATATCTAATACCTCGATTAGGGAGCTCGTAATCTTTAAAGAAAATGCCTATATTTCTAACCATATCTTATCTAGGATATAAAAGACAATAGATTATCCCTTTCCTAGCCTTCTTATTCTTATATAGGCTATATATATTATTAGCGAATATTATAAGTAACTCTAATATAGAAGTCTTACCTTAAATAAGCCTATCTTTAGTTAAATTTGCTCCTAGAGTAACGGCTACGCGATAATTATTAAGTAGCCTTAAGTTAGTCCCTTAGGTATAAGCCTTATCTAAGAATATAAGATAGATATCGAGTTACTCAGCAAAAGATAATATATATAATAGCTCTATACGCCCTTTCTAGTCGAGAATATAGAGGTTATTACTATTATCGAAGAAGATAATAGCTTAATTCCTTTTATAGTCGGGAAGCATTTTAAGCTATTAATAAGTAACTCCTATATTATCTAACTCTAATATCTATACTCTAATATTAATAATAACTCGAATAGTCTTTTCTATTTTCATTACTGTTAATAATACCCTTTCCGCGTTAGACCTATTAATACTATTCTTTTGCTTTATTATAATAATAGAATTCTCTAGCTAAAGGAGGTACTCTAAAATAAGAGCATTTATATACTTTTAGTCTTCGAGGTCTAGCTACTCTATAGTAAGAGGTAGTATACTACGAGAGTCGTTTATTCTACTAAAGCTAGTAGTAGTATAATCTTTTACCTTACCGATATCCTACCCTAATATAGAAAGCTTATAAGGGAACTCTTTTATTTCTTTAGGGAAAACGAGGTATACTAAGTAATAATCGATAGTACCTTTAGCAAAACGGAGACGAGGGAAGATTTCCTCGATACACTATAAATAATCCTCTAAGTTAACTCTATCTAATTAGGAGAAGGCGGTCAGTAAATTATTAGAGTCTTTGACTAATTCCTAATACTCTAGGTCGGCCTAATTAGACTTACGAAGATAGGAGAACGCTAAAAAAAGTTCGTTATCCTTTAGTCTACTATAGTAGTACCCTAACGATATTAGGATAATAACGATATCGGGATAACTAAACTCGGACCGCGCGCTTAGGTTATCTTTAGCTCGATATAGTACTATAAGTCTTATCGCTAGTAATCTACTAAGAGCAAGACTATAGTTAACTCTCTACTACTTCTATATAAATACGAAGGCTAAAACCCCTTTGGTAAGGAGTCCTCTTAGCAAAAGTAATATACTCTTAGTTATTTCCCCCTACAATCCCTATTAAACTAAAGCCTCGATACTATTCCTATTAGATTAATTTAGACGCTATTTTATAATATATATAATAATAGTATCTCGAACCGGCTACGGCTCTCTTATAACTAGGAATCTAATAAGACCTGTTTTATAGACTTAGTTTGCAATCTATATAAGAATCCGCTCTTAAGTATCTTATTATAGAATCCTTATCTATAGGAAATAACCGCTTAGACTAGGATATATTTTAATTAAGTCTAGGTATTCTATCTTTATAGATATAATATAACTTCTAAATATACTAAGGAGTCGTTATATATAAACCCACCGCTCGGGGCTATAATTAATAGGGCGCTATATACCTATAGTATAGACTTACTTAAACTTAACGTTAAAGTTCTCGTTACTCTTATCTACGATATCGCGGCAAGATCTTATAAGAAATTCTTGCGATCTAAGTAACGAGCGGCCAATAGCTATCTTTTCTAAAATAACTCGATTAATTACTATAAGTTTAAATAATAGAACGTGCTCTAGCTAAACAAGGAGAACCCCGCCTATTGCTATATAACCCTAGTAAATGTTATAGACTGCCTTTACTTCTATTTCCCTAAGCTTAACCGCCCGAGAAAATAGCATATAAAAGACCTGCCTATCTAACAAGCCTCCTAACTTAGCTACTAATATATCGAGTATCTATTTAGCTTATAACTTAGTAACTATTACTTAAACCAGGCGATCTCCGTCTACGAGAGCTATAGCGACTATAGGCATAATAATAGAAGACTTTCCTTCGCCTATATTTAATTATATAACCACGTTTTTGCTAGATAAAGGGGCTTGTATTTCTATAGTAATCCGTTCTTAAACTTCTCGGATTATAATACCGCTCTCGACCTTAAGTAAGAGGGATTCGGGATAATTATACGCGCTCTAATTTATATAACCGGGATTCTATAGTTCCTCGATGAACTTCGTTGCGTTACTAGCGCAGGCTAATAGTCGTTTTACCTGTTGCAGCCGGGTCAAGGCCACCTATAGCCTCTTTTATTTAGCCATAAACAAGTGCATGTAGTGCTTTGGACTGCTAGGCTACGAGAGCCGAATGAATTATATACTGTTTCTAAGCCGAGCTAATAAGGAAGGTAAAGGGAGGAGATAAAAATATCCTATCGATATTAATATCGTTTAAACCTTAGTATTTCACCTACGACTAACTCTTTTCCTGGTAGACTTATTATTATATATAATATAAATATTCTATAAGTAGACTTATAAATATACGATAATATATAAAAATAATATAGAATAAGAGTCCTTAGCGTAAAAGGAAAATATTATTAAGCTAGATACCGATTTAAGAGAGTAATAGCTCTATAAGACTATAATAAAACTTATTACTATAGCTAAAGGTAGCGAGACCGCGGTACTTATAATAATAATAAAGCTACGTTATTAAAGGCGCTCTAGAGATCTTCGTTCGGGATAGTTCCGAACTTAATTAATTATAAGTCGAACTTAAATTTATAGGCCTTAAACATGTCTTATTTTGCCGACTATAGTTAGTACAGAATATATTACGGGTTAATACGATAATATAGTAACGTAAAGTGTTTAAAACTTACCATTTATTAACGATTATTAATAAAAGCATTTATAAATATTCTGTTTATATAGCCTATAACCCTACCCTAGACCTTTAGCCACTGATTAAAGAGAGAACGTATGGTAGTCTATAATCTATAGGAGGCTATCCTTTACTTTAAATATGAAATTTGAAAATTAAGTAGCTATAAATCTATTATCGCGTTTGCCCTTTATTAAAGACGACCTTCTTTAGCATATAGCTACCTAGCGGGCAAAGAGCCATATATATCGGAATCCTAGAACCTACCCGTTTTAGGAATAGTAGTAAGTATGCGTATTTACGTAGTGCCGGCCCTAGTAGTGCCTTAAGAAAGGATATTAGGCCCTTTCTAGCCTCTTTAGGTATATCGTGCTTATCCCGTAAATATATCGTTACCCGCGACCCCTTAATAGAAAGAGTATATTCGTATCTAGGGTAAGCGTAAATAAGAAGGTTTATAGTAAGGTCTTTGCATAAGCCTAAATTAGCCAAAAATTCTAGATTAAATATCGTCGATAAGGCGGATAGCGTACTACTACTACTTCTAGGTATCGTCAATAGTAATATAAATATAATAAGCCGGCCGTAGGGGTCGGTAAAGGTTACTATCTATATTAAAGGCAGATGTCGAGGAAAACGCGATGCTCTCCCCTAACCGGGGACTTCTAATATACAGCTAAACTTAGGCAGGCAAGGTAAGCGTCAAAGAGGCAAGACGATCTAATAGCGGGGGCCAGTCGGATGCGGGCCGAGAGGTAGTGAACGGGAATAGGCAAGGAACACTAAGAGCTCGTTCGTTGCCGAGCTATTCTTATTTGACCTAGCTATGCTTATATAATACGCTACGCGTAAACATTCGATAATATTCGACTCGGGCCTGCGTAGATCCGTCTATATATATCCTAACCCTTACCTAACGCTCTTTAAGCAACGAGTACCCTCTCCTATTATAGAGTAGGAGAAGTATATTAACGAAGGGCTCTATTCAGAGGCCGAGGATTACGTATTCCGTCCCGGCACTATACCGCCGGATCGTCGAGCCTAACTCCCCCCGACTCCTCCCGCGACCGAAGAACGATACATAGCTATATAGAACGTAGGTAGCCGAAGAATTCGCGAATATAAACGGAAAGCAGAAGAGGGTAATGTACTATCCTTCGCCGAATTTGACTTTAAAGCTTAGTATTATAGCTCTAAGTCTATCGAGCGTCTTATTAGCAAGCACGACTACGATATAAGGTACGCGAGGCTAGTCGTCTGTATACCTTCGATGGTTTACGAGTATTTCTCTACCTATGTCGTTAAGGTCTTTAAGGATTAATTAAGGTATATAGGAGATAGCGAAGGTATTGATAGTAGGTTTGCGTCGAGGATTACTAGTATTAGCTTAGCGCGTATTTTTCTAGATAGCGATGAAGTAGACTCGAGGATAGTACGGCGCTAACTAGATGGCTAATTTTAGCACAAGGATTCGATTTATCTAGGCATTATACTAGAGGTCTTATAGTTATAGGATAGAAAGGATTTAAGATAGTTAGTAGAAGACTATATATTAGGCTCTAATAGTAAGATTAAAGCTATTATTAGATTCGATATTAATCCGCTTAGCAAAGAGTTAACTATCTCTCTATAGAGAGTAAAGTTTACGTAGTTAGAGGATAAGGATATGTATTCCCTTAAGGCTAACCTAAAAGTATTGCAAAAGGTAGGATAGTCCTCGGAGCCGTCCGTGGAAGGGCACGAACTAACCTATTATAGCCATTTCGATAGGTTAATGGCTCCTCTGCGAATCAAGACGAATTCTTAGCTATTCCTCTTAACGATTTCTCTAGCGACGAAGTATCTAAGGCTTACGAATCGATTTAGCTATCGATTGCCCTAGGTCGCCTCTCTAGCTTTCTTATAGATACCGAGCAACTATAGAAAAGGAGGGAGTCTACACGTAGCGAATAGCCTAGATAGCCTTTAAAAAGAATACGGCTTCTATCTAGCTCCCTAGAGGAGCTTAGGTTTAAGGACGAGGCAAAGTTTGCTAATAAAGAGAATGCTACGGCTAATAAGACTAAGGCACTAGATTAGGACTTTAAGCTTAAGCCTAAGTAAAAAACCGGTTAATACGGGCAGGTAGTATAAACTAGAATAATATACTAGTTATGCTAAATATAGTATTGAATTCGTACCTAAGTTTTCCTAGCCTTTAGTCGGTAGGTATTCAACTCGAGTACCACGATTGCTTCCCGCTTTCGGGCAAGCTTATTCTTATTAACCTTCGTATCTGATTCAGCACCAAAGACGCGTCGTGTCAGAAGGCGTAAATGGCTTGCAGTTCGCCGAACGACGAGGCGTGGTGCACTTGCATCGCTACAACACTTCATCGCTACAACACTTCATCGCTACAACACTTCATCGCTACAACACTTCATCGCTACAACACTTCATCGACGAGGTAGATGCGACGCGGCTGGGTGGGCAGGCCGGCGCGCGGCGGGTGGACGAGATTCTGGGAGCGCAGGCGCATGGAGAGAGCCTGCGACTCGGTGATGATGCGCGCGTCCGTCTCCTTGGACCAGCCCTCACTATCGTTTGTCTGTTGCAGGTCAGAGCCGTCAGCGGCGCAGGTGAAGCGCCACGTCCCCGGACGAATGTTGGGCACCGTCTCGCGCAGGGGAAAGTACAGGCCCATCTTGGCCCTGTCGCCATCCTGCGCCATGTCCAGCGGCGGCGTGTCGAAGACGGCCTGGTTGAAGGTCTCCCAGCCGGTGCCTCCCCGCTCGCGCTCCACGGGCTTGGGCAGCGCGTCGCGCACCTTTTCGCGCGCGAGACCGCCGTTCTTGTAGCACAGCATGAACATGTAGTGGCCGGCGGTGGTCGGGTGGTTGAAGAAGTGGTACGCGCCATCAGGGCGGTAGGCTGGCGTGTTCATGAGGAACGTGGTCGACGTGCCGAGCGAGACGATGGCGTCGAGCGGCCGCAGCGGGAGCGCGAGGATGCTCGCCGGGTTGTCGCCGGTGAAGGGCACGACCTGGCAGTCCTATCGCTACAACTCAAAGCCAATCCTCGTCAACTCCAACTCTACAGCAACTCGCCTCTACGGCAACTCCGCCTCTACAACAGCATCTCTTCAACCACGTGAGACTAGACCAAGATCCCAGAATGTGCACCGAGCGCGAGCTAGATATTATTTGTCTCAACATTGCTATTAATCACCGCATCAGGGCTCTTTTCTAGCCGGTTCGACGGGCTATCGGTGGAGAAATCGGCGCCCACGTCTCTACAATTACGGCCTTAGGACGCGAAGTCACGGATAGCCATGCCGAGACGCTTGTGACAGGACAAATGGCCGAGCCCGAAATAACCGGGGGCCTCGCCGTGATCCTGCAGCACCCCGAGACGATCATTGCTTTGATAAAGGGCTCGAAGCGGTTATCAAAGACTATCCTACCTTTTCGGCCCTAAATGAACTATTCTATACTATATCGTGCGGAACGGTCATACTTAACGATATATCCGTTTTCGATCTCCTTCTATACACGACCCCGCAAGAAGTTAACGATAGAGACGACGACCTAGGTTTCCTTCGCAAACGATTCGATACTTGCGTAAAAGCAGTATGCCAGAAGAAGCCAGACGTGGTGCTCTGTGCAGGGAGATACCGATCTATAATTAGATTGGACAAGGAAAGTTATAATCATTTGGTGGGGGGGGCTTCGAAGCTAGAAAGCATTGGTATAGGCCATACCTTCCAAGATCGCGAGGGTAGAGACGACACCAACGTTCGTATTAAGGATGCGACTGGGAACACTACGCGCATTCGCCGGGTCAACGCTTTTCATCCCAGCGCCGCTTTACATTATTCGTTTCAATATCACAGCCGCTTCCGGCAGCTACTGCTACTCGCAGTCTCCGAGGCATGCGGCGCGTATGTCGGAAACTGGACCGAGTCTAGTTAGATGGACGACTTGAGGGACGCTTGTGCTAAGCAATCTGAGGAGCTACGTGCCAACCGTGAAGAGTTTTCGTCCGACGGGGACGAATTTAAGTCTAATTTCGAGGACGACTCTAATTCCGAGAGCACTGACAGCCTCAGAGGCGAGGGCGAGCGAGTTATCTCGCATTATTGCTCTTCGTTAAATAAAGTCGTCAAAGCCATTCGTACGATCGCAATGTCTCACGGAGACCCATACGAACGCCTTCTCAACAGCTTGCTCACCACACGGCTCAACGACGCAAGCCTTGCTTTGCGATATATACATCACTTAGAGAATAAGGATAACTGGTCAATGCTAGAACTTCTTGTTTCCGCCACCTGCGACTTAATAAAACAGGACTTCGCTACTTATAAATAGTCTAGAAACAACGCTGTTAAGCAAACAATCGTGGATAGTATCCGACGGCTTGCAAGCTATGTTAGCGGCTCGGAAGTATATGGCATGGATTTTGATGTCGAAAAAGCAATAAACGTCTTCCTCTACATAGCTAAGGCGCTTAAGCGCATTTTAGGGGACCTCATGATATAGCGCCACGTGGGATCGCCGGATGAAGGCTCGGCGGAGATCGATTCAGATAGTGAGTGGTGGTGTACCACTGATATCTTGCTTTAGAGTGCATTTCTCAGCTCAGCGCCCAAAGCTGGACTTGGTCGGGATCATTGAGCCCGCTCGTCATCCTAGCCTTTGCATCAGGTTCTACTGCGATGCTACAATACTTAAGGCTCTGGTCCTGGCCAGGGACAGCCGTTCGCTTTCGTTGATTGTGTTGCTACCGGGTAGCAGCATTCGCCTCGTCGCGGCGATTTGGCGAAGTGGATGCGACAGGGGGGTCGTAGCCGCCATGGAGCTTTTTCATTGGAGGGTGATCGGGGTTATGACAGGGGGTTTGTGGCGGCCATGGACGTATTTCATTGGAAGCTTGTCGTCGGGTGTCTCGTTGGATTTCTGCAGACTCAGGCTTCGGCCGTTTTGCCAGCAAATCTCAACTTTGATCGCGCCAAAAATGCTTACTTCAGCGAAATGAACTAAATAAAATATCTAGCTAGATATATTACTGAATTTCGCATCGATTGATACTATTTGCATCGGTACAGCGGTCGTGGTTGATCATTGGCACGACGAAGACTGCCATTTGTGGTGCACGTCGAATTTCACTGTAAAACGTGGCCACAGGCCAACGCCCACACTAAACTCAGCTCTGATTATGCGCCAGTTTGACTGGACGACTCACCACCTCGATCTCCTCAACCGGTCCCTGCACGACGTCGTGTCTCGTCGTACTTTCATCAAAATACACTCTTTTCGTCCGTGCACGCGGCACATCCCTTCCCCACGTACGAGTAATGCATGTGTTGCAGTCGACGCATCTGTTTTCTGATTCCCTCGTGGCGCCACGTGAACCCTCGTAGTAGCTTCTTGCTTGTCTCCGCCATGGGATAAGTACACTGCTGAGCAGGCAAAGTGGGCGGGTAAAGGCTACGGAGAGACGTTACACCGTACACAAAATGCTAGTAATCAACCGGAAACATCTAAGCTTGGATCAATGGCAGCCAATAGACAACTGCCAGCAGCTCGGTCAAAGCTGTGCCGACAGCCTCAGAAAGTATTATCGCCTGCGGCTGTATGCATCATAAAGTGGCTACAATGATGTTTTGTAGTACTGGTCAATTTTTCTTCATGCCTCAACTGAAACCTGACGAGTGGATGTTGACCGGTCGCTCAGACCCCTCGGTGAAGCTGAGCGGTGAAGCCTGAATGTGAGGCGGAACCTGACGGACAGCCCGGTTTCCAAGCTAGCAAGGGTGAGTGGCAGTGGCGACTGTTGGGTGGCTGAAATGGCACCGTATAACACGTCTCGGTAGTCAGACAGACCGTTGGTCAGACCAAGACCCAATGGGCGCAGCACGCTTCTGCAAGGCTTGCCGAGATTGTTCGCGATTGATCACACAGACTAGGCAAATTCGGTGTGCTACGAGGGCAGATACGAAGGAAATACTGATAAGTATGCCAGGCTTGACGGCTTTATAAACTCGTCGTCATGAATTTCTTGAGAAGTCTATCACATTGTCAACCACTTTAAGACAATGGCTGAACTGAATCCATCAGATTGCCTCCCTGCAATCGACACTTCCAGCGCTTGTGTTCGAAGCTTACCACCGGAGATATGGGAACTTGTGCAAGGCTACCAGGACGTGGACAGCTTTTGCAGGGCTTATATTGCGCTGAATGGGCATTGCCGATACCCCAGAAATTCCGTCCGCGCTGAGGAACTTCTCAAGGTCCTCCCCCCCC
>JALHBY010000056.1:779066-928967 GCA_024340155.1 Tolypocladium pustulatum | reverse complement strand
CCCCCCCCCCCCCAAAATCATCACGTTGCCTCTTATCTTTCGGGTCTCTTGATGACCAGACTGCGCAATAACAAGTGCTCGCAAGGGATATCTACAATTCGCCCCCCAACTGCGGGCCTCTTAATTCTCTCCGGCTGTCAACCGTGCCAACTGCTGGGTCCGAAGGCTCTGTGCACGCCCTGCTCCTTGGCCCTTTGCCGGGACGGTAGAGAGTACCGCAGGACTGGCTGTCTGGCTCGTGAGTACTCCGTACCGCACCACACTGATCTCGTAGGGCCCCCAAAACCCCCCTGGCTGGTACTTGTGGATTGACCACCCTCAGGCCTCATCCACCTTGAGCCAGCATCCTGGCCAACGCACACGCCCCCCCGCTGATTCTTGTTCCTGCTCATCGCCGCAACCCTGCCGCCTCGGCCATTGTCAAAGGGACGCCGGGCTGCCGATCACCTAGACCAAAGTCGTCACAGGCCCTGCTCCTCTAAACAGACTGGCTCATCCACTGGCTCTCCCGCCGCCCACTTGCCTTGAACTGGACTGACGCACGTCAATTGGCATTCCTGGGCACTTAAGACTTCGCTGATCCCGCCTGAACTCCCAACATCCACGTTTCATCTCTAGGTGGGATCTTCTTGTCTCTGATCTGTATTGACGACTCGGCCTTTATTCTAGTCGGGATCACGCGTCTGATCAGCAAACCCTTTCCCTACCTTTACAACCCATCACGAACGTCTGGTGCACCCTCGCCGCATCAAGTACGGGCTCCCCGACACTGACGAAGAGAGAGCTCGTTTCCATCTCACATCACCCTTCCAACAAACGCCCCTGACGCCTCGGCAACTATCGCTCTCCCCAGGCCTCTTCTCTCCCTTCTTGCCACCATATTCTTGTCGCCCTGGCTTCAAAATGACAATGACTATGGACACATCCCAACCGCAGCGCTTCGGTCCTCCGATGAGTTTTGACTACCCTACCCACGGGCAACCTGCTTTCTCGAACCCGTGGTCGTCGTCTTCTTCGTCCCCACATTCGGCTGCCACCGCAAGCAACCCCATCTTCGTTGCCGGCCAGCAGCTTCCAGGCATGAACCACAGCATCATGGCTGCAAAGCCTCACTCTGGTAGGGCTAGTACCAGCAGTGCGTCGTCGATGGCGTCTTATGGCTCTATGCCCGTTGCCGCCACATCAGCAGGTATGCACGATGCCCCCTCCTCCCTGACGGCAGTTCCCAAGGGCGGTGCAGCTTACTCGGCGTCCATCAAGATCTTATGAGCATGAGCCGTCTGCACACTACTTCTGCAGGCTACACTGATGCCACCTACGCCACTTCCGCTTCTCCTGTCAGTGGCCACTTTGCGCCTACATCGGCCCCGCCGTATGAAGCCCTGGGATACGCGCCGGCCCCTGGCCGGCCTGGCTTTGCCATGGGTCCGGAGGCTGACTCTGCGAGGAGATTCTCTCAACAACCGTTGGTGCCCTCAGATATCGTCTTCCATCACGGCAATGTGGTGGTTTACAGAATGATGAGGCTAACAGTGGCAGCAGAGGCATGCAATCGCATGCAGATGACCGGAGGAGTTTTGCCGACGCGCTCGACGCAAGCCATGGCATGCTCGCTATGAGCCAAGAGACTCCCCGAAATATTTATGGCAGCCGACACGACCGTTCCTCCGTGGACTCGTACGGTTTCCCTTCAACACATTCTACGAGCTCATCCATATCATCCAGCGGCAATTTTAGTTCCTACTATGGCGACTCGGTCTCGGATTACTCCACCGCTGGCTCAGATATTGAGTCGGTTAACTCGAGGACCCTGCCCAGACCGCAAGGACTTATGGGCTCCCAAATGCCGCCAGCACCGCAGTCGATGATGGGCCAATTCAGCTCGAAGGTGTCATCGAGCACCCAGAAAAAGCACAAGTGCAAGGTTTGCGACAAGCGATTTACCCGACCAAGCTCGCTCCAGACGCACATGTACAGCCACACTGGCGAGAAGCGTAAGTGCCCTTTCGCTTTCGCCGCGACCTGGCCCTATTGGATATTCTGAATGAGAATGGATATCCTGAATGAAATGCCGATGCTAACATAGGGCACAGCATTCGCCTGCGAGGTCGAGGGATGTGGGCGCCACTTCTCCGTCGTCTCCAATCTTCGACGACACCGAAAAGTCCATCGGGGTGACGCTCGGTCGGAAGCAGGCTCGGAGGACCACCAGTCAGACTAAATCTGGAAGACCATATTATGACATGCATGGAACATCGACGACACTCGGGCTTCATCATACCCTCTCGTCTTGAGCGAGACAACATGTTCACCCTACCATCCTTTATATACCGAACCCACGAACGGTCCAAATGTCCGACCCTAAAATAACTGTGGACCAGCTACCGTTTTCATCGAACGACATTGCGGAGATTTTGAACGATGTTTCTATTACCTGGAAATTCATCTACGACAACAGTGGCACAGATAAGGCGAGGAAAGGGTCGTGGAGGCCAGAAGCCGTGGCGAGGAAGCCCGGCTGTGTATATGATTTGAGTCGACATTTTCGGGCGGTAGTTTTGCATTGAGCGAGCTCGTCTATTGAGAGGAAGCCACGCGATGTACCTTTTTGGGTCGGAATTTCCTGGATGGTTACCCATCGGCCCACAGGGGCTGCATGGGTCAACCCAAAAGATACCCATCCACGGCGTTGAGGTTGCCATTTGGGGCTATGTTATTTATGCAGAGCCATCGGCTGAGGCGCATTATACGGTCTGATGCGTTTTCGCTTTCTGCGTTGCCCGATCCGGGCAGAGTCGCCGACGAGAGGCTCGGGGAAAGAAGGACGGATCCTGGATTGCTCGCTTCGCCGACAAGGTCAGACCAGTGTACGAATATTCTTTTACCTTGCAGGTGATGATATACCCGATTGAAACATGGTGTTGTCAAGTTGTGCTTTCGACGTACATCTGAGTGTGTCCCGTGAAAGGCTGGCCAGATAGGTCGGCAGGGTGCAGAACTGCGCATCGTTCTTGCGGCATGCACGATGATAGGGCGATTGCATTGAAAGCACTTTTGGGCAGCAGACGTAGCGGAAATAGACATGCATGGTGGATGTTACGGGGTGCTGAGAGAAGCCCTGGACTTCTGAGTTTGAGTCGGGCCGTATGTGACGAGTACCCAAGGTCGTGCTGCAACGCACCACGAGGCTCCGATTGAGATGTCCATCTCCACATGGATTCATAATGCGGCTGGTGGGTTACTGGATGTAGAAGGCGGAGGCCGTTGAGAGGTTGCTCAAGCGACCTTCCAAATTCTCTTGGCATTATCAGCTCCGCATTTGGAGTGTGGTGCCCCGTCATATGGGGAAGCACGAGGCGTCGCGTGATGTTTAGCGTTGGAGTTTGCCGACATCATCTCGAGCTGCTGAGTGGGCGAGCATGGGAGTCCGGGTGCCTCAGCTTGATGGATGGCTTTGCCCGAAATGCCATATTCTCCTAAACTGGCCCGGGGAAAGGGGGCCCTGCTGGAGCTCGGACACTCGTCCCGAACGGGGCGCTGGAACAGGGCCGGAAAGGGGGGACGGGCCTTGTACGGGATGCATCTCTGGTGTGCACCTTGAAATGCAGACCAGATCGTGACGGATAGAACAAGGGGAGTGGTGTGCCCCGTAATGCAAGCCCGCTTTGCATCTCCCGGGAGGCGCAATTAGATGTCATGTTTGTCAAGGGGGGGAGGACCCAGGCATCCAGGGCACGGGCAAGGCGAATTTGCCAAAGGCCCGTCTCACGGTTTTTCGAGGATTCTGCAGCGCTTCTTCTCTTTTTCCCGGTACAGTAATGTTGCCATCTCAACTCGCGTCTTGGGCAACAACGCGAAACAAGGACGCGCAAGCGGATGCTCCACCTCGGACTCTGCTACGAGTACTGCCGGCACGCCCCCCAATGCAGTTGGGGTTCCCTCAAGCGATGCGTGCCCAGTCCTCCCAGGTACTTACACGACATACGCTGTGCTTGCTGGCCGGCGTTGGTATTTCGACGGGTTCAAAGAGACATGGGGGCGTGCCAGCAGAAGCGCGAGGCGGAACATTGCGGGAGATCACGCATCCGACGGGGAATGGCACGGGCGTTTCAGAGGCGCCCATCACTACTCAAGGGGCCAGAACGGGCCCAGATAGCACTGTTGTCAAGACCGGACAAGCTTTGTGGGGTTGGGGGAGAGCGACAGGGGGAGGCTTTCGCAGCTGGTTCGTGGGGGGAGAAAGATATGGGAGGGTGTGCATCTAGGTGGGTGGCATGGGTGGGAGCAAGTGGCTGACTGGGGTGGGGACAGCGGTGGGGATGCCAATCGTCTTTTCGACGATTGAGCAAGCGACAACACCAGCGCGGGCCTGCAAGACAGGGAAGTGGTATCCGTACAGTAGAAGCGCAGGCGCGAATACGGTATTGGTGGTCGGTATTGTACGTCGACACCGGCGCTGCGGTGGAGGCGAGAGAAGATGAGATGAGACGAGACGAGACGAACGGAGCATTCCGGGGCGAGCGAGACGTAGAAGCAATCCTGACATGTATTGCATCACTGCTACGGTACTCGCATGTCGTAGTAGGCGCAATCAATTGCACGTGAGACGGGCCTCGCTTGCGGAACGTCTGCCTGTTGCAGAGGCGATGCGGCCATCATCAACGCCCGCAAACCCTGACATAGCATAGGTAAATACTCGCACTCGACAAGCCCGTGCTACTCGTGCGAGTAAGACGACGGCGCCTTATCTGCTTGCAGAGGAAGCCTCGGTGGCAAAGACAGCCAACGGCGCCCCAGGTCCCCCGCATCATCCGGTTGCACGTACGATTCAAGACGACGATGTAGCCTTCTCGCCTCTGCCAGGAAGGGAGTCCGTTTCCGCCTCCACGGGCGTGGAGATGGCGTTGCAGTACTCGGACGCATGTACGAGTAGCGACACGAAACGTCACCCAAGGGGGTTTGGGGTAATTACAAGCTTCGCGCAGACATGACCCGAGCTTCGCCGTCATCGTCAACCTCTCCCCCAAGCGTTGGCGGTGGATCCTTCAATTTAGAGATTAGCTTGAGAGCGTCGTAGCGAGTCCGGCTTTGAGAGCGACAAAACAATTGCTATTCTAGGTTGCGTCGGCGATGCTACGAGTAGAAGGGGGGCCGCAGCTTGGCCTAAGCTTATCCGCGTCCCCCGTCAGACCGCCAGACCGCCAGCCCGGTTCTCTACCTTACCTACCTTATGAACTACCAGCCGCTCGTTTCTTCCGCACTCCATCATCGCCCGTACCGCCTAGCATAGACGGTACCGGCAGCAGAAACGAGGCGACGTTGTGTGTACACTTACTTGTGCGCTGTACGTCAATGGCTTTGGAAGCGGTGCCTCCAGGGGAGTGGACGTGAGTAAGGGCAAAAGCGTGGGCCCCGTCGATGAGAGGAGGGGCCTCGTACCGCTTCCCGCCTATGATGATGCTGATGACGCCGGCGGCTGGTCGGATGCGGCGCGGGAAGCGATATTCAGGGTCCTGCGTGGCGGCTGGCGGCAATGTCGTCAAGCCTGACGTCCTCCTGGCCACCCGAGCTGGCAGACGATTGCAGCACGTGAAGGCGCTGCGTGGGTGGGCAATTGGACGCCTTGATTACGCCCAAGTATCCTTGCACATCAAATTGGCGTCAAGGTACCAGTGGTCCCGGGCGCCCCGTCGACGTTGAATTAGTCGAAGAGGCATGACGTCAAAGGCCCCAGCCCAGCGCCGCCCAAAAGCATGCCCGGGACGTCATTGCCCCGTCTGGTGGTTGGCTGGTGGCCCTGCAGCGGAGAAACGACCCCTGCCGGCACTCCCCTACGAATACCCCTTGCTAGCTCCGAAGGGGGGGGGCGTGTGGCAAGCACCCAGGCACTTTGGATATCCAGAAGGGTCTTGAATGCAGGCATTTTCTTCATCCAAGTACGTACCAGGCAAAGGAAAACGCAGTGGTTGCGGTGAAACGGCCTTGAAGGGGTGGGTGGAGGGACTGGCCTCATGAAGAAGCGCCAAAGAAATACGAATTCCCACAGTACTCGCCTCTAGGGTAGCCTGTATGTGCTAGGTTGTTTGGAATGTCCCGTCAGATAGAGTGCCTCTCGCCGTTTGTCGGCAACGACAGGCCCAGCGGCACCGCTTCTATTCGAAACACGCAAAAGATGTCGGTGTGCACCGTCTAGGAAACGAACCCGCTGGCTAGCTCCTCTTTCATGTGCCGACGGCGGGCAGTGGGCGAGGCAAGACTCCACGGGTCCGGGGGTGTGGAAACGAGATGGAAGGCCGCCCCCAGCACTCTTCCACTGAGCAGCGTCGCAACGGGGCCGCGGCTCCGTTTGATGTATTTTCAGCAGCAATCAAGCTTTTCCTGCTCTGCGACCACAGGGGCTGCGGGTGGGAAAGGCCAAGGCCCCCGCCGGCGTGAGATGCACTTCTGCAGCCGCCATCGCCGGACCTTCGCCTCGGGGCCTGTGAATGCCTGCCCGTCAAACCGGCGCGGCGGTGAGTGAGGCGCCCGGCCAATGCTTCCTGCCGAAATCGCTCGTATTCCAAGCAGGCCCTGACATCCACAGCGCGGAGATTCGAGGTCAGTTTCATGGTGATCGTTGCTGTTGTCGTGGGGACGTGTACGTGGACTTGCTCAATGAGTCGCCTCGCTCCGAGCGGCTACATACAGTCAGCGATACTCCGCGTATTCTCCATTCAAGATGCAATCACGAAACCTCACCCACTCGGTCCACTCCTTTGCATTCTCTGCAGCTCATACAGCGAGCATATGGTTACATACGTGGTTAGTTGATGACGGCTGCGCACGCAGCCCGTAGCTCGCTGCCGCCTCTCCCGAAGCATCGGAGCCGCTCCTCGCAGTTCCATGCTTCCCCCCCTTCATCGGAGCAGATATACAGAATAGGCCTTTGCAGCCCCTACGGCCTTCTCCCGAGCCGCTCGCCATGCCCGTCTTGGCAAGTCCGGTAGCGGCGCGGGAGCGTGATTGACAGCCGGCGGTTGCCAGATAAGCCATTCCACATCACCACCAGCCTCACCATCTGCAGCGGCTCGTGTTTCAACCAACGTCTCTTTCCAATAGCGGTAACCGTCACACGCCGTCTGGCTGCCAGATCACATCTATGTGGGGAAGGTCGTCGATGGTCCCCCCCGCGATCCTCGTCGTGTTGATCATTGATGTAGTAGGAAGTTGCTCCATATTATCACCTCAGCGGACAGGCCTGGGTAAGTATGTATAACGAATCCCCAAAGCATCTAGGCGGAGAGACCAAACACTACAAAGCGCTTCGCATCATCGCTTCTTTCTTCCACGCCATCACCAATTCGGCCGCCGACCGTGGTGGGCATCTTGACCCAACGACAAAAGTCACTTCAGAACGCCGCATCTTTTACTAGGACCGAGTGTAAGGTCGTCGGCTATCACTGCAACTCAGCAGGTCGGTGTGTTGACGTTGCCGTGGCCACGTTCTGCATCACAATGAGCGCTTTCACAGTCACAGGACGGTCTGGACAAGGCTGGCCAAATTTCACATTTCAGATTACCGCTACATTCCCACTTTGATACCAGCCGGTGCTAGCCTCGGCCATCTGCTGCCATATTTCCGCCAACCCTCAAAAAAAGAAGAAAAAAGTGCGTAATTTGCTTGACAGTCTAGGTGACGGAGACTTGCCTGAAGTGGATGTACATTGGAACGACGTGAAGAAGAAATAGACGAGGAGGGGAGGCCGAAAACAATGACGACCTTGCAGTATCTGGCATGAAAGTGTAAAAGAGCTAGACATTAACCAGTGTTCATGACCTCATGAAAAAAACAAGCTGATATAGGAAGAAAACCGTACAATAGACGGGGTGGTCGTGCTGGATGGTGGTACCGACGACTGCCTCTGGTGCCAACGGAGAAGCTATCGCCGTCGCCGGGATTTTAGGTGAAAGATGGTTGTGACCCGAGGATTCGCTGTCTAGGACTGGCCATCATTTGCGACAGTGCAACCCTTTGATGTATGGTATTCCGTGCCCCTTTTCAACGCCAAACGCAAACAAGACATGCAGGCTAAAACGACGACTCAACTCTCGGGCTGCCGTCTCACACGTGTGGTGCTCCAGGACGACCCTTGCCGAGAGACTCGAGAAGTTCATGCGGAGGAATCCTCTGCATGCCGCTTCCCCGGTCGTACATGGACGTAGGTGCTGGAGTGTATCCCTCTCGCTTCTTTCGCAACCGGTCCAGGACGATGCCGCCCAGCACCAGCAAGAGGATGAGACCCAGAGATATGGCCAACCCAATCAGAACGACAAAGACCAAGGGCATGTGGCTGACTTCTGTAGAGAAGAAGTTGTCCTTTTGCGTGAAAATCTTGGCAATGCTTCCAGCACCATTCGCCGAGTTGGTGGTGAGCACGTATGGCTGGAAATCTGTGCCGTTGTAAATCGCAGCCGAAACCTTGCCGACGTTGGGAATGTCGATCGAGCCCGTAAGCATCAAGATATGCTTGTCGTCCAGCATGTCTGTCTTGTCGTGGCTCTTGGTGAGCGTGAAGACTTGTAGACTTCGCAAAACGGTGCTCGCGGGGAGCGATGCGTTGGCAGACAGCCACTTGCTGCCGTCGAACTTCATTAAGAACACCCCGCCGTCTTTGGCCGATTTCCCAGCGATCCAAACTTGATTGGCATCGCTCGACGCCGGAGTAATCACCTCAACGGGCCCTGGAAGGCTGTCTGCGCCAGGGAAAGCTGCCCAGGTCTGCTTCTTAGCGTCATAGGATGTCATGTACCGCTTGTCGGTGCCGTTGGCCAGCATGTCGCCGCCAGCTATGAGCGTCGAGTCGCTGGACCACATGAGAGACAGTACTTCGCCCCCCAAGCCGGCTCCCGGCTGGATCCATTGCTCCGATTCTGCGTTGTAGACGCATATCCCAGGGCAATCCAAGGCTCCGGCTTTGGTGAAGGCGCCAGCGACGTAAACCTCAGCGGTGTCAGGTCTGACGCTGATGGCAAATACGGTGTCATTCCCGCCAGAGACAGGAGCCGGTTGATAGGCAAATGCCTTGTTCTTCAAGTCGAAGGCGACGACTCCGTTGACCTTGTTGCCATCAATGGAACCGCTGACTTTGCCTCCAGCATAGAGAACGCTTCCCCGAAGCGCAACTGTGGAAAAGGTAGAGTCGGCGGAAATGCCAGGACCTAGCCCGCTGACAGAACCCCCGTCACTCCCATCGATGAACACCAAGTTGTTGATTGTGGAGCCGTTTTTCGATTGAGCCGTGAAATGCCCCGCAAGAATCGTGATGTTACTATTGCCATTGTCGTAGAACGTCCCTGTGGTGACACCGGATAGAGCCTCGGTCGAGAGGACATCTCGGCGACTGACCTTGGAGGCAGCAGGTAATTGCGCTTGTATGTTGACTGGAAAATTCCCGAGGCCCGTGTCACTAAGAGTGGCCGCGCCGTTCGCGCCCAGTAGCGCTGACGACATCGACCCTGCAAAGAGAGTGTCGTTGTTGGGAAGGTCAAGGGTGGCGGCGGTGAGAAGACCATTGTAGGTGGGCATAGGACCTGCAAGATTCTGCAGCCAATTGCCTTTCGATGGAACCCAGATGGCGAAGCCATCAACGGGAGCCTCCGCATTGCTGTCGAACCCGTTGCATTTGGTGAATGATCCGGTGAAGGTAATGACAGTCTCCGTGGTATTTGCGGTAACGTTGACCAGTAGCGGGACAACATTTTGCACACGTCCGTTAACACCGGCTCCAAGCGTACTCCAGGTATTTGCCTTTGTGTCATACACGGCAACGTGATTCAAACCGTCCTTGCCCTTGGTCATTGTGTTGTTGAACTCGCCACCGGCATAGAGCTTGGAATCCTCCAGATGCAAGTCCAATACTTGTCCGTTGAGGCCGCCATCGAGCGACTTCACATCGTCATTCGGCCCTTGAACACTGACAATGTTGACGTGCTTGTCGGATGTGAAGTTTCCACCAATATAAGTCACGTCGCCAATTGTGACGAGCGACTTCACAGCTGAGTTTCGCTCGAAACCGGAGCCGAGTTTGTTGATCGCCGACTTATCCAGGTCCGATATTGAGGCGGACCCATTGTCTGGGTCGAAGTCGAAGAGTCCGTTGAGACCTCCGGTGGAGTTGATGAGGGTAAAACCCACCCGCTGGGCAACAATGGTCAGCTTCTCGACGTCCTGGCCCGCAAGCGGAGTTATCGTAACGCTGGGCTTGAAGCTGTCTGAGGTCTTCTCGATGTAACCAAAATAAATCTGGTCGTATTTATCGAAGTTGTTGGTCTGGAAGATGGTACTGGAAAAGTCGGCGTTGATGGTGCCAGTCGACATCGTTCCTGTCACATTGACCCGGCCTCTTGTATCGCAGGTCTCATCGGGCTTGCAGCCTGGCGTATACATGTTGACAGAGTAGTTCCCGGACTCTCGAATGCTGGGAAAAAATACAACGGAGGCTGACTTGGGCGTGATGTTCCCGGACAACTGTGCAGTCAGGTAATCCGCGTTACTTTGCAAAGAAGGTGAATGCTTCCAAGGACCGGTGGAGGTTGCGTTTGAAGGGAGTTCGACGCCTCCGCAGCTTGGCTCGTTGAAGTTAGCAACGGCATAGGCGAAAATGTCGTCTTGAAAAAGCTCGACACCTGCAAGGCCGGCGCCGCTGCCGTACCAGTCAGAGATGGCAATTTGAAAGCGGTTCATTCCCACGCTATTGACAAAGCGGAAATCTTGGAACTTGACATTTGGATCGTGGCTCAACGGGCACTCGCTCGTGCAGGTCGCATTTTGCCCTGTGGCAGGGTCGACGTAGGTCAGGTTCATGATTCCGTTGATTGGAAACGCAAGGAAGCGGAAGGTCTTGGTGCCTCGACCATCCTGGTTCGTGTTCCATAGTCTGAGCTTGGTAGGCTCAAAGCCAAAGCCGAACTGTGCCCCCCATGTGCCAGGGGTCTGGTCCTGCAGCAGCCAGGTTTTGCCAGCACCACCGGCGCCCGCAGCGCAAACTACACTCTTTGCGTCGCTGAAACCTTTCGTCGAGGCGCTGTTGGTGGCAGTGATGTTGGCCGTGGACAAGTTGATGATCTGGCCATCTGGTTGGCTTGGCGTACTGGCATTTCCCAGTCCGGTGAAACTCCCTCCAAAGATGATGTGGCCATTCGAAGCCTTGGTTATGGCTTCCACCGGGCCATTGAATCCAGCAAAGGGCAGATTTGTCCACCCTTTCGTACCGAACCACGCGAGGGCATTTGTCGAGTTCGCGCCCTTGAAGTTTCCACCGACATAGACGGTTCCTCGGTCCTGATCGCAGTATACGGCGTTGACCTCACCCTCGAGGCCTTTGAGGGATGTCACCTCGGTTGTGTTTGGGTTGAAGAGGGCGATTGCCGTCGATTCGGTGCCGTCCAGACTGGTGAAATTTCCGCCGATAATCACTCCGTTCAAATCGCCGTTTTTTTGCTTGAACGTACACATGGTCCGGATGAAGGCGTCGGTGGAGACGATTGGAACCAAGAGGCCGTTGGGCAGGCGTGTGAGAAGAGACTCGCTGCCATTTGTGCTAAGTGGCTTCGATACTTGGCCCTCGTATTGGTAGAGCGAGATGCCGTTGTAGTCTCCGGCGATGGCTATGCTCCCCAGATTAGAAAAATCAATGTTCGCTGACGGCGCTGGTTTGAATTCGACTGCCAGAGATAGCGACGGCGCGAGCGTTGCCAGTGCGAGCAGTCCGGAGCCCAGTGGCTGTGGTCGGCGCGCCGCACGCTGCCGTCGAAAGGGCAGCCGCATGGCTACGGCGTCGGCTATAGAGAGCCAGCGAGGAAGAAGGAGCTGGAGTTATAGACGTTCTATGAAGGAGTGTCCGGCCAGCGATGCGGTGGCAACAAGCATCTGAGGCCCGACGATGAGGTGCGTCGCGAGGGCCGTTCGACGGAGTGTTTGGTGTTGACAGACGGACGGTCGAACACGACAGGAACGGGCGGCCAGCAGCAGTGCAAAATTGGCTGTGGAATAAGAAAAGGAAAAGAGCGTGATGTTGAATGATCGGACGCAGCTGCAGATCGGTCGGTCGTCGGTCGTCGCCGTGGTCTCTCCCGTCGCCGGCGATGAGACTGGGGATCGGTTGACTGAGCCTGAGCCTGAGCCTGGGCTTTGTTTGAACAAAGACGGACGGATGGCTGGCGGCCAGGCCAAGAATGCGGGAAATTGCCCAAAGATGTTGTGACTGGAGACTCGAGACGCGGCGCTAGGCTGGGTTGGGATTAGCGCTGTGCTCTTGAATGGTCCGGGGGCGCGCAGCAGCGGCCAGTGGTGGCTACGAGTAACAGGCAGGGCAGGGTGATCGATTCGTCCTGTACGAAGCAACGGTCATAAGTGAACGGCTTGTCGCGATGCTGTGGAACCTGCTCCTGCTGACAGGCGAGGAGCGCTGATATTTTGAGAAGTGTTCTTCTGCTGCCAGTGTGCGCTGGGGGCTGTGCTATGGCTCTCGTGAGACCTATGCAGGCGGGGCCCTCCAACCGTGCTCGCCGGAGTCCCAGGGCACTCACTACTGTACCTTAACTTGGGGCCTGCTGCAAAAGGAGCTTTACTTCGTACCTTGGGCACTCCCGATACGAGCGGCGCCGATCGGCGCGGGATGGCAACAGAAAGGAAACCTCCTAGAGAAGGGGACGGGCTCACGTGTCCAATGTGCTAATCACTCCGCCGACCCAGTGTCCTGCGAGTACGAGCAGAGCGTCTTCGCCCGTCGGTGTGCCCCGGCAATCGGATGATGCAAGCTGGCAGTGCCGCCAACTGAGTGATCAGGGGCGCACCTGTACTCGTAATCGTACGAACGAGGGACGAGGGACGAATGTCAGTGGATCACGGCACCAGCAAGCAAGTGAAAGTAGAACAGCGCGTCCCGCGACAAACAATTAACGGCAGAGTCTCGCTTACGGGAGCACCATCGCGGGGCTATTTGCTTCCTACGATGAAGAACCAGAGGAGGCGATACTGTCCTGCTTCCCTTGCCTCGTTTCCTTGCCCAGCCACTATGAGATGCAGCATCCTGCACTTGTGTCCCGCTCCAACAAGAAGTGGTCACACCGCACCGCCCGTGTCGCTCGTGTTTGCGATTCGCGTGGCGGCCCCCTGCTCATGCCAGGGGGACGTCACACGTTGATCCACCTGCAACCGACATGGACAAAATTAAGCCGCAGCAACATGCGCTCTCCGTCGCCATCAGCAACCCGCTCTTTTGTCCGCTGCATCGTGTGCCTGGCACTAGAATCGGGAGGCGGCCGCGAAGTGGGGTCAGGGGCAGTCCTGCGTCAAGGGTGCAGCAAATGGCGCCGTCTCCATCACTCGCATTTCCACAGTCCAGACGATCACCAAGATGGGACGACGACGGGGAAGTCAATGCCCAACTGCGGAAGTAGATGAGTTTGCATCCAAGACGCCATGCGATCCGAAGTCGTTGTCGCCAAGCCTATTATGCCCCAGTTCCTCGTGTCATGCGGCCCACCGGCATACCGACAGGACTGAACGGTATTCATACCCAATAAATCAGAGCTTATTCGAAAATTATCTCCCTGTCCACGTTGTGCAGACAAGAAAAGTGGCGCTCAGCTCGCGATGCACCATCCGGGCGTTCGCACCACCAGCGTTTCCGGCTCTTGACTTCCCGGCAGTCTGGCGCCGAGAAGCCATTGCTTGTTCGACAGTCTGCCGGCAGCTGTGTTTGGCCCAAACTCGGTAGCCTCTTTCAACGCTAAAATAGTTCTTCGACGGCCTTGGCATGGTACAAGCCCGTCTAGCATCCAACTATCTTTGGCTTCGCGATATTAATAGAGGCTCGTGATGGCCATCAACAAGAATTCTACCGAGACAGTACTGCCAACAGCTCCTCAGCCGGACTGTGTCTCAGAAGTGTGCCTCACCAGCTCGGCTCTATTCGCTCCGTACATCCAGCACCAGACATGGCCGGATCAAGCCATATGGGCGTGGCTTGTAGCAGCAACAACGCCGCTGAGACGCTCAAATGTCCGTCTTGTCCTGCTGTCCAGCCCACCTTGTCTTGTATTCTCTCGGACTCTCAAAGGAACTCGGCTTGCCGGACCACATGCCCCTCCTCTTCCTCTTGGCCTTCGCCTCGGCTTTCTCGTACGCTGCCTTCATACCGCCAAACTCAGCCCCGGACTTTGCTTCGTATGTTGTCGCCAGCCCTCGTTTCACCAATTCCAAGCCAACATTTCTGCGAATGAGGAATCGTCGAACGTAGACAGTCGCTACGATGCGGTTGTATTGGTCCCGCTTGTATATGTATGCCCGCACGTTTCGGTGCAAGATGTAGTCGGAGAGCCACTTCATGGCTTCAGCGGAGAAAGGCTGGGCTGGTCGGCCAAAGTGCGCCCCTTCCGGAGCGTCTACGCCTGCGAGGCGGATGGGTATCTGTTGACACGGGTATTAGCTTTGCTGTTGGATGGATCGCTCTGTTGAGGCATACTGTGCGATCCTTAAGCGCTTTTCTCGACTCAGGAACCTTCCGCAACCAGCCCCAGCCCACTGCCCGTCCTCCTGGCGTGTGGAACAGGTGAAAATTGTCTCCATCCCCAACGCTCGATACCCTGCCAAACAGACTTCTGCTGCGAAAGAACGTCGGCCGGACGTAGGCCGCGCCGGGGATCCGACGCAGATAGTTCGCATAAAGCTGTAAGGCGCCCAGTCCGACCAGTGAGAACAGGACCACGGGCGCCCACTCTTTGGCCGCCGCAAACTGATCAGGCTCGCCAATTCCTAGGGTGTCTGGCCACGACACGGCCCGCTTCTTCGACTCGTCATTTTTTGGATCGTTGCCAGCGCCCGACGATCCAAAAGGCCATACCATTGTATTTGCGACCCGCAGGTCGTGTCGCCATGCGTGGGTTTCCTTGACGTCGAAAGGCTGCGAGGGTGCTGGAGCAACAAGGCGTGGTGCGTACCGGTGGATAGCCGCCAATGTTCGGTGCCTGAGGCCCACCTTTGATCCCGCTGCCACCTGACTTACCCGGGGCTTCTGAGCTTCATATCGTCCAACTTTCGACCATCACTGGCTTTAGCCGTCGCACGCAAATTGCTTCTGCTGACTGGTGACGTATTTGGAATTTGTTCGTCTTCATTTAGAACCTACGAATGGGCGCAGTGCTCCAGCCGCAACTCAGTACCTCCCTTGATCACGTACAGACCATCTAAGACCGCCGACACTCTAGACCCTGCAACCAGGCTGGCTCAACCGTCCATGGCGTAGAGCTTGAGTACATGAGCCCATAAGTTATTAGCTTCACTGTACTTTGAAAGACCTGCCGCTGGCAGTCTTCCTCTCCCGCTCCTCATTCTCGGGTCGGGCACGGCGCAGCACTATTGCAAGTCAGTAGAATGATTTCAAGTAGGCCTGCTGGTCGCATACCTTGGAGGAAGTCTGCAGTGCGCTTCCGCATCCGGGAGTGAATGTACGCCTTGGACGCTTTGATGTGATAGTGGAAGTAGTCTCGGAATGTCTGAATGTGGGAGATGACAATCGGCATTCGCTGCGGAGTCAGATGTCTCGGGAAAAGGACTGTATTGACCGTTAGTACTGCATACCTTATCACCATCAAAGGAGGACTGACCAAAGGTCACGTAGCCGACCTCGCCGGTGCCCGTGCTCTTCACCCCCGGGACGCCCTGCAGCTCGAGGGGCGCATCGTTCCGGAAAAGAACTTGCGGCGCATTTTGAATGGCTCTTCTCCGCGCATCAACAAACTCCTGGATGAAGACCTTCCCAAATACCCTGTCGGTTTCTTCGCGGAAAACGGTGCTGAAGATGACAGTGACTCGATCGTGGCTGGCCTTCACAAATATGGCTTCCTCGTCCCGGTAGTGAATCGCCTTGACCTGGCCACCTTCCCGCACGCCTTGTGGAGCTTCCTCGGAGGTGAATTTGGAAGCCTCTTCCTTCAGTTTGTAGTGCTCCTCGTACGCTTGCTCGAACGGGGCTGCCATGGCATTGCGTTTCAGCAGGGCGAACTTCATGGCCAACTCGTCGCGCTCATCTGAACATCGGCGTTAGCATGTACAAACCGCGACATTCTACCAGCGGCGCAAGTCGTACCTTGCTCGGCGGGTAGTTGCTCCAGATCGATCATCACCGAGAAGTCGTAGCCAGTCTCGACAGGCGCAGCATAAGCTCCGTACTCTCGCTGTAGGACTTGTTCGGCACCAAACTGGACGAGGTCCTTGAAACACTTTATTTGAATGGAGAGGAGGATTTTCGTCTTGGTTTCCGGAGTCGAGATGTGGAAGGTGACGCCATCGAAGTCGGAGATGGTCTGGTCAATGGATGCGGGAGGGGCACTATATTGTAATTAGCAACGGCTGAGGTGACATCGAACGGTTGGTGTTACCCGGAGAACCTCTCGGTGAGAACCGATTGGATCAGGACATTTTGGTAGTCGAGGAGAAGCATCGTTGCGGTGGTTAGCTGTTGCGCTCTGGGTGCTCCTCTCGGCGGCCTGGAGCTGGTTGACGACGATGGTGGGGCTGGGGAGGTGCGGGACGTTGAGCTGACGACGGCCACGTGACGAGAGCTCCCTCGCAGGTCCACCAGCCAGTTTTTATCGATAAGCAAAAAAATATCCCCTCCAGCTGCAGGCGATGCGCCCGTCTCTTCTCTAAGCTGGACGTTCAGGGCCAATTGTTGCCTCAACTCGACAAAAATGGTTAAATCGTACCTGTAAGTTAATAACGACAGCTGCACGCGATAACGGCAGAAGCTGATCTACGATTCCAGAAAGTACGAGCATGCCAAGTCGTTTGGTGTTGTTGCGACCAGCACCTCGAACATCGTCTGGACCTCGAAAGATCGAACGGGCACGGGCGCAGGGCAGGCAGTTGTCGCCGCAAATGAAGAAGTCCTATGCTGGGATATAAAGAAAGGAGAGATTCTGAGTCGTTGGAGAGACGAGCGCTGCACAGTTCTCGTCACTGCCATAGCGCAGAGCAAGACCGACAAGGATGTCTTCGCCGTCGGCTACGAAGATGGCAGCATTCGCCTGTGGGATAGCAAGATCTCCACCGTCATAGTCAACTTCAACGGCCACAAATCCGCAATCACCAAGCTTGTCTTTGACAAATCCGGTGTCCGGCTCGCCAGCGGCTCCAAAGACACCGATGTTATCGTATGGGACCTGGTCGCCGAGGTTGGGCAGTACAAATTGCGCGGCCACAAGGACCAGGTGACGGGCCTTCAGTTCATTGAACCTCAAGCACAAGTTGAAGACGAAGATGGTTCGAAGGCAATGGTGCTCGATGGCCAAGATGGCTCGGACGGCTTTCTCCTCACCACCGGCAAGGACTCGTTGCTCAAGCTCTGGGACTTGTCGTCGAGGCACTGTATAGAGACCCACATTTCCCAAACAAACGGCGAGTGCTGGGCTCTCGGAGTGTCCCCTGATTTAAGCGGTTGTGTCACCGCTGGGAATGATGGAGAAATGAAGGTGTGGTCTCTGGATGCCGACGGTCTGGCTTCCAACGCCCGACGGGTCGACGTGTCTACAACAACGCAGTACCTGTCTGATCGCGGCACACTCCATCGTCAGAGCAAGGACCGCGCGACTGAGGTCATTTTTCACCCTCATCGGGACTTTTTCGCAGTTCATGGAGCAGAAAAGGGGGTAGACGTTTGGCGAATACGATCAGAAGCCGAGATTAAAAAGAGCTTGGCCCGGAAGCGGAGACGGCGGAGGGAAAAGCAAAAAGACGGCAAGCAACCCGACGAAGAAATGGCGAATGCCGACGAGAACCTGGAAGACGTGTCCAAAGCCGACATCAGCGACGTCTTTGTCCAATATGTCATCGTGAGGACAGGTGGCAAGGTCCGTTCTGTTGACTGGGCGTTGTCTGGTACTCAAAAAGACCTTCACTTGTTAGTGGGGACAACAAACAACCAACTGGAATACTACAGTGTACCAAGCAAAGACAAGACCGACCGGAAAAAGTCAGACGATGTTCCCGACTACACTCGGGCGCTCGCAGTCGAGCTCCCAGGCCACCGCGCCGATATTCGAGCTCTCGCTCTGAGCTCAGACGACAAGATGCTGGCTTCAGCAGCTAATGGGTCCATGAAAATATGGAACGTTAAGACGAAGACATGTATCCGAACGTTCGAATGTGGCTACTCTCTCTGCTGTGCCTTCCTTCCCGGCGACAAAGTCGTCGTGGTCGGCACTAAGAGTGGTGAGCTGCAGCTCTTCGACGTTGCCTCCGCATCTCTCTTGGACAGTGTACAAGCGCATGACGGAGCTATTTGGGCGCTGAATGTCCACCCGGACGGCCGCTCGGTTGTTTCAGGCAGCGCGGACAAGTCTGCAAAGTTCTGGGACTTCAAGATCGTCCAAGAAGAGGTGCTCGGTACCAAACGAACTACGCCCAAGCTGAAGCTTGTTCAGTCTAGGGTCATGAAGGTGTCTGACGACATTCTGAGCCTCAAATTCTCACCCGATTCCAAACTACTGGCCGTGGCATTGCTGGACAACACAGTAAAGGTCTTTTTTGTCGACTCACTCAAGCTGTACCTCAATCTATACGGCCATAAGCTCCCAGTCTTGAGTATGGACATTTCGTACGACAGCAAGCTCATTGTAACAAGCTCGGCGGACAAGAACATCAGGATTTGGGGTCTTGACTTCGGAGATTGCCACAAGGCTCTGTTTGGACACCAAGACAGCATCCTGCAAGTCGCCTTCGTCCCACACAACGCTGATGGTAACGGGCACCACTTTTTCAGCAGCAGCAAGGACAAGACCATCCGGTATTGGGACGGAGACAAATTCGAGCAGATTCAACGACTAGACGGCCACCATGGAGAAGTATGGTCGATTGCCATCAGTCGCGTCAGCAACTTCCTCGTCAGCGCTGGTCACGACAAGAGCATTCGAGTGTGGGACGAAACCGATGAACAGATCTTCCTTGAAGAAGAGAGAGAAAAGGAAATTGAAGATCTGTACGAAAGCACGTTGACAACATCCCTCGAAAAGGACATGGACACCGAAGACGAGAACGGCGAAGTTGGTGCCGCGAGCAAGCAGACGACTGAGACACTGATGGCTGGAGAGAGGATACAAGAGGCTCTCGAGATGGGCATGGCTGATCTGAACTTGATGAAGGAGTACGAGGAAGCCAAGCTCTCCGACCCCAACGCCATGCCCCCGCAGAGGAACCCGGTGTTCCTTGCCCTGGGCAACATCACTGCGGAGGCGCATGTCATGTCAGTGCTGCAGCGCATCAAAGCTTCCGCGCTGCACGATGCTCTGCTGGTGCTTCCTTTTGCGTCAGTGCCAATTTTGTTTACTTTTCTGAACATCTTTGCCTTGCGCTCGATGAACATGCCTCTGACATGCCGCATTCTCTTCTTCATGATCAAGACTCACCACAAGCAGATTGTGGCGAGTCGGACGATGAAGGCGATGATGGATGGCATAAGAACGAACCTGCGAGCCGCCCTCAAGCGGCAAAAGGATGAGATGGGCGTCAACATTGCGGCGTTAAAGATCGTGGGCATGCAACTCCGGGATAAGAGCGTCAAGGAGTACGTGGATGAGACATGGGAGGACGAGAATCCCGAAAGGGCTGCCAAGAAGCGGGCGTTCGTACATGTAGCATAGACAAGATTATCATGGAGTCTTGGAGTATATACCAGAATTGTCTGCTATTGCCTTTCATGACCTCAAAGTGAAAGTTGTGGAAATCTAGTCGATATGTTCAGAAAGTTGAGCAGCATTGTCGCTTGATTATATCGCGTCACGTGATACCCACCTTTCGCGACTAACCCGACCATGCTCGTCGGACCAGGGTCTGCGAACGGCATCTCACGAGCAAAACGACAGCCTTTAAAGCTCCAAACGAATAAGCCGACAAAGACTCTCGCTGTACTCTGAAAAGGGCGTTTTAAACTATAAACTCCTCCCATCTTCCGGTCGCACGGCGGCCTGACGTCTCGCATCTCTCACCGTCCCAATCGCCTCACCCATTCCACTATGCTCTTCTTCAGGTGAGCCATTGCGCGCTGAGCCGCCCTAGATGAAGCGTTTCGTTCACAGAGGAGGCTTAGTCTACTCTAACGCCTTGAGATTGGTCTTCTGGGGGCGTGCAGAGCTAATGCGTTCATGTTAGCTTCTTCAAAACGCTCATCGACCAGGAGGTCACCGTCGAGCTCAAGAACGACATCCAGCTCAAGGGCACGCTGAAGAGCGTGGACCAGTACCTCAACATCAAGTTGGACGACATTTCCGTCGTGGAAGAGCTCAAGTACCCGCATCTGGTGCGTTTCGCCCTTTGTCTCCCGCCTTGCTGTCGCTGGGTGCCTCAGCCAGATCAGAGTGCTAACTGAGTGTGCCCTGTGCAGAGCTCCGTCAAGAATGTGTTCATCCGAGGATCAGTGGTGCGATACGTGCACCTGCCCGCCGCGTCTGTAGATACGCAACTGCTGGAGGATGCGACACGGAGAGGTAAGGTCCCCGCGACGTGCTGATGAGTCCGAGGCTGACAGGAGCCACAGAAGCAGCGACGCAGCAAGCCAAGGCCAAGTAATTCGTGAGGGGGGCAAATTCAAGTTGTGATCACTGATGAAGGTGTCGAAAAAGACTTATTCATCTGCTTGTCCTTTACATGCGCACCTTGGGATACCAAGGCATTAGGTGTGTGTACTGAGAAACTTCGCATGCTGGAGTGGGGGAATTGTATGGCGTTACGTCTATGGCAAAAATAGACAAGGGAGTACCAGATGCTCTTTGTTGGCTGTTCATTCAATCATCATCATGATGCAGTGAGAGAAGATTTGTCTGTGTAACCCTACCACAACGCACATCCACCTTTGCCTGGTTTGCCATCCCATAAGTCCGATTTGTTATGCTCCTCTTCCTGACCTTCTATCAACGGCCGCACCAAACCACCTCGTCTCCTCTCTGCCGTCCACCGATCAATCCAGCCTCTCATCCTCTTCCTGGACTGCTCGCTGCCCACGTTGACGGTGGGGATTACCCTCTCAATCCTCAAGCACATCAAGAACAAGGCCAGCTCCCGAAAACTGCTATGCTCGGAATACGGAACCCCAAAGCACATGGCTTCTCTGGTGCTGCCCCTCTGGGGTACGAAATCCTTGTACACAAATTTCGTCCTCCAATTGTTTCCGTGGAGAAGCTGATCCGTAGGGATGCTGCTTGGTGACGTGTTCGCGCCCACCGACTTGCCGGTGCCGGGTCGGAAGTTCCAGCCGCTAGGACGAAAACCCACGATGCGACTGAAATGGGGTTTGTAGCTGCTCAGGTAATCCTGCAGCGTCTCCGCGCGTATCTCCATGAGTGACTGCATATGGACCTGGGCGTCGATGGGGTTCGCGGTGAGAAGGGACGTCAATTCGGGATCGTGCAGTTGCTTGCAAATCTTCATCTTGGAAGGAGTTGCGAATATCTTCGAACCTAATGCCTTTGCGATCGCGACGCAAATCCGCTCTTTGCCAATGGAATATGTTCCGCATATAACTAGGAGACGCTGATCAGGCTCACTCTTATCGTCCTTTGATGCACTAGTTTCTACAGCAGCTCTGTCGCTCTGAAAGTACTTGCTCACGGCTGGCGTGCCAGCCGCCCGGGCTGAATGCTCCCAAATGTCATCCTTGCAGTTGGGATCGGGTGACATTGAGGCACACAGGTCTGCGGAAGCTTTGATGACATCATTTTGTGGAGGAAAGGAGTACCTCGGGTTGAGGTATGTCGTGTCGAGGTAGCACATGTCGATTGTCTGCTGCTTTGTTTTCCCTGTGATCGAATCGACGACATTTGGCTTGAGAAGGGGGTGACCGACGTGCTCAGGACACGCACGGAAATCGCCGCAATGCAGTACACGTTGCGTGCGCTTGTGGCCCCCCTTATCCAAGGGTTTTTGAAACAGAAACAGAGAGCTTCCCGGGCAGTGGTTTGCAGGTATCATCGTGACTGTGGCGCCTGTCCCAGGAATGTCGTAGGATTTCTCAAACTCCAGTTCGACGACCCATTTGGACGCGGTGCATAGCTGTTGCTTCACGAGGCTTCCCGTCACTTTGCTGCAGTAAATGGGGCCATGCCTCCAGCTAGCCGTTAGTCCGATGTAGTGGTCGCTGTGGAAATGGCTTAGGAAGTAGGCTTCGCATCCTTGAACAGCCCCGTAGCGGAAAGCGTCAACGCAAATGTTGAATCCAGGAATGATCTTGTAGAAAGGGCAAGTTCGCTCATACGCGGGCCGACCACGGGAGGCGACTTCTGCGGCTGCTGCCGAGGCCCAGGCCGAGTCCTCGGCCTTGTTCGACATGAGCTTGGAGAAAGCAGACTTGGCCGGCTTGTCGTTGCCATCCAGCTCGAACGGGTTTGCCTGTCCCGGCCGTGGGACAGCAGCCCGAGCAAATCTTTTGCCGATTTCAGCAGACTCGACTTCGGCGGCCTCTTTGGGCGGACTTCTCTCCCTCTTTGGCAGTGGTGTGGGATTACCGTCTAGGCACGAGTTGACGTGACGTGTTGCATCGTCTGTGGAGATGCCTGCCAGGCTTCCACTGCATATGGGGCAAGACTCCGTCATGGAGCTGTCGTCGACAGAATCGTCGCCGAAGTCTTCGCCGAGAAAAGTCCCCAATTCCTCGGCCTCGAGCCGAGCCTGTTCTCGCATGAATCTCATTTCCCGCGTCTCCTCGCCTTCGAATTCGTCCAAACCGAGATCTTCCAGACCTCCAAATTCCCCGAGCTCTTCGAATTGTGCAGATATTGAATCCTCGTTTTTGAGAGGGGGATTCTCTTCTTTGGTATCGGTGTCAAGATCTTCGGCAGTTTCAGGGGGTTCGGTCTTGGCTATTTCAGAAGGCACAACTGCCACATCGGCTCTGGTGGTTGTCTGCGGCCCGTCTACTTTGTGGCCGGCATTGTCCTCGTTTTCATCTTCGCTATCGGAGTCCAGGATGAAGGGAAGGTTTTTGCGGAGTTTAGGCTTCCTGTCTTGAGTGTCATCTTCGATCCTCGGTGATAGCGAGGTCGTGTGTGTGCCCTTTATGCTGTCCGATGATGCATGTCTTTCGTCTCTCAGTCGTCTCTTCTTGACAGGCGAGTTCGTCTCGTTAAAGCGGTGGTGATCGTCTGCGTTGTAGATGTCTTCGTCATGTGTCCTCGTTTCCGGAATCGCCCCGACAAAGAGCGACTCTTCCTGTTTCTGTGCCTTTTGGAAAAAGCTCAGGATGCTCGCATTTGGCTTGGCTGTCTTCTTGGAGGAAGACGTTCCGTTCGCCGGCTTTCTCGGCGTATTCGGCCGGTTGATTTTGGTTGCGGCTACCATTGTGGCGATGACGTCTTCCGTTGTTCGAGGCCTGAGCCGTCGTAGGAAAGAAGAGTAATTGTGTCACCCAAAAGAGGCAACCAATGCCGTCCAAAGGCGCGCCTACGTGACGGTTGTCGCGGGTGGCATCGCTCATAAGAAGTCGGTGTTTGCCTGGTTAAGTGGTATGGGCTCAAGAACACGTCTGTCGCGAATGGGGCAAATTCACGAAATCGCGAAGTCACATGGTTTGGTGAGGGGCTCACGCAAGCCACTCTAAGTGTTAAGTGTGGCCTGGCGCGCTGACCCGCTACCCGCCGCTGGCACTTGCTAGACCAGCACGTTCTTGCCCCAATGCTTGTAAGCTGCGTCGCTCGCGTCCAGTCACCTGTTGAGTTTAGAAACTGTTCATACTTCCCTAAGCAGGAATACAACCGCCCGAATGAGTTGATTGATACCCAAGCCTCCTGTTGAGGTGAGGAGTTGAGCTGGCTTCACGGTAGGAGGTACAAGCGATACGCTAGTCGTCTCAGGAGCGTGGCAGTAACCGCCCGCCCTGAGCGCGACACTCGCGCCCAGATTCCCAGCTTCAACCTTCCTACCGTACCTTTGCGCAACATCGATACCCACCTACACTAGCGTCCATACATCAGCCGTTTCCATCATGTCGTGTGAGTATGCGACTGGCCGGCAGCGCTGGTGCAAGGACTGACTCTCACCTCTGATAGCCATGTTCAACACCACGGCCGCGGTTCAGCACGTCTCGCCGATACCGACTGGCATTGCACTCGAAAAAGCAATAGGGCTACTCCAAGGCCACGAATTCTTCATCCAATGCGACCCTCATATGGTCAAATATGAAGCCATCGATACTCCATCGGATCCAGAGCCCACGCTCCCCGATGGACGTGTTGTCAAAGCTGTTGCGCCCCCAAAGTGCTATCGAGTGACAGACAAGGTTCATGCCTTACCAGCAGGACTTTGGGATTCCGACGTGGTGAGCACATACGAGTTTATCGACATCGAAAAGGGGGTGTTTGTCAGAATACGCTCTCCGCTAAACGTATCCATGGAAACAGTGTGGGAGATCCGAGAGGCAAAGGACGGGGGCTGGGAGCTGGTGGAAGATGTCGTCATCAAGTGCTCGAGACTCCTAGTTGGGGTCATTAAAAGCACCTGTGAGTCGGGTTGGAAGGGCATACACGAGAAGATGATTGGCAAGCTCGAGCAGAGTTCATGAAAGCCTTGCGACGATGCTTTGAATTTGGGGGCATCAGAGAGGGAAGCGCTGGCCGCGACACCTACACTCCTGTTTAGTGATGACCAGCACTCTATTACGGACGGACGGTTATGAATGCAGCCGTGCATAGACGACGCTAGATTAGAGGAAATAGAGCCCTTGATGACAGCCAGATCTCCTCACAGGCCACACAACTTGGACTCGATCGTGGCCCATGCGCGTTGGATGAGGTGCGTAGGTCCTGCATAAGGCAAAGGGTTTACGGCTCACTTTCTCTGTTTGCAAGCTGGCCTACCGTTGGTCTACGTGGTCCCTCTTTATCCGAGTTCGACAAGCACGTTCAAGCCTCAGCGGTATCGTCGGCGGCCGAAAGAGATTACCAGTGGCCAGAGTAGGGGCACAAGGTCCGGGCCTTGCGGGGGATCCACAAGGCCGAGCTACAACCCGGGACTCCGGCCGTACACGTGTACAAGTAAGGTATCTTACCTAGCTATACTAAATTATTTGGGTCGAGGACGGACGGTACGATTACCTTGTAAATGGAGAAAATACACCGTGCAAATAGTACCTTGATCTTCTTAAGGTAACGAGGGAGTCTATGATCCAGTGGCGTTACAGGCGAGCCGGAACTCCATACCGCCCCCAAGCGCTGAATCCAGGGGCGGTTAAACCTCGTGCGAACCAGGGGTTAGACATCCAATCCTCCACTGACCTGATACTGTTACCTTATCGGAGCGCCCCTGCCTCGCCAAGCTCGCCCTTACATTCAACCCAATCGACGACCACTCTACAAACCTGACGGACCTGCCAGCTGGACCATCATGGTCGCGACAGTCGTGCGCACAACTGTTTCCTCATGATGTGAAAGCCTCGGGCCCCCCGCGCTGCTAAATCGAACCAACCAAACGCGCTGCTTTGGGCCGACAGGCCCCCGCGGTCTCGGGCACAATGGCGTCGCTTCAAGTAAGATGGCCCGAGCTATCGGTCACGAAGCAGAGGGCGCTTGAGGATGCCAAAAAGATGCAAAAGGCAGTCGTCGAGGAATGTGCCAGATCGGGCAAGGAAGCGCCGCAGTACCAGCTCTTTGAGCTCATTGGCAAGGGCAGCTTCGGCCGCGTCTACAAGGCGAACTCGCAACAGACGGGCCAGCTGGTCGCCGTCAAGATCATCGACATCGAGGAGAGCGACACCACCAATCCCAAGCTCGCCGACACGTACAGCGACCTCATCAAGGAAATCAGCGCCCTGAAGCTGCTCAGCGACAGCGGCGCCAAGAATATCAACCATGTCATCGAGGCCCTGCCCGTCGGCCAGTCCATGTGGATGATCACCGAGTATTGCGCTGGCGGGAGCGTCGCGACTCTCATGAGGCCAACGGCCCCCGGCGGCTTGCAAGAGAAATGGATCATCCCCATTCTGCGCGAAGTCGCCGAAGCCATTTATTGGGTTCATGGTCAGGGAATCATCCATCGCGATCTCAAGTGCGCCAACGTCTTGGTCACCGAGGTTGGCGACGTCCAGCTTTGCGACTTCGGCGTTGCTGGTGTCATCGAGACCAAATTCGACAAGCGGACCACCGTCATTGGCACTCCTCACTGGATGGCCCCCGAACTGTTCGACCAGTCAACCTCCTACGGCACCGAAGTCGACATCTGGGCTTTTGGTGCCATGGTCTACGAAATTGCGTCCGGGCTACCGCCAAACGTCACCGACGGCATACATTTCTCCCGCCTGGGCAGCCACCTGAAGCAGCAGACGCCTCGTCTCGATGGAGACCAGTACTCCATGGGACTCAAGGGCATGGTTGCGTACTGCCTGCAGCACGATCCTACCAAACGGCCTACCATCGAGCAGATACAGCGGCACGGGTACATTTTCAAAACAGAAGAAACCCACCCGGCGTCATCGCTGGCTCATCTTGTCCGCGGTTTCAAGATGTGGGAATCCCAAGGAGGCGACCGTCGATCGCTATTCTCCGCCGGTGGCGCCCAAGGACTGTCCGATGCTTCAGCCGTAGCTTTGGCCAATGACGAGTGGAACTTTAGCACCACTGCGGCCTTCGACCAGCAGGTATTCGACAATGGGGACGCCCAGGATGTCTACGATGTGTATGGATCCGATGTCGAATTCAGCCAGCAGACATTCGAAGAAACGTCCCGGCCACCCAAGGGAAAAGGCCGCCGACGACCACCCCCACAACTGCCCTCCGTCAAGGCCCCTTTGGAAAAGGTCTTTGATCCAAACACAATCTCGAACTACGAAGACAATTCCAGGGCCTATTACGGAAGGCTCTTCCCAGCTCCCGTCTCGGATCTGCCGCTTCGAGACGAATCTGCTCCGGCCGCCGACGTGCGGGAGTCTTTGATCGACCTGGATGCGTCCCTGCACGGCAGCGATTTATCTCAGTTCGTTGACATGGACACCATCAGAGCTGGTGCTCACCGCGCATCGGTAGACTACGACCTTGGGGATGCCTCTCACTATGTCAGAGCGCCGCTCAGCGATCCTGCCGATGTCAACAACAACCGCCGCACGCAAGACTGGAAGTTTCCGACCATGCCTCCTCCAGCTTCGGCCAACCCAGAAATGTTCAGATTCCCCTTCACAGACGACTCGTCTTCAACTCCAGATACTGGGCGGCCACCGCTTGTTCATCACCCTACGGAACCGCTCCAGACCTCCATGGTGTTCAACGATCTCGCTCCTTCGTCACAACCCAGCCCCATCAATCGTGCTTCGGTGGGAAGTCTGATTGATCTTGACATGAGTTTTGCAGACTCTGGGACGGACTATACTCGCCCATCGACTTCCCACTCGGACGTGGGATCCGTTAGCGGCTCTGAAGTGGGCGGTGCCAACCCGTTCGAGTTGGAAAAGCACACATCCCTTTACGTGGCGCCCAACGCGGCTCCTCGCGAGCCCTCCATCTACGTCTCAGATGACTCCGAGTATGCAAATTCCTTCGCGGATCTACCGCAACTACAAGATCAGTCTTTTGGAAGCGAACAGACCGAACGTCAGCCAGATTTTAACGAGCAACCCATTAATGGTGGCCGCCCTTATTCTTTGAGCGAGTTTGCCGACATGGACCCCGAGTCCATGTCACCGCCGCAAACCGCTGCGCCCAGCGCGGCCCAGTTCGCTCCATCAGCTCAGGAGCAGCCTCCACAGGACCGTTTGCCTTCTTCGTTTCAGAACTCAGCTCCTTCAGGCCAATTCCCTTCGTCTTTCCAGGATCAGCCTCCGCAGGGTCAGCTTCACGAGCCTCCGTCCTCCAACTACGCGAATCTGCCGCCGCTTCCCATGGCCCCGTCCTCACGGGTCATGGAAGGCGGTGCATCCGCTGAAGAGGTCAAGAATGAGCTACGACGCATGGCAATGAGCCTCGGGGATCATCTCACCTATGCAAGCTCGTACCTGTCTGGATTGCCCATTCGGAGAGGGAGCATGACAAGGCTGGACCCTGTCGGGCATGGGGACTGAGCAAATACTTCCCGCGCAAAGATGCTGCAATGCTCCAAGACGGAAAGGATTGAATGGAAATGTAGGATACCGAACTTATGTGTAGCATGATATTATACCTAGATTGCATTTGATGGAGAGCTATGGTCGTGGATGTTTCTGCGAGGCAGATGCGGGCCGTCGCCATGAGCAATTAGTGCTTTGTCTGAGAGGCTGGGCAGAGGGCATCAATATAAAAGGTCAAAGATTGGCCTCATTCCCGGTTACATGAAGCAGGTTTATCATCGATACATGCCTAAATTTGTGAAGACATATCAGGAAAACCCTATCAGGTCCCCCATCAGCAAGGCCTGATACTTCTCAATCGCCTCGCCCAGCTTGATGAGCACCCCAGCAGCCAGCATTTTGACCTCATTTTCTTCACCACCGTCGTCACCCCTTGTTCTCTGGAAAACACCGCTCACCCACTCCCTTGTCTCGACGACCTCCCTGCCCTGGTCCATGCACAGCCTGCGCACGTCCCCGTCATTCACCTCGAGCAGCACGGCCATGGCAACGAACCAGCCCTTCATGGCGGCCACGTCGCCCAGGACATGGACGCGGACCCGGAGCAGCAGGTCCCAGAGCTCAGACGTCATCTGTGGGAGGGACAGTGTCGACGGGCCGGCCGCGTTGACGACGATGCCGAGGGTCTGCAGGTACAGCGAGAGCAAGGCCGGGTTGAGAACGACGGGCTTCGAGGAGCGGAGGCCGAGCTGAAAGCGCGCGGTGAGGGGGAAGAAGAAGGAGGTGGCAAGCAGGGCCGCGGTTGTGTTCGGGATGGCGCGCACGCGAGGTCTCGGTTTCGTCTTGGACTTGTACCGCGCTGTAAAGGTCTGGAGCTTCAGCACGTCGGGCCCGCTTGTCGTATCGGCGGCTTGAGCAGCTAGCGGTCCCAGAAAGGAGGACGTGAGAGACTGTGTGATGGAGTCAAGAGCATTCGCTGGTAGAGCTTCGAGTTGGGACGAGGACGACTGCTCGGGTTGCTGAGATGAGTCAAGGTAGAGCTGCTCAATCTTCTCCGGGAGCCTCTTGGATGGGAACGAAGATGCCGACTGGTACTCTGACGCGTCATAGCCAGCAATCTCCCGAGCAGATAGCCCCAACGTAACCAGGACAGACGTCCGCTGAGATAGCGAGTAGTCGCCCTCAAAAAAGGTACGGGCGAACCAAGGGGCCATGGTCTGCGGCTGAGCTACCACAAGCGCCATCATTCCCTGCTTCCGCCTCTCGCCAAAGTCTTCTATGTCGAACTTGTCCTGCAGGCCAACCAAAAGGCCTGCCAGCTCTTCAGCATGCGAGCTAACTTCAGAGCCATAGTTTGCCTTGCGGCGTATGAGCACCGGGGCTGTTTGCAGGGCCAATTTCTGCTTGTCGTAGTTCTCCGAGTCCCGCAGGAAGGTTATCAAGTCCCGAATATATACCGGGGCTTTGGGCTTATTGCGCTGCACCAGTGTCGCGTCGTCATCGGAGTCCTCGGGGTCAGAACCTTTGGCATAGGGGATCAGGTCGTCGTCTGAGTCTGAAGAGTCAATTTCTTCGATGATTGCCTTAGGTATCGTAGCGCCAACTGCTGTTCTGGACCTGGTGTCGCTCTTGATTTTCGCCTTCGATGTTGTTGTAGTCGACTTGTACGGCGCGGCCTCCGATACAGGCAGTTTTGAAGATAGAATAGTGTCAAATGGGCCTACAGGGTCAGATACGCTGCTGAGTCCCTTGAACCATTCTGCTTCGTCGGTTTGCATTTCTTCCATGTGAAAGTCAAGCTTTTTGGACTTGTTGTCAAGCAATGCGGATAGAGATTCTCCGACCGCCAATCCCAGGAAGCGGGCCCTCGCCTGCGTTGCTGCTATTCGGTTTGAAATCGCAGTCAAGTACGTGCCGGATCTCAGAAGCAAGGTCAACTTGATGGGTGACAGCCTCGCTACGTATCCTGCGCTGAGAAGCAGGATTTGGGCGTGTGCTAAATGGGTTGTCAAAAGACGCCGTCACTGGCGCTGGCAATGACTTGACTTACCTTCTTGCTGGAGTATTGCGGCATGTTTGATGTACAGTTGATCTCCAAACTGAGCCACGCTCTTTTCCAGCACTGTTGTTATAGTCTCTTTGTCCTGGGCGAGCACCGCAACGACAGCGCGGCGGATCCTAACACCATCTCCGAGTCCTGCCCCTGAGGATGTGATGCACCAGTTGACGAGATGGGTTCTTCGGGACTCATTTCCAGCCACGACTGTGTCGACAATGCCAGCAACGGCCGACACTGTGGCATCCGACTGGCAGCCGTCAAGATCTAGTTTGTTGAGGAACCGCTGGGACAAATAGTCCAGCAAAATTTGTAGGGTCTTGTTCGACCCGTGGCTCTGATGAAAGCAGAGCTTCGAAAAGGTATGTTGCCGCCCCTCATTGGATAGCAGAAGCTCATCAATGAGGGTCTTTATCAAACTCTCTAATATGCGTAAGCGGCAGTTCACAGAAATAAAGAATGAACATACCAGGGTATCCCAATCGCATTGCGCGTTGGATCATGTCGAAGCAGAATGAAAACTCCTCCTCGGCTGGTTGAAGATTCGCCCAAGACGCAAGATTCCGTCCAATCCATCTGCTGAACTCGGCACCATCTGCAATCCACCGAGCCTCGCCGGAGAGCTCTTCCTTCCCCAGAACACTCGATGCCTCTGCCGCAGTCGATAGGATCCGCCCGTTCCCGATAAGTGAGACCAGATGCTGAGATGGGACCTTTTTTAGCGCCGCATCGGCCAGCGTGGCAGTGGAGCGTGTCCAGATGTCACGGATGGTGTCGTCTCCTCGCAGCAAGGCAGCGAGCAGGGAGAGAAACACTTGCAGGTTCAGCTTGGTGTCCTGTCGATTGGCTTCTTTGCCGCCAGCCTTGAACTCCTGGTTCAATGCTTTGACATGCGCAATGACCGCGTTGAGACCAGTGACGCTCCGCAGACAGCGGAGCAGAAGCTCGACGTCATCCGGTTTCGAAGAGGCAGCGCCGGCGCCAACCTCCGTCGCGCCCTCCTGCAGCAAGGTCCAGTAATTTGGCGTAATCTCAGTCACCAAGACATGGATGATGGCTGCGCTTCTGGGGCTGGGAGCTTGCAGCTGAAATGCGCTGGAGGCTGTGGAATCAAGAGCGAGATATCGCAGGACGGCTGCGAGCGCGTCATAGTCGGGCTGGCTCTTGAGAACCTCTAGAGCCTCGTCCGCTGACGAAATCTTTGAGGGGAAGCCAACGTCTCTTGCGCTCTCTATCGGCTTGACCTCAGTAAGAAGCGGCTCCGTGTCATTCTTGGATCTCAGATACGTTGTGCTAAGGGGGGTGAGCAGGTCCATGGCCGCTTGCGCGGCTCTCAGCCAGGCCTGCCGTATAGGCTCTGTGACGGCTGCATAAGTGTCAGACGACTCAAAGGGGGATTTGACAGGTTTCGCCTCTGCTCCGACAAAGTAAATGTTCTGTTTGGGCGCAGATATGGCATGGGACTGATGCTCGAGGGCCGGAAGGACTTCCGCGGCCTGGTTACCCCACCTTCACCGACGCTCACCGAGCCCACCTCAGCTAGCTACCTACAGCACACAGGCGCTTCTGAGCTCCCTTCTCCAGTCCTGGTCTCCCAGGCAGCAACGCGTCTCGAGCAACACAATCCTCCTCTCCAGGGCCAACAATGAATGTTGACTCGCAAACCGCCGTCAGCCCCAGAGCCGGCCGCGAGAAGGCGCGATGGTAAGCCACAGACCTCTCTTTCGTGCCAAAGGCTAACTAAGCGCTTCACGCAGGCGATATCTCAACCAGATCCGTCGCAACCCGGGCCCTTTTACCGACCCTGATGCCACGGCGGAAGAGGCAATAGCCCAGTTTGAGAAGTTTAAAGTCCTGTAGGTGTTATCGCAAAGCTCCCACATGTCGCGGCGAAGCTGACTCGGCATGTGCAGGGTAATGTTGGTCCATCCCACCATGCGTGAGCTTTCGAGTTCGCGTCGACTGACACCAACCGCAGCGGCGCTGGTGGTTTAGGATGCGAGATGCTGAAAAACCTGGCCATGTCGCAATTCAAGGACATTCACGTCATCGATATGGGTGCGTCCATGCCCGCAGCGCAAGACTCCCACACTTGTCAACAGTCTCTGACCGCCTTTCAGATACCATTGACATCTCCAACCTGAACCGACAGTTCCTCTTTCGCAGCAGCGACGTCGGCAAGTATAAAGCAGAGGTCGCAGCGAAGTTTGTCGAGCAGAGAGTCAAGGGCGTTTCCATCACGGCGCACAACAATCGGATACAAGACTTTGACGAAGACTTCTACAAGCAGTTTCAGCTCGTCATCTGCGGGCTCGACAGCATAGAGGCGCGGCGATGGATTAATGCAATGCTCGTTTCAATTGCAGAAGAGGCGGAAGATCCCGACGGCATCAAGCCCCTCATCGACGGCGGCACTGAGGGCTTCAAGGGACAGGCACGAGTGATACTCCCGTCCATGACGTCGTGCATCGAGTGTCAGCTGGACATGCATGCGCCCCGAGCTGCCGTCCCACTCTGCACTATTGCGTCTATTCCGCGACAACCTGAGCACTGCGTCGAGTGGGCTCATGTCATTGCGTGGGACGAGGAAAAGCCGTTCCCGAGTCTCGACAAGGACGACCCGGAACATGTCACTTGGCTGTACCAAAAGGCACTGACCCGAGCAGAAGAGTTCAACATCCCCGGCGTCACCTACCAGCTCACCCAGGGAACTATCAAGAACATCATTCCCGCCATTGCATCGACCAATGCCATCATTGCCGCGGCGTGCTGCAACGAGGCTTTCAAGATCGCCACGGCAGCCGCGCCGTGCCTGGGCTTCGAGAACAACTACATGATGTACTCTGGCAATGACAGCGTCTACACATACACTTTCAAGCACGAGAAGAAGGACGACTGCCCGGTCTGCGGCCGCCAGGCCCGCCCACTCGAAGCCGACCCCAGGCTGACACTACAGGACCTTCTAGACTCGCTAGCCGTGCGACCCGAGGCGCAGCTGAGGAAGCCGTCCATTCGTGGCGAGAACAAGACGCTGTACATGCAATTCCCGCAGAGCCTGGAAGAGCAAACGCGACCAAATCTGGCAAAGACACTCACAGAGCTCGGCCTCGAGGACGGACAGCAAGTCGTGGTCACCGACCCTGCGTTCCCACTCGAGTTTAACTTTTTCCTCAAGTTCAAGGCTGGGTCCTGACGAGCCCCAACGGGCTAGTTGGCGCACACAGAGAAGACTAAATGAGGGGGCGAGAGGGAACGCAAAAACTGCGTTTTGCGTTGTGACGGAATTTCTGGTTGCATTTTCTGGCGTTAGAGATATGAATGACGAATGAGCCCAAGCAAGTACCGTCTGTGGAGCAGACAACCCGCAGCATAAACAGACAAGCAAGCAAATGGAGAATTTGAAACTAAAGTGGTGGTCATGGTATCATCCCGTTTTGTCCACCCCCGCAGGACAAAACCAGCACAGCTAGTGATGTAAGATATAACTATCCCGTAATATACAAGCCGCCGGCCCGCCGCTCCTCACAACCGCATTACCGGGCCATGTTGATGACTTGCAGCTCAAGCTTCTTGCACTTGACCTTGAGGTGCTTCACCGACTCGAGGAAGAGTTCGTCGCTGTCCCACTGCCCCGAGCTCTCGATGGAGAAAATGAAGTGATCTCTCCTCCGGCCCAGCTTGACCTTGCCCTCGAACTCGGGGTGCCGCAGGCACTCTCTGCTGACCGTATCCCGCATTGCGTCCTTGACGACCGCCTTGACCTCTCCCGCGTGGCCCTCGTACCCACTGCCGGCCTGGCCGGCCTCCTTCTTGGTCACCGTTTGCAGGCCAATGACGCCCTCAGGGAAACATCTCGCAAACTTTTTCGCGTCGTCGCCGAGGATGGGCTTCAAGATCTGGATGGTCGGCATGAGGCGGTATGACGCCGTGGCGACTGGGGAGAATTTTGCGTGGTCGGAGCCGATGCCTTTGTGCATGTGCATCGATAGGTCGATCGTCTGCCGCGGCCGCAGCTTGGCGATCAAGATGTCTGGGTTTACCGGCCGAATAGCGTCCTCGCCCCTGAAATATTCGACTTGCTTGCCCGTGGGCACAAAAACAATGTCCTTCGCGTACACGTGCGCATTGTGGTACGCCTTGGTGGGGTCAGTCTCATCCGCGGCAGCGTCCTTGTTCACCGTGCAGGTGACATTGAGCTCCAGCCGCACCGTGTTCCAGTCGAAGCAGTTGGCGTAGGGGTCCTCGCCCGCCTCGGGCTTCTTATGCCACTTGAGGAAGTTGTGGAGGCCTTCGCGGCCGCCGTTGAAAGGGATGAGGCCCAGCCTGTGCGCCAAGACCTCATCCTGAATGACCGAGGTGTTGTTCTCGATGTAAACGTTCTCGATGGCCACGGTGGGGATCTCGGAGATGAGGATACGGCGGAAGGCGTTTGCGAGGGAGGCGTCGAGGCCGACGAGCGAGAAGGCGGCGAGATTGGGCTCGTTCTGGTGGAAGTTGACGGAGAAGGCGGAGCGGAAGCGGTCAATGGTGAAGGCCATGTCCTCGCCAGGGACGTGGCCCGGGTAATCCACCGACGTCACATGGGTAACAGTCTCTTTATTAATGCCGACAGTCTGTTGCCATCCCGCGATGTCAGTCTCGATGCGCTTCGTGCAGCTTGGGACGACCCCGAAATGCGGCGACACGAAGACTCACGTTTCTGTTCTCCAGCTCCTCCGCGCTGGGCGGTTGTCGCCAACCGGCTTGCTGTGTGGGAGCCATGATTGGCGCGTAACGACAGAAGGTTACAAGATTGGTGAAGTTGGGAAATTTTTCGAGATGCCCCTCCACGGTGAGCAAAAGGTGAATGAGCAGGCAGCGTCAAAAAGTATGGAGTCGGCCGCCGAGCCAGCCCCACTGCGGTGCCACTAGCGCCTCAGCCCCACTACATATCATCCATGGGAGAGCTTCAAAACAGACAGCCATTGAAGCAAGCAGCACTACTCTGTGGCGGGTATTTCATAAGGCCCTCGCTTCGTCTTGCAAAGGTATTCAATGCGCTATCTAAAATTTACACTGGAGTCATGGTACCGACACCCAATACATAGAGTAGGTATCTGCCATGTCTGCTTCGTCCCTTTCATCCATCCTACTCGATGTCCTCCATGTTCCAGACGTTGACGCCCTTCTTTTCCACACTGCTCTTGAACTTTGCCAGGACTGCCTGCCGCCTGGCCCTCTTATCCATCAGGCCTCCTTTCTCTTCTTTGCTGAAGCCGCTGAGCTTCTTCCTCGGCGGCGTGGCCCTTGCGGCGGCGCCCATTGACATGACGCTTCCAGAAAAGCTGTGGCGTAAGCTGCGGGACGGTGTCGATTCCGGCGACATCATTATGCTTCTTTTTGCCTGCGGCGTCACCATAGGAGAGCCTTCTCGGCTGGTAGACGCGAGCCGTAGCTTACGCAACTGTGTCTCCAGCACGTCGACATCTCCGCTGCGCTTCTCTGCCATGGACGTCATTTTCGTAATTGTCCGCATGACTGCCTCCACGGTTGGCACACTACCGCCCCCTCTCGCCGAGGAGCCCGTGGCCGCGGCCATTCTCGTTTTGAGGAGAGTCAAGGCTTCCTCGGCCTGTGCCAACAGCTTCGTGAATTTGGCATACTCGCGCCGTAGCTCGTTCTGCTGTGCTGCCTGTTCCGCACTCAAGGGTAGAGTCCGTGCGACTTCGACCTGATCAGGGTCCAGCCGCGTCATGATTACCCTTCTGAGGTCTTCCTGCTTGGCCCTGAGCCTTTGCATATCTCGCGCCAGGTCTTGGCAAGCGTCGAGTTTGTCCTCCAGGTCTTGAACCCGGCCGTCTTCAACATCGCCGTAGAGCTCGTTGTCCAGGACCTCGCCCAGCTCGGAGACCTCACACAGCACCCAGTCATCAGGTATTTCTAGGTCATCTTTGGTTCGACCTTCCTCCTTGCGTTCCTGCATGTGGCCCTTTGTGAAAGCCTTGACAGTGCGCGCGTTGAGACCCAGAGTATCAATCATCGAGTTGATGTCGCGATACACGGCTTCCACTTGAGAAGGGACACTATCCCTCGCCGGCGGCGCAACGTTCGAATGTGCAATAAACTCATCCAAATCTAGCGTGCCCTCGACCTCCGACGCCAGGACCTTCTGAACCTCTTCATCTTCCTCGTCGACAAGTGGCTGGGTCTCCTCGGCCTCTTGTCGCTCTTTCATCTTTCGGTGTTGAACCAAGAACTGATCCTTTGCACTAGCCATCTTCTCCTTGCTGATTATTGAGCCTCCAAGATGCGACTGAGACTTCTTGGATCCCAGAATCTGCGATGCCATCCCGGGCGCGCTCACTGATCTCGTCGCATCTGATCGGATCATTCGTTGCGGCACAGCTCCTCGAACAGGACTCGGGGACCTCGGGCTCGTCGCAGTCGGCCGAGGAAACATTGGCGCATTACGGCTGATCTCACCAAACAGATGCTTCGATTGATCTTGCTCCGCTCTGACATTGGCAGGCTTTGTTCCCCCAAGGCCACCGAAAGAGCTCTGCGGGGTGAAGCCCGGGATTCGCGTGAAATCGCTCGTACTAACAGGGCTCAGGTCCTTCGCAACATCCACGCCACTACCCTCCGAAGCGTTGTCATCTTCCTCAAGGTCGCTGACGTCGTCGCTATCATCAGGCACGGAGGGGATACTTGACGGCTCTTTCGAGGGCACTTTTGGCATATTTAAGATAGGCGGCAACGACGCATCATCCGCCGTCACAGCCGGCTTCGTTGTGATGGGGTCAGGAGGTAGCGGTGCGTCCGGAATTGCAGGCTGAGGAGCGTCCCTGGAAGGCTTCGTGGCTTTCGGTGTTGTCGTGAAATCTGGAGGCAATGGCGCATCTTCCACCCTTGACGGTGCCGTTGATAATCCGAACGATGGATTAGCTGTTTGGGATGCCGCAGACGACGATGAAGACTCCCCCAGCGGATACGCCGCCTTAGTCGTAGTGTCTGGTGGGAGCGGCTCGTCCTGCTCCTCTACCTTGATTTTCGGGGTCTCCGGTTCTGCTTTTTGCACGGGGCTATCTTCCGTCTTGCTGAAGAAACTGGAGAAGTCACCTGGTTTTGGCGTTGCCGTTGAAGACCCAAACAGCCCGCCTGAGCCGCTAAGCTTGGTTGGCTGGCCAAACAAGGAGGTTCCGGCGGCGGGTGACGGGGTAAGCCCAAATCGCGTTGGAGCAGGAGTGGTAGTTGGCGTAGTAGACTCCTCATTGGATTGCGGTGAGAACAAAGATGACGACGTTGCCTGGGGTGTTTGGTGCTCGGTCGGCTCGGTCGCATCCATGTCTTCGTCCTTTGTCGGGGGCGTCAACGCACGAGGTTGATTTCCCGGATCATTGAGCGCAGATCCAAAGGCGCTACCAAACATTGACGATCCAGATGTTGCCGTGGGCTTCTCGTTGCTCTCGGCCTGCGATGGATCAGGCTTGAATGATGACTCCAGTTTGAAGGGGGTCGCGCCAAACAGGCTACCGCCAGCTGGCTTGCTCTCTTTCGATGCGAACGCGTTGCCCAGAGAGGTATTAGAATCACTCGTTGATGCAAAGGGATTACTTGGCGGCTTGCTTGACGCGAATGGATTACTCGTCGGCTCGGTTGATGCAAAGGGGTTGCTCGACGACTTTACCCCCGTGCCGAGCACGCTTGGCCCGCTGCTGTTCTCTGCGACAGAAGCAAACCCGCTCTGCTTGGAAAACCCGGCAAATCCTCCTCCAGATGAAGGGGAAGCTGCTGCTGCTGCTCCGAAGGCGCTCTGCTGATTGCCATTCTTGGCAAAAGTTGAGAAGCTGGATTGGGAAAACGCCGATGGAGACCCTCCGTTACCCCAAGGCGAAGTTCTCATGCCCAATTGTGAAGACTGGCCAAATCCCATAGCACTTGGCTTGCCGAATGCTGGTCCCGAGGCTGGGGTGCTCCCAAAGGTGCTTGAGCCAAACGTTGCGCCTGCCGTGTTCGTTGGCGTGGCCGTAGAAGCGGGTCCTCCCCAAGGCGATGATTTCTGTCCCAATTGAGCTGAGGCACCAAAGGCTGGTGCTGCTGCTTGTGCTGGGGTCGCAGAGGAGCCGAATGCTGATGCTTTAGGAGTCGAGAATGGGGATGCTGAAGCAACCGGTGCTGTTTGCGACTGGATGGAAGCTGGCGCGGCACCCTGTATGGCGGCAAGCCCAGGATATGTCGTACCCTTCTTAATGGAGTCGGTATATACCACCCACCACGAGCAAAGCACACCTTCATGCGTCAGAAACCAAAGTCCAGGCAAGGGTCCAGGGGACTCCTCGAGTTCCTCATCCGAAGGAATAGGCTTGTAGACTTTGTCTTTGCTCGACAAATCCAGCGCGAACCCGATAGGGGTAGAGTCCTCCATGGACTCCGTCATAGGCAGCGTCGGCCTCTTCGTGTCATCCAGCAGTTCAGTCGTGGTGAAAACGCCGGTAATGAGGTTTGCTGGCTTGTCGCTAGCCAGTGGAGCCTTAGATCGACTCAACAAGCCAACTTCTGTCGAAGCTGTCGAGGATACAATGAGAAGGTCTGAAAGGTCGGGAGGGAAGTCCCTGAGTCGTAGGATCGAGTGATGGGGTGCTTTTTCCAAGGCAAATGGCTCGACAGGGTCCGCGATCTTCTGGAAAGTGAATGACGAAGGCGAGTCCCGGGTGATGATGTGGTAGGTAGAGGAGGGGGGTGACTCGTTGGTCGCTGTGTGGATGGCGAGGAAGAGGTTATTCTCCAACCATGTGAGCGATGAAACTGGAGGTTTGTTAGCACTCGACATAAGTTACAGAGCACGTTGTGACATACCATGGCAGTTGGACAGGCTTGGGGGCTTCGGGATCTCTGCCTTGGCCTCGCCTTCTGGCGTCATTTGGTGGATAGTACCATCTGCCAAGCCAGCGCAAAGTTGTTTGCCTTTGGTGCTCCAACTAATGCAGCTCACTTGACTCTTCAAGACGCCACTGCACTGTCGTTCCTTGAGGTTCGCCATGTGCAGGTTCCCCCCTTCAGTCACAATAGCACAGAGCTCTGCCTTCTCTGGGGTCGGGTTCGGTATCAGCGCCCGCAAGGCCTCGCCGTTGGTCGCGAGCTGAAATGTGGGATTCGCATTTCCCTGTAGAAGGGCCTGTGTCTCATAGATGGCAAGGCCACCCCCAACCTCAGCGGACAAGATCAGGAAGTTCTCATCGGCAGTGAACGCCAGTTGCGCAACCCGCATGGGCATGGGAATAGTGAGCTGTGGCTCGAATGGTCGGACATCAGACTCGCCATCTTTCGGAGACTCGAAAGCCTTGCGAACGGACTCGGTTCTGCCGACTATAAGCTGATCGGGGCCTGCGGCGGCAACAAGGCCCGCTCGGGCGGCAATGCTGAGGAGTGACGAGGTTTGTGCAGGAAGAGAGGTCCAGGCAGAGGTCAGGCGAACTTTTGCATCGCCGGCAACGGAGAGGAAGCCCAAAGCCTTAGGTCTGTCAGTCAAGACGCAAAAGAGCACAGCGACAATGGGATATTCGTCGCCGTAGTAAGAAGAAGCCCACCTCGGTCTGGATGGTCTCCAAATCTGGTCCAGAGTTGGCTCCCCCAGCCGCACCTCCGCCCATGGCGTTTGCAGAGCTCCCAAAGCCAAAAGCCATGCTTGCGACAAGGTAATCAGCCTTAGAAGAAATCTATTTCAAGTCATGAATCGTCTGTGGAGGGTTGGCAGAGCTCGAAGTCGTGTTCTCGTAGGTTTCGTCGGCGACGCCACAGCAGTGGATTGCTCGCAGCTCGCGGCGCCGTTGCGCGATCAAGAGATGTCCAATGGAACGAGTCTATGAACACGAAGCAAGCGGCGCGTCGACTTGCTCGACCTCGAAAGGATTACGACGGTATAGCCAGAAATGTTCCTGCTCCCGCAGCCTCACAGGCAAAGCACTTGTCGCGACGAGCCTGCCTAGCAACTTTTAGGAGCTCCAGGCGGCTAGCGCCGTCACGTGCAGCGAGCGCGAGCCAACGTCCTTCCCCAGCCCAGCTTGCCCAGGCATACGCCGCCTACGCAGCCTGCCCAATCACGACCGCGTTACCATTGGGAGCTTCAACTCCGTGTCTGAAGGCAGCTTTTAGCCTCGTCATCAGCTCTGGCTTCGCAACATCCATCGCCCAACCAGACTTCGCGGCCTAAATCCCTCCTCCTCTTCGACAACGCGTCCTCCCGGCTTGAGTCGGTCTTGCACGTTTGATTAAGCGTCCCGAACCTCGTTCAGTCAGATTGCACTCGCCCAGGATGCCGGGCTTCGACTTCTCCAACTACAACCGCAATGCGGCCCTGCACGCACGAGGCGTGCCTCTGCCCAAAGCGACCAGCACGGGAACGACCATTGTGGGATGCATTTACGATGGTGGTGTCGTTGTTCGTGCCCCTCATCTCTTCGGAGCCTCTTCTGCCTCGTCTCAGCCGACGCCGTACTGACGCAGCTCCCTGCAACAAACAGATCGCAGCCGATACCCGCGCCACCTCTGGCCCCATTGTCGCCGACAAGAACTGCGAGAAACTGCACTACATCTCCCCCCAGATCTGGTGCGCCGGCGCCGGCACCGCAGCTGACACCGAGTTCACCACCGCCCTCATCTCCTCCCAGCTCGAGCTGCACTCCCTGTCGACCGGCCGCAAACCCCGTGTCGTCACCTGCATGACCCTCCTCAAGCAGCACCTCTTCCGATACCAGGGCCACATTGGTGCCTACCTAGTCGTTGCCGGCTGCGACCCAACGGGCACTCATCTCTTCACCGTCCACGCCCATGGCAGCACCGATAAACTGCCCTACGTCACCATGGGCAGCGGCAGCCTGGCAGCCATGAGCGTCTTCGAGACGCAGTGGAAGCCTAACCTGACGCAGGAAGATGCCGTCAAGTTGACGAGCGACGCCATCTTGGCTGGTATCTTCAACGACCTGGGCTCTGGATCAAACGTGGATGTCGCCATAATCACAAAGGACAAAACCACGCTCAAGCGGAACTACATTACGCCCAACGAGAAGAGCGCGAAGCTCCAGAGCTATGTCTTCCCCAAGGGCACAACGGCCGTGCTCAACGAGAAAATCATCAAGAAGAACGAGATTGGGCGGTACGTCAGCGTGCAAGAGGTGCCGGTCGAGGGTGAGCAGATGGACGTAGATAGTTGAGGGCTCAGTAATAGGCTAGACGAGGCGCTGCCGGATGGGATCATGTAACAACACTTTCGGTAACACTAGAAATTGGAGCCCAAATTTGGCTTCATACCATCAAATCCTTTTCAGAGCTCTTTATTTCGACACGATGCTTTCCTAAGAGGTCTGGAGAGTATAGAGTATACTCTTGGTCCTTGGGTATATAAAAAACCGCAAAGAGAACCCCTTCCCAAGAGTACCAAGGTTGTCAAGACGGTGGGGGAGGACGAAAGAAGGTCCATACAATGAAGTCCAATTGTGCGACCCTGTCTGGTCCTTCAAAAAGAAAGTTGAAATGTGACAAGGTGCTCGCAACGAAACTCGGCTCGGACGTGCTGAGATGCTGCCTTTCAAGGTGCGACAATCTCATGCTCGCAGCCCGACACCATCATGTACATTTCACTTGCCGAGCAACAGAAAGTCAAAAGGTCCACCCGCTCAAATGTCGAATATCGCCATGTGTGATGCAAGACAGCCCCAAAACTCCGTGTAGATGGGTATGATGTTAGACGTCATGATCGTTATAGATTGCGCGAGCCACGCGCTTTTTTATGGGCCGGACTTGCGGCCAAACATTGTCCGCGTGCGGGACTTGCTTCGGGCTTTCTTCTTGTTCTTGTCCTTGTCATTGCCATCGTCGTTGTACTTTGCCTTGTGGATCCTGCAGTGATATTAAGTAATGGTCCAACGCAAGACGGGGAAAGATGCCAAGCATACCAACTATTGCCGATCATGCTCATTCCCTTTGCCTCGGCCATTCGGTAGAACTTGGCACTTTTTTTAAGGTCCTTTTTGCATCCCATGCCTTGAGCATAGCAGAAACCGGCTTCCGCAAGAGCGTCAACATCGCCCCAAGCTAGATGGACAATTAGCACCTTCTCCTTTGAAGCCGAGTTTGGATCCCAACTTACTACCGGCGATTTCGAAGCATCGCAGCGCGAGAGTCTTGTCCTGCTCGATACCCCATCCATTCATGTGACTGACGCCGAGCTCGTATATGCTCAAAGCGAATTGGGCCTTGCGAGTCTTGCTCTCGAGGAAATTGGCGGGCTTCCCTTCCTTGGCTCGGTCTTCGTCATCCGCAATCTCGATGCTGGCGTATTCTGCGGCTTTTCTCAGCCATTCAACTCCTTCTCTTTGGTTCGCTCGCATGCCCCAGCCGTGGCGGCAAGCCAAAGCATAGAGAAGCATGGCCGTAGGATGGTTCTGTTTGGCGGCATGTCTAAGGTGGTATGTAGACTCATTCAGAGAGCCGCTCTCGTGACACTCGATTCCCTTCGCCAGATGTTCCTCGGCAGACATCTCAGACGCCGAGGGGGCGATGGAGCGTGATGTTGGAGTCGGCCGTATTGTGCTGGCTGAATCACTGGTCCCGGCAGATGCAGGAGTCCTGCCGCGTGCGGTGGCGTCATGCAACGGTGAAGTGAGGGTCCGGCCTCTGGGAGCATCCTCAGATCGCCGAGTGGTGTCAATGGATGGCCTGCCGGGATTCGGAGGGGCATGGCCCATCGCGCCATGTCTGGAACTATCCATGCTCCTCTTACTCGAATCCGTTGAGGGCCTAGTCAGGCTGCTCATAGTGCTCACAGCATCGTCGGGGACGGCCCTGGCGGACGAGCTTGAAGGTCGAGTCGGCGGCGATGGCGGCGCACCTAATGGGAATCGATGACCGTTGCTTGGTCGTACCAAGGGCTCGCACTGAGATGCCTGCGACGGGTTCTCCGAGGTTTCTGATCGCTGAATTGCCTTGCCTCTCGGTAGCGAAAATTTGGAGTAGATGTATGATGAAGCAGCACCCTTCCCTTCTTCATTTTGTTGGTCCATGAAGGCTTCGCTATGCATACTCACAGGCGTGTGAACGGATTCGTCTGCCAAGATAAAGGACGGTTGGCTGTCGGAAGATGCCTGTCTCGTCGGCATTTCGAGGCCTGGCGTTCCGGCCCGGCTGAGGGGCCTCGAAAAGTTGAATGATGGGCGTGGCAAAGCAGATGAATCGGAAGCAACAGATGGTGACCTTCGGTATGAGCCGTTGGCAGGCGACGGCATGGCGTTGGCAAAGGCCGCGCTACCAGAGGAGAGCTTTCGCATGGGCATGGAGTGGAAGGAGCCGCCCATGCTGCTGGATGCGTCGTCGTCTCCCGGTGTAGGAGACGACATATTACTGGAGGATCGGTTAGAGAAGATGGCTCGAGGTGGAGCCAGGCCCAGCTCGTCAAATGACTCTTGTTCGGGCTTCTCCGGGGAGCTCGCTGTGGACAAGTTCTGTTGCAACGACGGGGGTGGCAAGGAATTGCCCATACGGGCAGGTGATCGCTCTGGGACCTCGGGCGGTCTGTCGAAATGAGACTGCGTATCGCCAGACATGGGTGAAGGAGACCGTTCTTGGCGCGCTCCGAAAAAGTCGCGCTGTCCGTCGACGGCACCCAGTTGCCGTCCTCTGGAAACATCGCGAGCATGCTTCGAAGGCATGGCTGGCACCGGCGTCGTGTCGTCAGGAGTGGGCGGGATCCGGCTCATTCGTGGATGCATAGACCTGGGCCTTTCCTCAGGACTAAAGCCTTCTTCGACCTCTGTCTTCAAGCCCAGTCCAGACGGGTCATGGTCGGTAGAGTCGCCGTGCTCGGACGCCGAGTCTTGCGACATGGACCGGAAGTAGTCCGAGCGGCCTTGCTGAATCAAAGGGCTCTCCATGGTCAAGGGAGGAAGACGGCTAACCCTGTGTCCTTCTTTGGTGCTCGCTTGCAGCTGCTTGGCCAGCAGCCTGCTCTGTAGCGCGAAGGCATCTAAGGGCGACAGTTCAGGCGGCGCTTCACCAGCAATGTGCATGCGAGGGGACCGCAAAGGCCTGGAAGCCATCGAGTTCGCTGAAGTATTCGTGTTGGACCGCAGGTCCAGTAAGCTGGGGCGGTTGGCCATGTTTCATGAGGTTTGGCACCGCTAGCCGGCGCAACGCGATCCCATGCAGACGCGCTGAGACGGGCGTTCGCGAAAGCAAGGGCTTGCGATCGAGACAGCCAAAGCGGCTGCTGGAATTCGTCGCTGACTGCAAGAGTGTCTCGGTCGCTAGCTCGTCACCATGGATGACGAGCGGGATTCTGGTGACGATGGGTCGATGTACTGCAACTCCGTTGCCGTTAGGGAGCAGAAGGCGCGGCAGGAGACGACCTCAGACCGGTCCGTAAGGCCCAAGCAATAGCAGTGGCAGGGAGAGAAGTGGGAAAGTATGGTCGGCAAACTGGCCAAGGGTGTCTATAGATAGAGTCGTGGGAATGTGCTTGCTGTATTGTGCTGTGCTATGCTGTGCTGTGCTATGCTGGGGACGCAGCAGTGGGGGGGTTGTTGGGGGCGGCGTTGGCAAGTCCAGCGTCGGGACCAGTGAATGGCGCGATGCAGGTGACCTTGGCTTGTGGCCGTGTCCCAGGAGCGAGTGTCGACGATGCGATCGTGTGCAATGCCAAGGTAGGCGAGGCTTCTGGGCCTCGGCGACGAGCTGTTTGCTGCGAGGTGACGGGAGGTGATGCTGGTTACTTGCCGATGAACAGGTGAAGAAAGGAGGAGTGCAGCGCAGTGTACATAAGGTACCTTAAGGTAAGGTAAGGTGAGGTATGGTAGTGCCGCAGCGCCAGCAGGGTGCTGGAACACAATACGAAGCCACCCCCGGCCACCCGCCCGTGCTAAACGCAAGGAGTCGCGCGGGCCTAGGCCGCTACCACCACAGAGTACGAGCCGATGCAGCATGTCAAATCCTTGCAGCAGCATTTGCGGTGCCTCCAGTGGCAGCATAGTCCGGTTCTAATGTCGTCTTCCGCCCAGCACGGACGTGCTAAGTGCTCGTCCACCTCTCTCCACTGCCGCGGTCACAGGGCGCCGCCTCTGGGCATGGCCCGGAGTGCCAGTCCCCTTCCAGCCTAGTCGGGCTGGCGCCCCAGGGACCCGAGGCATGTAATTGGCACCACTGACGGCCACTTCTGGGGTGCATGGTGGTCTGGCCTTTTTCAGTACGAGTCTCGGGGCATCATTTCACTTTGATGAAGTTTAAACCCGCGCCGTCGACTGCACTATCGAAGGCTCCATGGCCTGAACCATACGGGCACCATTGCCACCGTCTGTGGCCAAGAGGGCCAAGAGGGCGACGCAGCACGCGATTCTCAATGCTTCCATCCTATTGCTGTTAATCAATGAGAAGATTAGCTTTCGGGAGGGGGCAAGAAGCGACTCCGCCACGGCGCCGCTGGGGATGATGGACTACCCCTGACCCAGGCCTCTGGGCCACGAGGAGGAAGGTCTGTCTATTTGACAGCTGGAGCATCAAATGCCAAAGTAATCAGAGCTGCGCTGTGCTACGCCTCAGGAGCCACGCACTAGGGGGCAAAATGCATGCAATGCAGGTCATCCATCACTCACGTGCCCATGGCCACGTTATACTCATACTTCAATCTCGAAGCATCCACCATCCCAACTATTGCTGGTGTACGTACGTCTAGATGCCATTTATCCATAGCGGCCGACGCCGACCAACAGACTGTCGATGCACCCCGATCGCTCATCTTAGGTATGTACTCCAACAGCCTCTCCATTCAACTATATCGCTTTTCTCAAGAACCCAGCTTGTCCAGAACGCCCAAAGCAATGCATCTACCAGCCGCCGTCGTGAAATGTACAGCAAATACCAATGCCCACCGCTTCACAGGTCCTTTGACCGCATCTTCTTCAGTCGCGTCGCGCCCTCAAACAGCCCCCGATCCACCGCGGCAGCCACCGTCAGGGTGCCGCCCACGATGGCGCAGAGCCCTGCTAGGAAGCCGAGGAAGGTCTTGGATGGTTCCTCGCGGTTGATGACCTTCATTGGAGAAATGTCCTGTTCTGCTGTCAGCCTCGAAACGTCATGATGGCGGAAAGCAATCCGACTCACATAAGAAAAGAAGACGCCCGGAATGCCCCCGGCAGAGTGCTGCCGCTCCGCGTGACCCTCGGCGGCATCGTTTCCTCCGGTGAGACTCCTCTTGTGGCTCGTGACCGAGTACTGGTGCGTCTCGACGCTCCCGTCGGCGCTGCTACCAAGTCTCTGTATCGCCTTCTCCCAGCCAAGAGGAAGGTACGACGTGGGCACAATCTTGACAAAATACATGTAGTTGAAGTAGGGATCGTTGGTGGCCTGACTGGTCCCATCCAGCGGATTGAGGTGGTGGTTGGTCCAGGGCATTGCCTTGGCGCCGCCCATCTTCTGCTTGATGTGTTCTGGAAGCTGGGGCCCGAAGCGCAGATGGTGGATGTTGTGAGTGAAATCGTGCTGCTTGCCGCTGGGTGTCTCCCTGTAGTTCTTGAGGTCGTGGACGTGCATATTGCCGTTGCTGAAGCTGCGGCCGGGTGCAAAATGGAAGTTGCCGACGACCTTGTTCACCTGCAGACCGCCTTCGATGCGGCAGCCTTCCTCCCTCTGCTGGTCCAGCTTCTCAGCGTAATGCTCCCGCTCGCACTGCTCGACGCCCTCGCCTCTGCCAAAAGCCCATCCCTTGGCTGCGTATCCCTCCCGGACCTCGTCGCAAGTTTGGCAGCAGCCAGGCTTTTGCGCATTGTCCGGTGCGGGGACACCATAGCATTCGCCACAGTAGTTAGGATCCAGGTGTTCGGCCTTCTCATCGTGCAGAGCCAGCGATCTGATGTCGATGACGCCGCCCCCTTGGGATACGGATTGAAGGCGGACTTTGCTCACACCGTGGGCCACTCCGTGTTGCTGCTCGCCGGAGACATCCATAACATCGAGCGTGAGCAACTCGCAGGGCATTTTGGGGAAGGTAATGTTGAGGTGGATCTCCATCCGCTCTCCTGTCGCGCCCGGTCAGCTCTGTGCGCAATACTATCGCCTCCTGACGACGATCATGCATCACGGTAGTTGCGTACCTCGGCCCTTGTCTACAATCAGCTCTGGATGTATGACGATCCTGCGATAGTCGGCCCATTCTCCCCACGCGAGAAAGATGACAACCAAGAGCGACACGATTGTGACGACTCCACCGCTCGTGGTCCGGATTCGCGCCTCATCGACCGTCTTCGTGAAGGCATCGAGCCTGGTAAATCTTGATTTGGGCGGCATCGTGTGAGGCAATCGTGGGCCACGGATGCCTGCGTCTTGGACCTTACTACCTTAGACGGGCTTGCAACCTGCCACAAGCTCCCCACTCAGAGCTGCCAGGCGTTGGACAAGGCCTCGAAGGAGAGACTTAAAGGGAGGGAACAGGAGGATAGAGGTGAGCAATACAACAGCACAGCTCAATTGCACCCGGCGGACAGAGGGCAATGGGCTGCGCAAAGCGGCTGGCAACGTGAGTGTCTAAGGAGTCTCGGGCACTGGGCGAGTAAAGGCCACCGTCGCAACAAGGCTGACAAGCCAGCAAGGCCCCTTCTGTGCCCACCGAGTCTGGATCCCCCACGCTGAAAACAGCGCCTAGCTTCAGGTGGGCTTCACAGTGCAGGGGGCCCATGCGACCGTCGGCAAATCACCGGCTTCCATGGTTATCGGGCGCTAGGATCGCAAAGTTGCAGCAGCAGCTGCTCGGCAGTGGTTTGGTGAAAGCTTCTTCCAACTCGTCATTTCAAGATCACACCCTTTGCCGCCTCTGAGTCGCTGAGCGTGTAACAATCGATTGTCACAGCTTGTGCTCATTACTGCACCCTTCTCTGAATCGCCTCTGTCTCGGTACCGATCTTGAGCTGTTGCGCGGCAGCTCTCGCGCCTCCAGGCTCTCACAGCCTACCCAGCCTCACTATGTCGTCCAGACCTCCTTCTCGCGTCGTTTTCGTCGGCAACATCCCTTATGGTATGCTCTGCTCTGATAAATGTAGCTCTTAGCGGACCCTTTGTGCTAATCATCATGTTTCAGGCTTGTCCGAGGAACAAATCACAGACATCTTCTCCAGCGCCGGAAAAGTCGAACGATTTCGGCTCGTCTACGACTCGGAGACGGGTCGCCCGAAAGGCTTCGGTTTCGCAGACTACCCTGATACCGGTACGGCGACTTCACCTTCCCAGCAAATCATCTTGCCGCTGACTTTGCGACCTAGACTCTGCCTCATCTGCCGTGCGCAACCTCAACGACTACGAGATCATGGGTCGCAAACTACGTGTCGACTTTTCCAACGAGCAAAAAAGCGGCGATGATGACGGCAATCAGCCTTCTTCGACACACATTCCTCATGCTGCCAATGGCGCTGGCGCGATGGGCTACAGCACCCAGACGAGCTCTCTGCCACCTCTCCCAGCAGGCAAGGAGATCCCTCCTGGCTTGACATGCACCGACGCCATCTCGCGAACGCTCAACACGCTGCCACCGTCTCAGCTTCTAGATATCCTGGGACAAATGAAGACGCTCGCCTCGTCGGATCCCCAAAGAGCAACCGAACTTCTCCAGCAAGCGCCCCAGCTCGCTTACGCCGTCTTCCAATCTCTACTCCTCATGGGTCTCGTTTCACCCGAGTCCATTCAGTCCGTTGCCGAACCAGGCGCCCCTCAAGTCGCGCAAGCACCACCGACCGGCTTCCCTGGAGCAATGCCGGGCTTCCCTGCCGCAAACAACACGCCTCCCGTGGTTGGTATGCCTTATGCGCCGCCTGCAGCTGTGCCCCAGGGCTACGGCGCTCCCGCTCCCGCGCCTGCAGCTGTGCAGGATTCCGATGCCTTGATAAGACAGGTCATGGAGCTGCCACAGGCTCAGATTGACATGCTTCCGGAGGCAGAGAAGCAGCAAATTCTAGCGCTTAGAGCCACCTTTGCCGGCCAACAACGGCGGTGAGCAAAGGTCGCATTGGGCTCCATGACACAGCCATGATTTCTAGCGCCAGCCTGATCTCTCGGAACTCGACTTGGCGCTCAAAACGATATCGTATGTTGACATGAGCCACAGAGACACGTCGGCTCTGCCTACTTTGGCGGATAATGGCCGAAATAACGTCTGCTCAAAACGAAGCACAACGTACTTTCTTGGCGCGAATTGCGCACAAGATCTCATTGGCTTAGCACCAGCCGCAGGTTCACATGAGACGCAATCCAGGACGGCAGACAGGCCGCCACGAGCTTCTAAATGCTACATATAAGTCGGTCGAATAGTAGAGGCGCACAGGTTTCCACGAATGTACGTTGATTTGGCTTGCGGGACCTGCGCTTCACAACTTAGATACCACAGGGTAGGAGGCTTTCGATAGCTGTAGCAGCCTATCCATCAAAAAGGCTTGCAACAATTTAGCTTGTCTAAAAGGATCGTATACTGGATGTCCGTTTTCCGACGTCATAGTTGTGTTTACGCACGTGCGAGGTACTTATAAAGAACAGCATTCAAGCAAGCAATGACCAAGTATACCATGTACCCGTTGGAATGAGCTGGGGAATGAAATAGATACTATAGACGTCTGTGTTTCGACAATGATGCTGCTTTTGCGCACTTGTAGGGTAGCTAGTTCCTGACGGGAGCATCTAGAAAGGTACATAACAGTACTCCGTACACGTATTCGTAGAAAATCAACTACCTGCCTAAATAATAAGGTGCCTTAGGCAACAATACCGGCCATCGTGTATTCAACCTCGCTCCGCTCAAACTCCTTCACGCAGACATGGTCAGTCCCAAAGTGGAAGCCAAATCAGCTGCCCTCAGCCTATACAACCAAGCGCCAGTCGTCAAAGAACATGCCCCGCCACTCTTCATACAAAGCCCCGAGTGCGCAAATACATGGGCGTCGCCTGTCCTACACAATCCCGTAAACTCTCTTCGCAATTACGTAACAAGCAAGGCCGAAGAATAAGAGGCCAGCTGTGATGCATACAAACCACGCCAAGTCTCCTTCGTACTCTTGGCCAGGGACCCAGACATTCATGCCCCATAGACCAGTGATGATGTTCATTGGCAGGACAATGGTTCCCAGGACGGTCAGTTTGCCGAGAACATCGGCTGTCTGCTCTTGTCGTTCGTTCATGCGGATACTGATCTGAGCAAGATAGTTGCCGTGCGATCGCGCCAGAATCCTGGTTACTTCGTGTCAGTACGCTCAATGTTACCAGGAAGAACCTGGCCAACTTACTTTTCATAGTGCCCAAGGTTTGACGTCATGGTAATGATATGATCCTGAATGTCACCGAGGTAAAGGCCAATCTCAGACCGCGGCGCGACTTCCCATCGCTCGTTGCACCGTTTCGCAAAACCCTTGATCACGTCGGCTTTGTTGCCGAGAAGACGATACAAACTCATGACTCTCTTTCTGCAATCACCAACTCGTCGGAGCAAGTCGCTCGAATCCACTACGGCTGTGCTGTCGTCATTCTTGGGCAGTTTCTCAAGCTTCAAGCGCTTGTCGGTCGATGAATGGAGCTGCAGGATTTGGTCGTCAATCTCATCCACCTCATCTTCGATATTCTGGATCAAAGGCTGGAAGACGTCCGTGATGTCATCGATGATGGCATAAGATATCCAGTCGGATGACAGGATCAGGTAGTCTCTCAGCTGGCGAATTCGCCTTCGCACATTGGCAGGATGAGGCGTCATTGAGAAGTGGAAGCTGAGAACGCCTTCCCGAAAGACGACCACGTACATGTCGACAGGTTCTAGATAGTTCTCACTATTGACGTCTTGATCGAACGTGCGATAGTTGACGAAATAGTAGTGGCGGAAAAGCTCAACCTTCTCGCGTGCCTCTTGCACCATTATGTCTTCGGCAGTGAGCGGATGGATACCAAAGGCTTTTGAGATGACCTTCATTTCCGCCTCAGTCGGGCAAAGGACGTCGAGCCACCAGACAGGCCTGTCTCCGTATCGGACGGGCTTTGGCGTCGTTGTTGTCTCAGGCCCCGCTGGCGGCGCGTCCTTTCTCACACCGTTGTTGGGAGACTTGACTCCCAGGGGTGTCGCGCGGCCAGACGCAGCGGCAGCGTCCCGCAACGGGGAAGATGTTTCGTCACGGCGAGATTCCGCGAGGGAAGGCTGGCGGGTAGACATCTTTGACTCGCCATCGCCGCCGCCGGGAGCCTGAGGCTTGGCGAGCACCGAGGCAGTCTCAGCATTGTCGTCGCTCTCGTCGTCGGACAGTATTGGAGGATCCGGAATGAACAGTTCCCGAAAGTCGCCGCCTGGCTGAACAAGCTCTGAGATTGTCTGGCTGTGTATGGTGCTCTGAAACTCCTCGTTGAAATATGTGAACCTGTACGGGGCGTCTTCATCCGTCTGAAACCAGCCTTTTCTCACCGGGCGGAGTCTTCCGTTGATAAGCTGCGGCTCTGTGATCTTCTTGACGCGCACCTCTTCGCTGCGGTCTTCCTTTTCAAAGTGTCGCCACTCTTCCAAGACGGACAGATCTGGCCATTGGGCCCGGCGCTGACGTACTCTGTAATGGTGCAAGTCTGGATCTCGCGACTGCGTGTCTTCCTCGCCTATTTCCGACATTCCGGGACCCGGGAAGCACACGTCACCGGCCACGGCAGCGGTCATTCTCCGAGCATGGTCTCGAGCTGGACCCTCCGTTTCCGACAAAGCTTCTTCATCGTCGACGGAGCGGTGGCCACTACCACTCAGAGAGATTTCGTCTCTGATCATAACGTCCGCAAAGGTCATGTCTGGACGATCGCTAGCCCCGAAAGTTGGGGACCCGGGAACCGACGGGGGGTGGTTGACGTCGTAGGCTTCCCTGGGAACGAGAGTAGCAGTGAGCTTGGTTCTCGACGACCTGCTGGAGGCCCTCCTGCTTCGATTTCGACTGGCCCTGGCATCGCCGGCGCCGTAGCCGGAGGGGTTTGTTGGTGACCCTCGATACTTTGCAGACTCGGATAGCAAAGGAGCTGTTTCGTCCCAAGGATTTGCGTCGTCGCCGGTCGGCGTCTGCATCGAGCGAAGCCGACTGCCACCGGGAGTCGCGAATGGGTTCTTGAACGGGCTGGAGACGGCTATCGTAGACGATCTGCGGACGCGCATAGGTTTCTGCTCTCTTGACGAAGCGTTAGACACAAACGGCTCCTCACATACTCGCACCCAAGCCTACCTGTGGTCTAGTAGCACCTCGCTTTCGAGGCTAGTGCCACTGAGGTTGCTCGTTGGCATGTTGTAGAAGCCCTCGCCGGAGGCTTCGCGCATCTCGTCATGGCTGTCTTCGGGGAGGGCCGCGAAGCTCTTCCGTCGGGATCGTTTCTTCTTGCCGCCGCGGTGGCCTTTACGCTTCCTTGGTGGAGGGCCAGGCTTCAGGTCGGCGCCAGGCTGACCTGGAGCTGGAGACGAGGTAGCAGGTACCGCTGGAGCTGGCGACGAAGAGCTCGAACCCTCGACAGGCAGCTTGTATGCGGGCTTCAAGGGATTGTAACGGTTGCCCGCCATGGCTGCAGAATGCCGCAGAGGTTAGACAGCCTTAGCCAAGCATGAATGAAGCAGACGTATGGTCTGCGTCGAGGCGCGGGCGTTGGACAATGGAGAGGATGGGATGGCAGGCTGAAGGCGACCACTTCTCCAAAGTCTGCGTGGGCACGCTACTGCATAAAGGCCCCTCCGAATCAGAGGCGCTGACATCACGCCGTCTGCACAGCTCTCGGAGGCGCCACTTTTCTTCCTAGCTGCAAGACACGCAGGGGGGGCGTTATTACGCAGATGGCGGCCAGCAATTGGGTAGGGTAGGTAAGAATTAATTAGTATGCATGCGGCAACAAGCGTCGTTCTTTAGACTTCAGAGCATCCTCGGGGCAGCGGAAGCGGGATGTTGGATTCTGTCTTTGACGACGAGACTGCTTCTGTTGCGAGTTGTCATCTCTGCACTGCAACGCGTGTGCAAATAGAAACTGGTGTAGTTGGTACATGGTCTCGCGAGGCGACGCGACTGCCGTTGCACTAGTCGCGGGCGGTTGCACTTGGATCATCAGACACGGTGATATCATCCAAGTTAGAAGGTACCCTTCCAAGTCCTAATGGCTACATAAAAATGTGCTTTCAAATGTTCAAGCGCCTCCATCAACTCCAAGCTTTTGTATGCGTTCTTACCTAGTAAACAGCATCCCACCGAATCCTCCTCCCTCAGCGGCCACAGCCTCACGCGACAGTCGATCCTCCAAAGTCCCAGAGTTTGACTAAAAGGGTGTCTGGGGTTTCGGCCGGCGCCTCTTGCGGAAGAAACACTTTCTTCGGGATGTGAAACTCTACCACGGGGGCCTTCTTCACGTCTTTGGCGATTTCCGCGTCCAAAAGCTGGTCAAGCAGTCAGTACTACCAACGAAAAAGGCCAAGACAAGCATGCACTTACTGTGGCATAAGAGTGGTCCAAGAAATCCTCCATATTATAAGACTGCTTGGTATACTGCTCCGAGACAATCTTCGCAATGGTGGCGACGTTGGGGTGGTAGTGCGACTGCATCTGAACAAGCTCCCAGAGGCAGCTGTCAATCGCCTTGGTTTCCATCGGGTCTGCTTCTTGCGGCACAAACGAATCTTCAAAACCATGATCCTGAATGCGCTTTTTCGTCTCGGCATCCTGGACCACTCGGTGGACCATAAAGGTGCAGGTAGGGTGGCGTTTGAGAAGATTGTAAATCCAAGGAACCACAAAGGCAACCGCACTTGGAGGAGCATTGAGCGTCAGCTGCGACAGTCGCTTGAGAAAACTAGCGACAAGGGCCGCGGGCAAGTGGGTAGAGGCCAGGAACGTGTCCAGCAGTCGGAAGAAGCGCGATCGATGTTTGGAGTGAAGTATGTCGCGATCCAGGAGCGAGTAGAGCTTCGGGTAGAAAGATGGATAGTCCAAATTGCGCTCCTGGATCAAGTAGAAGACACCAGACAATGCCAAGAGGGACATTGATCCACCCGCATTGTAGCAGCTAGTGAGGAAGTCGGCAAGCAGCTCGGGCTTGGCGAACCAGGGCGCAATGACGGTTGACACAATTTCCAAGATGCGTTTTCGCTGCTCCTTTGTGTCCACAATTCCCATCAGGGCCAACCAGGCGGCTTGGCCCTGCTTTTTGTGCTGGACCGCCGATCGCAGGGCATGGGTTTTCTTTTGAGGTGGCTTGATGTAGAAGTCCTCAAGTTCATCAGCTGATTCGGGTACCCCGTCCATGGCGAAGATGAGTGAGAAGACTCGGTCAAAGAGCGCACTCGAGGAATTCCCCTCCATTAGGATTGCCTCCATGGCAGGCCTAAGCAACGTCAGCGAGAGTGTCTGAATGGATGATGGAGGACGCTAGCGTACTTGACAGATTTGAAAGTGTAGAAACGAATGTCGTCGTACTGCTCGGCATATTCCTCAATGTATGCTCGGCGAACATCCTCATTGTCGGACGAAAAGATGGCCCTGACAATGTCCTCCATGAAAGCTGTGGGGAACGAGTATTCCTCCCTGTCAGAAAGATGCTCCCCCACGGCTTTGAGAATTCTCATGCAGGGGGTCAGCGCCGTCACAGCCAGGTCCTGATCTGCCAATAAGCCAAGCAGTGATTTCTTGTATAGGGACAGCTGATCTCTCAACCAACCAACGACGACCCCGTCCTTTTCAGACAAAGACTTCTTGAAGACCAGGGATCCTTGGGCCAGTAACCGGACAAATATGCGGCAAAGTGCCACAGTGGCCAGCATAGACTCCTCGTCGCCATTCTTGGAAATGCTGAGCAGGACGACGATGTCGTTGTAATTTTTCTTGGACTCCAAAATTCCCTGCTCCATCAGGAGGATTTTCGTGTTGGCGTCGTCATGGTCCTCACTTTGAGATGATCGCCGTCTTTTTGTCGGCTTCTCTCCCGTAGAGGCTCGCTTGCGTTTGGAGCCCTCACCTGCCACGGCGGTAGGCATGATGAGGGTGGAATATGATGGCTTGCGCTGCAGAGGAGCCTATCAAAATTGAGGAAGAACAATGATGCTCACAATACAGACAGAAGCGCAATGCAAGGATATTATCGCCGAGGAAAACAATGCCGAACTGTCAAGCCTCGAAAGATGGAATCAAGGACTCGTTCATCGAGATCTTGAAGAGCAATCAGTAAAACTTCACTGAATGTAGAATTTCCAGCCAATCAGTCGCAAGCTTGCGCCGAAGCCTTGGCTGCGGAAGATGTCCGGCTAGTCGCGAGGAACGGAGGTCCGTCATCACGTGACTAATGCTTGTTGCCGAACTAGCGCGATAAAACCTCACCCTCATTCCCAGCTCTTTGAGCAACGACAAGTCCCCGGTACCCATCACGAATCATCTCACAATGGCCTCCCGCTTGGCGCGAAGCGCTGTCGGTACGTCGATACGTCGATACGCCGCAGGAAATTCGACGCGGCCTGGATTGGCGCCATTGATGCTGTACTGACCTCTCGACAGGCGCTCCCCTTCTCCGACCTACCCTCGCTCGCCGAGCCCTCCCTGCGCTGTCTGCTGCCGCCGTCCGAAACGCCAGCAACGTGCCCGCCGAGGAGCCCAAGAAGAAGGCTCAGAGCATCATCGACTCGCTTCCCGGGAGCAGCCTGCTTTCCAAGACCGCCATCCTCAGCAGCGCCGCCGGCCTCAGCATCTACGCCATCAGCAATGAGTACTACGTCATGAACGAGGAGACGGTCGTCGCCTTCTGCCTGCTGGCCGTTTGGGGCGGCATGCTCAAGTACGGTGGTCCTGCGTACAAGGAGTGGGCCGAGAGCCAGAACGAGAAGATCAAGAACATCCTGAACAGCGCCCGCGCCGACCACACCGAGGCCGTCAAGACCCGCATCGAGGACGTCGGGCAGATGGGTGGTGTCGTCGACATCACCAAGGGTCTCTTCGAGGTGTCCAAGGTAAGGATTTAGCTGCACCTTGATGTGCCTCGCACGTGTGCTGACGAGGAACCCGGTAGGAAACCGCCAAGCTCGAGGCTCAGGCTTTCGAGCTCGAGCAGCAGACCGCTCTGGCCGCCGAGGCCAAGACCGTTCTCGACTCCTGGGTGCGCTACGAGGGCCAGGTTAAGCAGCGACAGCAAAAGGAGCTGGCCGCTTCCATCATCGCCAAGGTGCAGAAGGAGCTCGAGAACCCCAAGGTCCTGCAGCAGATCCTGCAGCAGAGCGTGGCCGATGTTGAGAGTATGTCACCGCCCAGCTCATCTTGACGCGTCCGATGCTAACAGGTACCTGCAGAGATTGTCTCTTCCAAGGCCCAATAGATGGCATAAAGCAAGAGTCTAGATTACAGGTCGCCACATTTTCCTTTGTTTGAACCCTTTGTGCATATATCAACACCTGTGCATTTGCCGATCAATCAAGACACTAGTCTGCTATCTACCTATGTAATCCTATCTATCTACTAGTGATAAATGTTATGGCGTCCTTTGCCGACAGTGCTGCCTGCTTCTTTTCAGAGCATACACCAGTACCATGTAGCAAGCATCAAATCTAGACGAGACAATAGTGAAAGATACCGGCTATAAAACCCCAAAACAATACTACCGAAAAGCACGAACAGTCCAAGGGAATAGTCCAAACCAAGCATACGATCAAGCTCTCACGCACAAACAGAAGGTGACAAAGTAGTGGCAGTTTCTCATGGTCGAAATCAGGTAGCAGTAAAGCCAAGACATAAAGTTACAATACTTGTAGAGCAAGGAGGTAGGTATGAAAGTCAAATTATGACAGGCGTTCACGAAGCAGACACCCTTCGTGTAGCCAACGAACCCACACCAATGTGTTCAGTAGAAGGGCCGCGGCTCTTCCCATTTTCTCGTCTCAGTCATCTCTCCCGCCTCCGGCGAAGCCGACTTCGCCTCAGGAGCCCACGAGACTCTCCCACTGCGCCGTCTTCGGGCACCTTCGCCCTTGACAGCGCCAATCCACTCCCAGGCGCGACCGACTTCACCACTCCGGCCTTCCCTTTGCCCCGTTCTTACATTGCTATTCAGCTCAACCACGGCGCGCACTCGTTGCCATATTCTCTCCCGTTCAGACAAGGAATGAACAGATCGAAGCAGATCATCTCTCAAATTGGGCAGAAACAGCCACGGATCATCCAAATCCTCCTCCCCTAACTCCTTTTGATTTGCAAGTCGGCCGAGGACCAAATCCACCAATGCAGGTATTTGAGCCGAAGTGGCCAAATGACGACGGTAGCGAGCGCGCAGATAAAAGATGGCGAGCACCACTGAGATCAAAAGTCCAATTGGGAGTCGATATCTTGCCAGTCCGAGCCGGAATGATCGCTTGACCGCACAGCCGAGTGGAAGGCGAGCGAGAGAGGTGGACGATAGCTGTCGGACTGGAAGATGGGAGGAATCGGAAGGTCTGTTGGTTGTATGATGGATCTGATTAGTTGTCGTGTCAGAATGCATGGGTAGCGAAATAGAGCCACCCGTCAGGCGGATTTTCTCTGTGAAGAGGGGAAGGCTTTTAACTCACCCAGTCTTTTCAACTTCCACCTCGACTTCTTCGCGGGCAGTGACCTCGCCGATCGCAGCCGCCCAAAGGTCATCAAATTCTTGGCTATTGAGTCTCTTGTTGCGCTTTTTACTGACGCGCTCTTTCAGCTCGTCTTCAGCAATGGCCGGGGAACTCTGCTGTTGCCCGGCTTCGTCCACCAAGTCACCGCACTCGAACTTGGCACGGCGTTCTCTCAGTTCCTCGATAGCCTTATCGGCAACAGCCTGGACACGTCGCGCCTTTTCGCCATCAGGCTCACAAGTCGGTGGAAGGGGAACCAGTCCCCCGAGAGACAGAGGATGAGGCTTTAAGACGAAGTCCTGATGACACCGAACCGTAAAGTCCCTGTAGCAGAAGGCATGTTGGGGGCAAGGTTCGCACTGAGGCTCAACAAACGGGACCAACATATCGGGGACAGGAACCTCGGGGGGCAGCAGCTCCTTTGCCGGCCGCCCAAGTCCACAATAGCCGACCGCAATCTTCTCTTGTCGATACCAAGCCCCATAGGCCGAGAGCAAGGCAAAGAGCAGGACAAGCAAAGGACTTTTCAGGCTCGTCTGGCGGCTTGCCTTGGAAGGAGTCTGTCGTGCGACAATAGGTAACTCCCCCCTGCTTGCGGCCTCTTCAAGTTCCAGTTGTTCGTTCGGTGTGAATTCTTCCCCTGGTTCAAGCAGCGCTTCCGGGGTCTTGGATCGTAGTCTGGGTGCGGGAACTTCAAATGACCTCCTGGTCTTTGTCTGTTCAACAACGCCGTCGGTCCTCCGCCTCGGTGACTTTGGGCTCTTGAAAAGATCCTCGCCTCCCGTACGTCGTCGTTGCGTTGGAGTCTTCGCCGCGGGAGGAGAGCTGCCGCTCTGGAATGGGTTGTCGTCAGTGAAGACGTTGTCATCTTCTTGTGGAGATTCAAGCTTCCCAAGCAGCTCCTCTTCCACGTCCGATTCGGGCTTTATCCGCGGTGTGAGGGTCCGTCGGCTTCGACGAGTGGATCGCGATACTTCAGACATTGCGTCGTCGTCATCGACGTGCGACAACTGCCGGCTTGTGGATCGCGCAATGCGCTTTCGCGGACTTCTGAGATGCGAGGGCTCTACCTCGTCCTCTTCCACCTTGACCCTTGCAGAGCTTTTTCTCGGAGATCCCGATCGTCTTTGTACTGATCTCGGGGGAGGCAACTCGTGGTCATCCCAGGTGTTGGTGTCGTCAGCGCTCCCCGCGTTGACAATCCCGTAACTTGAACGCTTGGCTCTGGCTCTTTGGGCCCGAAGCTTCGGCGCTTGTGACAGTACATGGTCGGTAACGAGCTGGACGAGCTGCGGTTTCTTTGCGGTGGATGGATAGTCCACGTTGTGCGTGACAAGGATGGAGCGCAGGCGCGGCACCGTTACGCTGCGGGGGTCGAAGCCCTCTTGGAGGTAGTCGTCGGCATCAGCCATGCTGTCTGCTCTGCTAAAGAGCAGAAGCTTGCACGCAACAGCTTACGCAAAAGGTGTTCTTGTACGGCAAAGGGTGCAACGTCCCTCAACGTACTCGTATCTGGCACAGGGTCGGTAAGACAGGGCCAACCAAGCAGCCTAGCTAGGCAAGGGCCGCAGATGGGGTCGCAGATTGGCGAACCTGGCGTGAAGCGGAGATGCGGCGCGAATCGCAGAACGAGAGACCACGCCCGTCTCTGGAATGCTACCGGACCAAGCTGCGGCAAGTGATGGTCTGCAGGGATGATGGCTGCGGGAAAAATTGTCGTTGCTCGTGGTCGACGTTTGTTGTTGGTAGAGTTCAAGGTCCACTGACGCAAGAATAGCGCGGTTGTCTGTGGCAACATGGATAAAAGTGGCTCCATCTCGCAGCCCAGGCAAGGCTCCTCGCCACATGCCACTTCGTCCTCCAGGTCACCGCCACAGTTGTGCGCCACACGTCAACTCCTGCCATTCTCCACCAAGAAGCTCGTCTGAGCATCGTGCCATACCAGCTTGTGAACTGAATGCACTCCGCTCACATCTCTCACAAATTGTGACGAGCGACCCGGCATCGGGGCAAGCCACAATGCCAGCAGCTCGCAGCCTTTTAGCAAGCCCTCGCTTCGTTTGCCGAAGCTGCTCCCGCTCAATTCGCAACCAGCCACGGAGGTTGTATTCTACAAAGAGCGAGGACATCTACGATGTAGTCTGCGTCGGAGGTGGCCCGGCCGGGCTCAGTCTTCTTGCGGCTCTACGTACGTCCCCGAATCATCCAGGCAGTGGCTATAGTTTTAACCGAAAGCAGGCTCCAGTCCCGTTGCGTCTGGGCTTCGCGTTGCCCTCGTCGAGGCTCAAGACCTCTCCAAAATTGCTTCCTTCTCACTACCGCCCACCCAATTCTCGAATCGCTGCAGCTCCCTGACCCCGACTTCGGCCCAGTTCCTCCAAACGATTGGCGCATGGACGCATATGAAGCGCGAGCGGGTGCAAGAGTACCACGAAATGCAGGTCTGGGACGGCATTGCCGATGCTCGCATCGAGTTCGACTGGCCGCCTGGCTCCGGCCCCGGGAGGACAATTGCATATATGGCGGAGAACTTAAACCTAACATCCGGCCTGCTGAAGAGGCTGAACGAGCTGGGGAGCGTGGATGTATTTGACAGCTCCAAGGTGGAGAAGATCGAGCTGGGGGAGGAGACTGAGGACCTGGATCTCAGGGAATGGCCCATCGTCCACCTCTCGGGTGGCAAGTCCCTGGCCGCGCGGCTGCTGGTCGGGGCCGACGGCGCAAATAGCCCCGTCAGATCCTTTGCAGGTATCGAAAGCCGTGGGTGGGATTACGGGAGGCACGGCGTCGTCGCGACGCTTGAGTTGGAGGGCTCTGGATGGGGAGGGGATTACAACAAGATCGCATATCAGCGTTTCCTACCGACTGGTCCTGTCGCGATGCTTCCGATGCCCGGGAACTACGCCACGCTGGTCTGGTCGACAACACCTGAAAATGCTTCGGTGTTGAAAAAGCTTTCCGCCAAGGACTTTATCGCAATGGTCAACGCCGCGTTCCGCCTCAGCCCTGTCGACCTTGCCTACATGCACACTCAGTCCGCAGGCCAGGAGGAGGAAGTTGCGTGGAGACTGCAGCACACATCGGCTGACGCCGAGGCTATCCCGCAGGCCGTCGTAGGCGTCCAAGAAGGCTCCGTTGCCTCGTTTCCGCTCAAGCTCCGCCACGCCGACACGTACATTGGCGAGCGCGTGGCTCTCGTCGGCGATGCGGCCCATTCCATTCACCCCCTCGCCGGCCAAGGCCTGAATCAGGGCCAGGGCGACGTTCAGAGTCTGGTCAAGGCAATTGAGTATTCCGTCACCCATGGGCAAGACCTTGGCGCACAGCTGTCCCTCGAAAGCTACAACAGTGAGCGGTACGCTGCTAACCACGTTCTTCTGGGAGTGTGCGACAAACTTCACAAGATCTACTCAGTGGACAGCGGCCCACTGGTGCCGCTGAGATCTGTTGGGCTGAGGGCTGTCAATGCCATCTCGCCCCTGAAGAAGTTCTTCATGGACCAGGCTTCGGGGTCAGGCGCCAAAGTTATGTAAGCCCATGTATTCTATGTCTGAACAATGTAGATTATCAGTAGACGGTAAAGAAAATGTGTCACATGCGACGGCATTCACGAGACGAGGGACGGCGGGCAGTAACAAAGACGACTTCTGTGGAGTATTTACGCGTTTCTCCCGTCAGCTATGACTACAGACAAAGGAAGATTCCAATTCGACATTTCTGGCCACCCTTGGCTTCTACCGATCGACCTCACCTGTTTTCAACGTTAGCGACGGAAAAACAATCATCTCGGTTCAGGAGAAAGGCTTACCAAACACCAGATCCATCGTACCAATAACCGCGACTGCATCAGCCAACATGTGGCCCTTTGAAACGTGATCGAAGCCACCCAGATGGGCAAAGCCAGGAGCTCGGATGTGGCATCTGTAGGGTCGCTCGCTACCGTCACTGACAACGTACACGCCCATCTCTCCCTTTGGTGCCTCGATGACGGAGTAGGTCTCCCCAGGAGGTACGGCGTAGCCCTTGGTGTATAGCAGGAAGTGGTGGATCAGAGCCTCCATGTTCTCCTTCATGGCGGTTCGAGGGGGAGGCGAGATCTTGTAATCCTCCACTCGGACAGGGCCGGCGGGCATCTGGTTCAGACACTGGTGGATAATGCGCAGGGACTGTCGGAACTCCTCCATTCGGCACAAGTATCGGTCGTAGCAGTCGCCATTGGTACCGACGGGAACGTCGAATTCGACCTTGTCATAGGCGTCGTACGGCTGGCTCTTGCGGATATCCCACGGCACACCAGACCCGCGCAGCATGACACCAGTGAAGGAAAGGTTGAGAGCATCGGCGGCGGAGATGACGCCAACGCCTCTCAATCGCTCGACCCAGACACGATTGTCCGTGAGCATCTCTTCCGTCTCGTCGATACGGTCACCGAACTGCGACGCCCATTGGTAGATGTCGTCGAGAAGACCGACGGGGATATCCTGGTGAACACCGCCAGGGCGAACATAGGCAGCGTGAAGGCGGGCGCCAGAGACACGTTCATAGAATTCCTAACCATCGGCGTCAGCGAACGAGATCTACACATACGGACCATGGAACTCGCCATGAGCTTCTCTCGCTCCTCAAAACCCCACAGGAAAGGAGTCAGAGCACCAACGTCCATGGCGTGCGACAGCACGGACATGAGATGGTTCAGGATTCGAGTAATTTCGCCGAACAGAGTTCGGATGTACTTGGCGCGGTCGGGAATCTCAATGTTGAGCAGCTTTTCGACGGCGAGGGAGAAACATTGTTCGTTGGTCATCATGGAGACGTAATCGAGGCGGTCAAAGTAGGGCAGAGCCTGGAGGTAGGTTTTGTACTCGATCAACTTCTCGGTGCCTCGGTGCAGCAGCCCGACGTGAGGGTCGGCGCGAATGATCTCCTCGCCGTTGAGCTCGAGAATCAGACGCAGCACGCCGTGGGCAGCGGGATGCTGGGGGCCGAAGTTGACGGTGTAGTGGCGGACCTTGCGATCCTCGACGGAATTCTCGCGCGACTTCTTGGTGACGCCGGGGAGCCGGCGCGTCATGCCGTACGGATCGTTGGGGTTCGCAAAGTTGTCATCGACGGGGATGAGGCGCGTGCCCACGGGCTCGGGAGCGGCGTACTTTCGAAGGCATGTCGTCGAGAAGGGCCGGGCGGCGAGATGGGTCGTCGTCGCAGGTCGGAGACACATACGCTTGGCCCCTCGGCCAGCGAGTCTGTGAAGGGCGACCATTGCGGAGGGCAGACGGCAAGGGAGGCAGAGAGGAGAGGAGACGACGGAGATCCCCCGGGAGAGCCTCTTGCTCGGAGTCAATGGCTGGCAGACGGAGAGATTTCGCCTTGGTCGGAGCCCGTGTGGTGTCCCGAAAGCTGCACGGCAAGGAAACGGGGCAGCTTTGGTGGTGGGTGCTGGTGGGTTCGCAAAGGTTCGGGCCATTGTTTTTGCGCCGGGGTGCGACCAATGAGGGCTGGAGGATTACACCCGCCGCTCTGTCACGTCGAGCCATCCATCATCCTGCTGTCTACGTGACCAGAATCCAGCCTGGTGATTCATCAATGGCCAAGGGCTAGGCTCGAGGCCAAGCACACGGCGCACCGTTGTGCTTTCGGTCCAGTCTTGGAGCTGTTCTACAGCGAGGCGCTGCGCGATCCGTGGCGAGATGCAAAACTTGCAGATCCGGCTGTCAACACCACCAATTCGCCTGCCACACTGGAGAGGACAGAAGAACGCCTTGCTCACTACCGCTCCTCACACCCGCTAGCCCGTCCCTGTGTCGTTCCATCAGTACATGTTTGTGTGGGTTCGTGAGCATGCCTTGAAGCTTGACCTAATGTCAAGTCTATGGTGCCCACCCCCCTATGACTTCAAGGATGGATCGTGATCGATTTAACACGGCATTTGCGCCGTCAAAATGTCTCATCTAGATGTGAGTGTCTGTAATAGCCATAATACAGTTGCAAAACTCTTCATGTCCCAACCAAGTCCCCACATAATGCTACACTGACCGTGCTACAATGCTGCTTCACTTCTCCGCCCAGTATCGTCTTTCTGCTTCAGCAATGCCCTCATGTCTTGTAGCTTCAATTGTGTGCAGTCATCTTGTTGACGAGGTAAGCCGAGCTCCCTTTCAGGCTATCTATTGTCTGGAGAAGTTCCTGCCAAGACTCGGCGTCATGGCGGCGAGGTGAGTCACAGATTTCGAATCAGTGGTGCACAAACAATGCGAGGACAGCCTCGAAACGCATGGTTGAACGCAAGTCACAGGGGCTACTCTTTGCGTTGGAGATGCCCAGGGATACAACAAGATGAGACACCACTATGTAAGTAGCTTACGAAAAGTACTCAAACACGCCGCTGACGACGTCAAAGCTTCATAGCCGCATCCGCAGATAACAGTTCAACTCGGCTCTAGTGGACTTCTTGACCTGCATTGTGACATTACTACAAGCAAAGAAATATGCAACTGCTGCCCTTCTAGGGGGATCGCTGTTCACCGCCGATGCCTATACGATTAATAGTACGGCCAACTTGTCAACGCCACATATGCTTCCGTATGGATCCCTCCATTGCTTCTCAGAAACTCCTAACGTCGTCCCTTGCGTCGTTTTGTCGGCTTGCCTATGTCTGCGGACTGGCGTCGCTTGTTGCCGCCTCCCGCAGACGCACTCGCCAGATGATTTGTTTCCGTGGACAGGCCCTGCCGGGGCCCAGCAACGTTCTCTCTGTGGCCGACAATGTCCGCGAAACCGCCGTCACTGGGGCCCACCATTTTGTCCCAGAAACTGTCGCTCTGGTCAAGCACGTTCCCAGCAATTTGGAGGTTGAACGACTCTGTCACGCCGTCGGTGCCGAACAGGGGCACGCTATGCGCAGCCCTTGCCGGTCCTTGAGACCATGCTGGCAGGACGTTTGCGAGCGACGCTGCAGAGCCGACAGTCTGCGTTGGCTGTGTCGTAGTGAGAAGTTGGGGCGGAATGTCCTCCGCGTCCAGATAGTACGAAGGCGACGCTGGGTTGTTCGACGCCCTGGCCTTTGGTGCAGATGCCGCCGTCGTCATTTTCTGCAGGGCTGGCTGTTCGTGGCTGCTCAGTCCATCGGCATGGACTGCACTCGCTGCGTGCTCCTGAACCTTCGCCTGCCCTGTTCCAGAGTCAGCAGCAGAGTCCGCAAGGGGCTGCTCGGTACACGAACCAGTATCTTCCGCAAATTCAGATCGCGTAGCCAGCTCCTCATCTGGAGAGGTGTGGCATTTCGCAGAAGATGTGCTGCCACGGGCAGCAGCTGCCTCCCCCTGATCCGGCGACTTATCCTCGTCAAACAAGTCTCTTCCCTGCTGCTTCGCCTGCTGAAGTCTTTCTGCCAAAAGGCCGACACCGACGCCGCTCTTCGCCCTTTCCATCGTGATGTCCATGGCCTTGCCGACACAGAGAGCGCAGCATAGGCGTCGACTCCTCGCCCGGCTGGCGGCTTGCGGCTGGATGCACCCGCTGCTCAAGGTCGCCCAGGTTCGCAGACTGTGGTCGAAGACGCAAGCTCCCTCTGGGCAGCCGTCGGCGACTGCTAGCTCGCAGGGTTCAACAACATACCAGCCAAGAATGCCAAAGCAGTGTTCGTTCCGGCAGAAGACGAAGTCGGCTCCGCACATCTGGGCGACAATTTATGCCGTTGTGAGGAAGAGGAAGGAAATCGTCCTTGCGGAAGCGCAGGTGCGAGTCGCTTGTTGCTCTTTGATGCTCGCGACCGACATGGCCAAAATGTGGCTTTTCGTGCACAAGTGTTGCTCGAAGGCTTTGCGTTTGTTCGTCAAGATACGCGTTTATGAGTAATGTGCGGTTTCCCCACGGACTAGGCGGCCGCGTTTGTTCGAGCGCGAGGCAAGAAGAGTGCGCCTGAAATTTAAGCCAAGCATCCAAGTTTGTGGCGAAACGCTGTTAAGAAGTATAAGTGAGTTTTAAAAGGCTCGAGTGCCGTATCCGGCATCCGATGCCATTCTTTCGCAAGCTCGTGCGCCCTTCTATGGCTGCGAAGTGTATGACGAAGAGGTCGAGCACCCCTTTCTTTCGCAGATTCTCTTGGTCATCTAGTCGCCGCTTTGTTGGATCGGACGAGAAGAAGACAATCACGTATGACGGTAGAGTGACTATGGCGTTTGCTTCAAGATTGCACACCCGCCGACCGTGGGAGCATAGGAACTCATGATTGGGAAGTCTTGAAATATTCGGTAGTCACCCCGAACAGCATTTGAGCACGCAGCTGGGGAAATCAGATCAGCCCCGAGCAAATCGAAGAAGGCTCCCTTGTCGGCGTATCCATGAATGAAGGCACCTCAATGGTGATAAGCATCGCCGGGCTATGTAGGGTGTTCCTGTCTAGACTGGCAAACATGTTTGTTCGCCTTGGGTCGCCGCGACGCCAGACTTAGTCGAGAGCTAGAGAAGCGAGGTTTGCGAGGAATGTTTGTCTGCGGTACACTTTGATATTCAGGTATGGCTGTCGGATACGAATGTCCTATGCAGTATAAAATCGAACCCAACGCCCGCAGATGCCAAAGAAAGACGCTGAGAGGCAGGGACGGAGAAAGAACCCAACCACGATTTTCACAACAAAGGGTATATGTCTGTCATGGCGCAGGCGCGGTCGCTTCGCCCACCATCTTCACGCACAACACCGCCGCGACCGCGGCCAGACTGCCCAAAACCAGCATCTGCGTTCCCTCCAGCAGGCATCGCCGCCAGCTCCTGTCCTCGCCCCGCAGCAGCCAGCTCTTGCCCGAACCAAAGGCCATGAGTGCAAACAAGCACAGGCAGATGCTCCAGCGGAGTGCCAGCCCGACCGTCGCGGCAAATAGGTACGGGAAGAGCGGGATGATGCCGCCGATGACGTAGCCCAGCGAGATGGACAGCCCCGAGGCGACGGGATAGATGGGTAGATGCTGCGACGAGGAAGATGCCGCTGCGGCGTCTTGCTGTTGCTTCTGGAGCTGCAAGGCAGCGCGGGCGAGGCCATCGGGGCTACTTCGCAGTGCCGTCATGATGTCGGACAGCGTCGAGGCGGGCAGCGCCAGTGCTTCGAGGTGGCGCCGCACGAGGTCCTCCCGACCAGCCTCGCGGTCATTGTCTTTCTCGTCGATGCTACCACGGTTGCTGCTGTCACTAACGGTGCTGCTCCCGCCGTTGCTCCTGTCCTGGAGCATCCCCACAAGCTCCTCATCGGAGCCGCCATCGCCGCTACTATGGTGGCTCGCCGGCGCGGGCACCTCGTCGAGGGCTGACAAGTAGCCGCCGATGCCCATGCTGATACTGCCAGCGCAGAGCTCGGCGAGCCCGGCGTAGATGACGGTGTCGGCGCGCCCCAGCGAGCTGAGCCCCGCGGTGAGGGCAAAGGGGACGGTGAGGCCATCAGAGAAGCCCAGCGTGAAGTCGGACAGGAAGCGGGTGAGCCAAGGGCTCCGTGACTGGGCCAGCATTTGTGCGCCCTGGGCCCTGGCAGACCAAAGGTGTCAAGGGTTGGTGACGATGTTGGTGTCGGTGTTGAAGGCATCTACGTGCAGTCGACGGGACAGGACGTGGTGGTTAACACATAGACGTGACGCCAGCCAGAGATCCGACGAGCTCATCCAAGGTTCGCTGAGGCGCGTGACAGAGACGAAGAGGAGCAGCAGGACGGCGCTGTGCCATGCAATTGCTAGCCAGCAGAGGCGTTGTGCTGGCCTTGGTCTCTCAATTCTCGCGGCTGCTGGCTATTGTCCATGCTACGGTGGTGCACGTGGTGCCATGGTGTACGTTCACACGAGCAAGTGTCTGTCAAGGTGCCCCCAACCAGCCAACCAACCAGTAAGTTACTGCCATGGCCTGACAGGTGCGCCAACGAACGGCGTGTGTGGCACTCTCGGGCCATCTGGAGGCGAGTTGACTGGTCGCAGGTCACGTCTGCCCCGGGGCAGGCGATGCACCCAGGATCGGCACTCGCTGTCGTGCCCACACGCGCTTCGCTAGGACAGATGCTAATTACTCGCACTGGACATACAGTCAGCGAGCATTGTCCATCTCGGATGGGCGTCACGGGAGGGGCTGCGCTGCATCGGAACGCCCAGCTTCCCGATTCTGTCTAGGTAACCGCGAATCACCTACGAAGTACGGACGTCCTCCGTGGTGTATCCGTATGAGTACCTACCTAAGATCGTCGGCTTCCTCGTCTCCCATCCTCCTCCTCGCGCGCTCCGTCGGCGGGCTCCGTCTCTTTCTCTCTCGTCTTCTCGTGCCTCGTTCTGGTCGGCACGGGGAACCAAGCTGCGCAGGCCAAGACCTCGGCGAATCCTTGGGGCCTCCACTCGCCACCATCGGCTCTTCCTTCCGGTAGGATGCCTTGTCGCACAAGGAGACGATGAGGCCATGCATGCAGTCTCTGCCCTTCCCCAGCTGCACTGGCCACTGACAGAGCCGCAATGCACCAGGTGGCTGGCCTCGTGGTCGCTGCGAGCCGTCGCGGGCGCGTCGTCGCCCACGTGCTTTGCTGCTTGGGAATGGCGGGCGTCTGATTCGGCCGCTGGGAACAGCGCCAATCTCTGGGGTTTCCCAGCCTTTGGCCTCCGGTGTCTGCTCTGGGGAAGACGCCATGGGGTATGCATCGGGGATAACCCTTTGCAGGGGGAGACGACGGGGTCTGGACGCACACTAGCACAAGGGCCCACGAGGGGCGCGCCGACGAAGCGTGCCTTGACGTTGCCAGATGCCAACCGACAACTGCCAAGCTGGCACCTGGTCGCCAATGCATCGCGGTCCGCCAAATGCGGGCTAGTCGTCGCTCGCTCCCGCCTGGAACCGCGCGATGTAGCCGGCTTGGCTGGTTGGACGATATCAGGCGGACCGTCGACTTGGCAATCCAGGGCCGGCCCACGCCGACACCTTCTGTACCTCCTCTGGGCGGCAACGGGGCACATGCCGCGACTAATGTGACAGCCCTGTCGTCCCTTTCTGACTTCCTGACTGAGTATGCCATTTGTTAGTGTGTTGTGAATTGTTGTATACTGGCTGCTTCAAAATCAACTCGAATCTAGACTAAAGGCAGGCTTTAACGGCTGTCGGCAAGTCCAGGTGCCTTATGTTCCCACTAGGGCCGTCATGGCCGCGTTTCACTGTCTCTCCTCCTCTCCTCAGCCTCCGACTCCGCCTCCGCCTCCTTCTCCTTTCTTTCGTGTGAATTACGGACCGCAGCTGTCCTCTTTTATCCAATATTGGCCTCAATTCAGTGCTTCGGCTCGTACCCCGAGGGCGGGCTCAGGCCGTCGGGCACCTCGATGGTGTCCTCGTAGTAGGTCGGGGCATCGCTGTTGGCCCACGTGTCCTTGATGGACTGCAGGATAGTGCGGCCTGAGGCGCTCTTGTCGAGCTTCAGGTTGGGAGCGGGGAAGCGAGAATTGCCCCCTTGCTCGTTGAAGAAGCCTGCGTACGACGAGTTCCAGAACCTGCCCTGCAGCAGCTGGTCCGAAGACCACTTGCGCAGCTTGTCGCCCGTCTTCTCCGCGACCCAGGCATACACGTTGGCACCCACGTCCCAGCGGCCCAACGTCGGCAGGTCCCAGTTGGCCGAGACGGTAGCAATCTCCGAGTAGTGGTTGTAGAAATTGCTGTCCGAGGTGCCGATGAGGTTCTTAGGGATGGCGTCGCCGAGAAGGATGCCCAGGATGTTATTGCGCGTCGAGTACGTCTCGTTCTCATCCCACGTTATCAGTACTAGCGTGTTCTGCATAAACTTCTTGTCCGAGAGCAACGGCTCCAGGAAGTTACGGCACCACGTGCCGGCCGTGGTGACGGACGTGTCGTGGCCATCCGACGTCATGTTGGGCGTGATAAACATCCACTGCGGCAGCTTGTTTGCCTCGAGATCTTTGTGGAACATGGAACGCGACGTGTCGCTCATGGACAGGTTCTTGACCTGCGACAGCCGCTTTTCGTAGTGGGCGACGCTGTCGTGCATGATGGCGGGGTTGTGCTTGCGCACGTAGTCGTTGGCGCCGTTCTTCTGGTTCTTGAAGCCCATGCCCTCGAAGCCGGAGTAGGGCATGTCCTCCTGGTAATGTCCCCACGAGATGTCCTTGCTCTCGAGCAGGTCAATGACCGTCGACACGTTGAGCGGTGCGCGGTCAAACGAGTCGTTGTCCATGCCAAAGTAGTCGCCGGCAATGGCGGACATGTAGTTGGGCTGAGACGGGTGAGTGACGGCGAAGTAGTTGGTCAGCGTGATGCCCTTGGTTGTGAACCATTTGAAGTTTGCTGTGCCTTGGTGTCAGTTTCGTCTCGGGCTCTGGTCGACGCGTTCTACTTACGGTCGCCAAACGACTTGGCATAGTTCTGGTTCTCAAAGTAGATGATGGCCAGGCGGTCAAAGGCCTTGCCCTTGACGTTGCTCGTCGGGCTGCTCGTCTTGGCCGTGGCAGCAGCCTTGGCAACGTCGGTGGCGCTCGTAGCCGTATATTGCGTTTCCCATGACTTGCTGGGCCTGGGCTTGCAGCTGTTGGCAACAGCAAGACTGGCAACTGCCAGCAGGCTGGCGGTTTGGAACAGCATCTTGGGCCGATGTGCCTTTTCCTATGCCAGGTCAATAGCCTCTCAGACAACCAGAGGCTTGGATGACGGAGAGAAGAAAGGTCACTGCGTCGTAGGAGTGGGTGGTGAAGGCGGGCGGGAGCTAAGACGTTGATATGCTCGGCGCCAGCTCCTCCATCCCACATGGCTGTGAGCGCTAGTCTGTTCGTACGACGCAAGTCAGGCCACGGCCCTACGTTGAAGGGTGGGTTGGATTTGATTCTCGTCGGCTGCGGTTCGTCCAAGCCCTCGATGGCTGTTTTGCGACCCTTGCCGTCCCGGCCCCGCCATGTCGTGGCCAGCCCTCTCAATCCTTTCGCCTTGCTTGTGGCTTCCAAGGCCCACTGCTCGGTCAATGCTTACGGGCGCTGCCTCAGAGCCTCGAGAGTCGACACACGCTAGGCTGCGCAAAGAAAAAGAGAAGCCGGCAAGCCGGCCAGGGCTGTGAGATGGTTGGACGGCCACACCCACACCACAAGGCCCAACTGCTCAAATAAGCTAGACCTGAGTGGCTGCGAGGCGGAGTCGACCCCAGGCGGATCTGCGCTGCAAGGTCCCACTGTCCCAATCTGTCCCTCCGAGTTTGGGGTCCAGCATCCAGGTCGCTTGATATGCCGAGTCTGCAGCACGTGGGCCTGCCTAATATGCTGGATTGTCGTACTCGTCTCGAGCCAAACGCAACGGGGCAGGTTCACAAGCAGGTAAGAAGCCGTGTCAGCAGCGGACTTTTTGGCCAGCCTGGGGTCAGATTCTTAACAAAAAATTGGTCGCGAGCCGATGCATCCGTCTAGGAAGGCCGTCTGCCTGTCGCCTTACGCACGTTCTGACCTGGGTGCTCGCACAAGCTTTCTTGCGGGCGTGACGGGCCACGTCCGTTGTGGATAGACTTGATAGTTGATACTACCTGTACCTAATGGCATCTGACCGGACCTCCATGCGCGCGACTGCCAAGTGAAGCTGGCTTTACTACGTTACCTCGCTACCAAGATGCTCTCGGGATTTTGGGCTGCAGTTCTTCCACTTCTTTGATTGTCACCGGTCCGGTAGCCGGGGCTGTCTCGTACGGGGCCCGGGTGAGGTGTGCTCGTACAAGGTACGCTTCAGCGAGCACGAGTAAGGCAGCCATATGGTGGGTGGTAGATCGCGTGAGCAGCGATACCTAAAGCCACCGCCACAGGGGCTGAGGCTTGCAGTGACGAGTTTAGTCGTTGACGTCGACCACAGCCGCCGAGCCTCACGGCGCACTGCGCCGACTTTTGTCGCCGTCGCCATCAATTCTCGCGCCTCGTGCGTTTCGTACGTTTCGTGCGTCTCGAGCATCGCCGGGCGCAATGTTTTCAGCAGAGGCGAACGGTCCCGTCAATGATGGACGAGGACGACAAGTCGACGAACAGCAGCCTTTTCTGGAAGCTGGACGAGCGTCACGAGACCAGAACACAGACTCAGCAGGCCCCCTTGCGCCTTCCGCGTCATGGGCACGGGCTAGCCGCAAGTCTTCACAACGTCGCGAATACCGCACGCTGAGCCTCTTCGTCCTTTTCTTTGCCGTCACGGTTCTCACCCTCGCCGGCGCCATCCTCAGCTTCCCGCCCAACACAGATACTCCTGTAAATGACAACGACAACCACGCTGGGCATGACTTTGACCATGGCCAGCCACATCAAGACCAGCATGACGGCGATGAAAGCGAGGGCCATCACGGCGACGACAAGCCGGCCACAGTCGTTCTCCATCACGAAGACATCCCCAGCGTGGCTCGACTGAGAGACACGTCCGAATATGTGCTCAGCCCAAGCTGGGACGTGAACTCTCCTCCAACTACGCACGAGTACCACTGGACCATCCTCGATGCCGACCTCAATCCGGACGGCATCTATCGGCCCATGATGCTCATCAACAACCAATTCCCGGGCCCTCTCGTCGAGTGCAACGATGGCGACACCCTCATCGTCCATATCGAGAACAAAGCCGTCAACGCCACCTCAGTTCACTTCCATGGACTGTTCCAGAACGGCACCAACTTCATGGACGGGACTGTTGGTGTCACTCAATGCCCCATTGCTCCCAATTCAAAATTCACCTACCAGTTCGAGGTTCGTCGGCAGTCAGGAACGTACTGGTATCACGCCCACCACGGCGCTCAAGCGTCGGATGGCTTGCTCGGCCCCGTCGTGATTCATTCAAAGGACGAGCACACCCTGCAGGAGCTGGGATATGCCACTGACAGGATCGTCATGGTACAGGACCACTACCACAACACCACAGCCGAGCTCCTCATGGACTACCTCCAGCCCGACAAGGAAAACGATGAGCCAGTCCCGGATAACGCCCTCATCAACGGCCGTGGCATCCGCAACTGCGATGACTTCCCCGGCTGGCGCTGCGACAGCAGCAACGCCTCCAAGCCCGTATTTGACCTCACCGCTGGCGAGCGTCACCGGCTGCGCTTCATCAACGTCGGCGCCTTTGCCGAGTTCCAGATCCAGATCGATGAGCACCCCTTCTACATCACCGAGGTCGACGGCACCGATGTCCACCCCGAGCCTTTCCACCGGCTCAATATCCTTCCGGCTCAGCGTTACAGCATCATCGTCGACACAAACGTCACCACCGCACAGACATTTTGGCTGAGGGCGAGAATGGTAACACACTGCTTCACAACTGCCAATAAGCGCCTGGAGGCGGAACTTAGGGGCATCATTCGCTACGTCTCTTCAGACACCCACCCTGTGGACGGGGACCCGCAGAGCAAGGAGTGGGAGGATGCCATCGAGGTCATCTGTCGTGATCTCAACACCACCGCGCTCCATCCCGTCATACATGCCAACCCACCGCCGGCTGATGACTTCGTCGCGCTCCGGGCCAACTTCATGATCGGGGCATGGGCCCTCTCCCGCGGCTTCTTCAACGACTCCACCTGGCACGGCAATGCCACGCACCCATCCCTGCATCGCTTCCTCGACGCACCGGCCGATGCTAAGACCCTGGCTGAGCCTTTTGGCATCAACAACCGCGTCTTCGACCAGGGCACGGAGCTCGTCATGCAGACTACAGGCATCCGCACCGTCGACATCTCCATTAACAACTTCGACGACGGCGCCCACCCTTTCCATCTTCATGGCCATAAATTTTTCATCCTCGCCCAGGGCCGAGAGGGATATCCTCCCCGCGCGGACGAGTTCGCTGCGTACGTCGAGGCGCACGGCGGACTGCTGGAGAACCCGCTTCGCCGCGACACGGTCACAGTGGAAGGCTATGCTTGGGTCATCATCCGTGTCGTGCTCGACAACCCAGGGCTCTGGACCCTGCATTGCCACAATACCTGGCATGCCGAAGCAGGCATGCTAATGCAACTGCTCGTTCGGGGCGACGTTGTCAAGGACTGGACTGTGGACGCCGACCAGAAAGCCATGTGCGGGCTCGAAGGCGTGACCTCGGGGATGCGTCCGGACGATAGCATCTGGTTTGGCTCGTTCTGAAGAGTGGGAGCTCTGTGTCATTCATGGGTTTTAGCAGAGGCTGGCCTTTGCCGGAGGAAAGGGGCTTGCATGAGCGATATGGCGTTTTCGGATGTGGAATACTCTGGGATTGAAACGACTGCATCGAATAGCACACATGATATCCTCCTTGGCAAAACAAGGAACACGAACAAGTAGGCTTTGATTTTGAAAATACTCTTGGAAGGCTCATGTACGAATAGTTGCATGGCAGAGCACATAGCGTATTGGCTTTGAGAACAATGGGCACAGAAATAGTTGATACAATTATATGTTGTACACTCACGACCAGACCTCCTACATCTAGTCCCACATCTTCCTCCGTGACTGCAGTGATGTGGCCTGGAAGGGTTCTCAAACATGTCCTTCCTTGCACCTTCTAGAATAACACATACTTCGCTTGCGCTCGTCTCCCGCGCGGTTCGCTCGCTGCTCCTTGGGTAGGATGCAGCCAAAAGAATCCATAGTACAAGGCGGTCAAGTCTAGCCGCAGAAGAACACAACGCCGAGGCCGTAAGTGTGGTTATGAAATCAGAAGAGGAAAAATGAGCACGCCTTCAGATGCTCCTCCTCCCTTTTTCCTGGAGCCCTATGGGCAAACGCCGGGAAAATCCCTGAGAGAAAATGTTTTGTTTGGGCCTCGCCTCGCCATGCATGATTTTCCAACGGGCTGCGCGTGCAACCATAATTCGAGACAAATAACGCCAAATGGTCTTATCTGAAGAGAAGTCGCCGCCATTCCCAACGCTTCAGTAGTCGCTCGCTGCTCGGTCCGGACCATCTCAAGGCTTCGTTAAACCCTCCTTATCACGTTCACCCCTGGGTTGACGAACGCCCGCGCGGCAACGTCGCTGAATCGCCGCACCACATTTGTCGTCCCGCCAGTGACCTGCGCCTCGTCGAGGATGAACTTGGAAGCGACGGCCAGTCTGTTCTTGGGGTCGGTTTCGTCGAGATGCTGGGGAATCGTGTTACCATAGCCGGCATCGAAGTTTGGTGCCAACTCTCGCACCACAGCGATGGAGTAGAGAACATCGCGGTTTTCTCGCCCGTCCAGCAGATGCCGCATCCTAGCCAGCATGTCTTCTCGAGCCTTGACGGCCTGTGCAGAATTAGGGTTGTCGCGTTTGCGCACAAACTCTGCGAGGCTGTACCAGAAGTCAAATTGGCGCGTTCGATGCACGTCGCTATCTGAGACGGGGACGGCGAGTGGGTTGGCCTTCAGGTAGTCTCCGCAAAGAAGTGTTTCGATTACACGCAGTCGGTTCCTCACCTCGGTGGCGTCACCCTCCGGAGGCAGCGCCATGCGCATTGCACTGTTGGTTAGGTCTGGGGTTTGATAGGCCGTGCAAGCCAGCTCCCACACAATCCTTGTCTCCAAAACTCCAGAGTAGGCCATCTGGGTATGGTCGTTCGCCTTGACCGCCTCCAGTATTTTCAAGAAAGATGCCATGTGCTCAATCAGATTGGCGTCTTTGGGGAACGTCATTTTTCCATTCTCCGTGAAGTAAAACCAGGTTGACTCGAGAAAGGCGCCTAGCCCGCCGGCGTACATTTCGTGGTAGACCTTTGTGATCTCGTTGAAGGTATCCTCGGTGTGACTTATCTGCTGAGGCGGGGGCGGCGGGCCCAGCAAATCGATAATCTCGTGGATCTTCATTTTCTTGGCTGTTGAGATTTCGTGTTAACATCTATCTCAAGCAGAGGTCCGACGCCGTCGCGAACCATGTACAAGGGAGCTCACCTCTGAGATGAAAGCTGCTATCCGCAAACGAGGTGGGCTTATGGTCGAGTGCTCTCGAGCTGTCTGGATCGGACGTCGACGGTAGAGGCCTAGCTGAAGGATCGGCAGAAGGCGGATGCTCGTAGCTGGACTCTGCCTTGAAAGGTGGTTCAAGCTTGACTGTAGGGGGGACGGTAGCTGGGTTGGGTGAATGGTAGCTGGCCGTCGTCGGTAGGTGGCTGCTCGGAGTCGAAGACAGCGTCGTAGCTGGGTTGGAAGCGTATGCGCTGGGGAGCATCGACGGCTGGCTGCCGTACGAATTACCAAGTTGAGCGCCTGCAGGAGGGGTCGAATGCAGCGTCGTCGGCGGCGGAATAGGCGACGGGATGGTCGGCTGATTGGCGGGGGCAGGTTGGATATGAGAGTTTGCCGGGACTACGCCACCTTGTGTCCTGAAGATTGGATCGTAGCCCAAGCACTCGCGCTTAGACTTTTTGCAGTTGTTGCAGGTCGGATGCGTCTCGTCGCACTGGAGAGGGGCGAGGACGTCAATAACGTCAATAAACAACGGACAAGAAGCAAGTCAATGTGGTGGGGAAAAGCGGAAAGAGGGTATGAATGGGCAGCCAACAGTGAATGATGGGCTGGTGAGATTGGCAGCAGCCAATGGCGGTGAGACTTGTCAAGAGGAGCGTTGTTTGGAGGAGAGAGGTGGTGCTTGGTCGTGTGGTCGTGGTGAGCTTCCGAGAGCGGAATAATGGTTGGCGCGCTTTGCGGCCGGCTGCCACGGAGACCTCAAGGTTCCAGCCAAGCTCAACGCGCCTCGCCAGCCCAACCAAGACATGGAGCTCCAAGAACAATTGAGATGGCTCGCAACATCGCTGCATGACCAAGCTGTAGGGATAATAGTGAAAAGATGGGTAGCAATGAAATGCACCAACCTTGATCCGTCGTTTGCGACACGTCAGACACCCGGTTTTCGTTCGGCGTTTGATTTCCTGTACGCCGGAGGGACGAACCCACGAGTTAGCCACAGGAGTCTTTCCCAAAAGCCATCAAAACGATGCTTCGGCCGTTGTACAGGCCCAGTATGTCGCCCTGGTAGCCGTACCTTCTTGGGGCCTCTGCTGCCGAGGATGCGAGGATCGTGAGGTATGGGGTACCGGGCCATGGCCTCGTGAGGGAGCCCGTAGCTCGACGGCAGCGCCAGCGAGTGGTGAGCGTAGAAGGGCTGGCCAGTCGAGGCGGATGCCAGGGGAGGGCTCATGCCCATGGACATGGCATGGTGAGGCGCCGGCGGCTGGCTGACGGGTTGTTGAGACATGGCATCGATAGTCCGCATGCTGGGGAGCGACATCGGGGCGCTGGATCCCACGGGGCTCGCCCGGTAGGCGTCGACGGGCTGAGAACCAAGCGTGGTGGCCGGGTATGACGAATACTGGGTCGAGGACAGGCTGGACATGGGCATATAGGTAGAGGCGGGAGACATGGACGATGAGGCAGTGGTGGCGGATGGGTAGCCGACGGCGATGCCATGGTGGGCAGACGAGTGGCTCGCCATGCCGTTGGCCTCGGGCTCGGGGGCCCTGCTGTCGCCGTTCTGTTGAGGCTGCGTAGCAACAGCGGCAACGGTGGAGGGCGAGTCGGCCGGAGAGGTCGCGGGCAGCTGGGGAGCTGCAGCAAAAGCTTGGGGAGGAGAGGCTGCAGCCGCAGTCGCAGTCGCCGTCGCCGTCGTAGTGTCAGGAGGAGGAGGAGGAGGAGGATCAGCGGCAAGAGGAGCAGCAGCAGCGGGAGCCAGGCTGGCGGGAGCGGCGTCGTCGTGCGCCCGGGCCGGGTCGTCGTCGGGAGGAGCCATTGCCGCTGGGCCTCTTGTGTTTTTTAAATTGGAAATTTTTATGGAGCGGTCGACATGGGAAGCTCGGCGTCGACAGCGGTGCTGGTACTGGGGATGAGCAAATGTGACCGGGGACGCGAACGCGACCAGCCAGCCCGGGAGGGATCAGGCCCAGTCAGCCAAAGCAGGGTAGGTCCGAGCCGTGCCTCGCCAGAGGTGGAGAGCTGCGGCTGCCGGGGGGGTGGATTCCCAGTCAGTCAGAGCCTCAGGACGGGCAGAGCAGAGCAGTCGCCGGTCCAGGCTGCAGCTCGCTGTGTAACGGCAAACACCAGGAGCGTGCGGGTGCGGGCGCGGATGTGGACTGTGGTGGATGCCGGTGAGCAAGGTGTGAGATGAGATATTTGGGCCGGCGCTGGGCGCGTGGTGGAGGCGAGGCCGGGCGAGGCGATGCGCCGCGCCCTGTCGTCGTCGGCTTCGGCTGGCAGCGGACGGCGCAGTCGCCAACGGTGCCGCCGCGAAGCAGCAGCGGCAGCTCCCAGCTGTCCTGTTTGTCGCGCAGACAGAGGAGGCCAGCGGCGCATGCGGAATGCGGGACGCGGCTGCGAATGCATAAGGTGACATGAGATGACAGGCCAGCGTTGCGAAGCGTCGACTCCACGCCGCCGCAGCGACAGAAAAGGGTGCGCCTCGCCGCTGTGGGGAAGGGAGCTGGCCGGAAGAACTAGAGAGCTCCCGCGTGGCGTGGCTCTCGTCTAATTAGTCGCCCAGATCCAGGCCTAGTGGCAGATTGCCTTGGTGTTTGGACCCTGCTGATCACATCCTCACCACCTCCATCATCATCATCACCATCACCGTCATCATCCCCAGCACCAGCACCAGCAGCGGGCAGGCGGCCCACCACTCCAATTCGTAAGGTAGTCTTCAACCCGGCGTCCAACTGCTGAATGCGCGTTGGGCCAGCTTGACGTGCGAAAACGTGCGCCAATTCGCACACGCCACTAGATGCAAGCCTGCAGCTCTTGGGATCCCGAGCCTGCAACCCCTACCCTACCCTACACCACCACACCACACCATCGATCGCTTCGAAGCGACTCCATCATGCTTCCTCGCATCTGCATCCGCCGGCCAGCATGCCCGCCTTGGCCTCCGCGCAGCACATCTGCCATGCAGCACCCGCTTGGCAGCGGCCGGCACCTCTAGCTCTGCTCCCCGGAAACGTGTTTCAGGCTAGCAGAGGCGAGCAGCCCAACATCTAACGTTATCATCTGGCCTCGCTGCTCGTTGGAGCAATGGCCTGATGGTTGCATGTCCCCAAAACTTCTCTGCAGAAATTGCTCCCCCTCTGTTCCCCCCCTTCCCCCCTCAGAATCTCGCACGAAGCGAGGCAGGTCGTGCTTCGGGGCGAAAGCCGGAGGCCCCTCTTGTCAGTGCGACGTTGGGTGACCCGCGCGTATCCAGAACCCATGCATGTAAGGTAAGGAAGGTATGTATGTCCCTGGACTTCCAAGGGACATGCAAGACGGCCCCGTCATGGATGCTTCGCATAGTTCCTCCCGATCACCGCGGATACAGACGGCGCATACCCACCGACGCCACTGCAGGTACGGCATCGACATTGCATCGCCATGCTCCATCAGCGCCTTCACATGGCTAGCCTGGACAAACAGCCCATGCAATGGCAGTTTCCAGGTCCCATGCAGCGCTACCAATGCCCCGGCGCCGTCCAGCACATTGTCCGTGCAGACAAGAGCCACAAACGCCTCCACCACGCATAAGCGAGCCCGTCACTCGGCTCGGACCGACCGCCGGCAAGCAGCCTCCAGGCTCCCCTCCCCATCCCGGCGGCCATCCGTAGAATGAGGCAGACGTATGTCTGGCAGCGCTACGCGAGCGCTGTTGGGCCCGTCGTAGCATCCCTGTCCATTCTCAGTGGTGACTCGTGAGGTTTTGTCGCCGGCACTCACCGTCGACGGGCATTGCTTACTACGTATTACTACCATTACATTACAATCTTATTTCTACTTCGTACAGTACATGGTTGGCCAGCCTCGGCCTTGCTCAAGCATCCTAGCTGCTCAAATCGGCGAACAAGTCTTCCATCATGAGGACGGCAGGCACTGCTGCATCAGCGGCCTCGCCTTATTCCAGTTGATCCCCGATACTACACCGGCCATCGTCTTATCCTCCCCAACTACCATCCAAGGGCTCCCGTGGCACACGTTCCCGTCCGCGTCGAAAACCCACGCCAGGCACCAGCCCCCGCCACTCCCCTCGCACTTCTTCCTGCACGCGTCGTCGCTGCGAACGCCTTTCCAAGTCTTGGTCTGCTCGTCCCGCGGCCCCACGTGGTCTCCCGGCCGGAAGGGACTCCCGGCGTATGCCTCCATCGGCTGTCGGGCCAAGAGCTCCCACAGTTGGCCCCAGAGCACCGGTTTCTTGGCCCGGGCTAGCACGCGTCCGGCTTCCACCATGGCTCCAGGCTGCCGTAGCCCGTGGAAGGACACGATGGGAGAACACACCCGGTCCGCGCGGATGCGCGTCAATTCCGGTGCTTCGCCGTTGAAATAGTGGCAGTATCGCTCGTCAATGTAGATGCCAACCTTTTGCAGCGTCGTCGCCACCAGCCGGTCCCCCCACGTCTCGTCGAGCGACTCCACGTATGCGCTTGCGACGACGTCGGGCCGGCTAAAGAGCACCTTCATCGCCTCGCCCGAAAGGAGCACCGCCGAGCCGCCGTGGGCAAACCGGCCCTTGTAGTCGCCTACGGCATTACCAATGTAGTGCGGCTCTGTCGGGTCTAGGTGGCTCAGTAGTAGCTCCAGCGAGGGCTTGACCAAAAAGGTGTCATCGTCCAAGATCATGTACCACTTCTTGTGAGGCATGCGCTTGTATGCAAACTCCATGCCCATGATGAACTGGCAGTCTGCGCGTCAGCTTTCCCACTCTCTACGAGAATCCACCGGGGCCACTCACCTTGAGCGCGTCAAGCTCCCAGCCGTACGTCTGCCCGAGGTGTCTGGCCTTCTCCTCATCTCCCGCAGCAATTGTGCCTTGCAGGGTCCTGTACTTGGTGAAACGCTGGTGCTCCTCGTACTTCTTGTCAATCTTAGTCTCCATGACCATCTTGATGGCGTCGTGGACCTCGACGCCAAGCAGCTTGGCATCCGTCTTGTTCACCGTCGTCCAGTCCCCGACGACGACGAATCCCCTCCCTTCATCGCCCAGGACGCCGCCGCTCTGGGAAAATGCCTCGAGCTGGTCAGGCACTCGGTGCCGCGTGCCGTAGCCGGTCTTGATGAGGTAGCCCACGTCGCTGCGGAGGTCGAGCGGGTGCTTCGCCGGCTTCCACAGCCAGCCATCGCGGTTGCTCGTCGCGCCGCGCAGGTAGTTGAAGAGGCGCGCGGAGTTGAATCCGAGCGCCAGGCGGGCGTGTGAGTCTGGCGGCAGCGCAATGTACCAAACGCTGAGGGCGAACAAGAGAAACACACCGACGACGACGCCGCGCCGGCGGAGGCGGCGGGGGAAATTGAGCATCCTGATCAAGGGCTCGAAAAGATCCCTTGAATGAAAACCGAATTATGCCGCCGTGACCTGTGGTCTTGCTGCGACCGCTGCAAACTCCGTTTCTAGAAGCCAGTCGCAGAACCTTCCATCCTTCTCAACCTCACCCAGTGCCACGGCTGAGGTAGGCAGCGGGATGCGGAAGATGGACTCCAGTGACCGAACTGGCACCGTCCTTGAAAGCGTCAACTCGGTGGCTTTCGTTCGGCCTGCTTGCCCGAGGTATGGATGGCGAAAGTGAGCGTCTTGCAATGCGCTAGGGGTCACACCTCGCTAGCTGTGCTGACTCATCTGCGTTCGTTACGCTTCGCGATGTCTGTGAGGTAGGCTTCTTCAACTCGGCTTCTTTATTCCTTGTCGAGCTGACAAGGGTAAGGCCCAAGCCGTTATCTCAGTCATTTCTCAACTGTATGCTTCATCAGTCGCGTTGTGCACCCGAGAAGTGCACCACGTTGACGTTGCCTCCGTCATCTCATCTCCGGCCGGCACTCAACTGAGTGGTGGCTTGTAAGTCTTATGCAACGAGCAATGCTGTATGCCTATGTACATGATTTAAAAGAAGCATCAACGCCACCCCATGCTCAAAAGAGAAATATACCTCGGAGGTAGTTCCTCATGGTACCCATAACCTATAACCACACACCGCCAAGTATACACAAGGACTATTACATGTTTTTGTCCAATTCGTAGAAAAGCAGATATACCTCCCTCTGCATGCCTAGCACCTCGGTCGTCTTGGCCTCCCGCACCTTTTCGTCACTGACGCGCCACCACTTGTCGGCCGGCGGCTTCCGTTTCTTGGCCTTGGTCGCCATCGCCGCCTGCTGCATCTTGACGCCCAACGGAGATGAGGTACTGTCCTGCCCAGGTTTCGGAGATGCCAGCCTCAAAAGCGCGGATTTCGTAGACGCCGCGACGGAGCGGAGGCTGCTTGTGTCACCATCCTTGTCGTTACCGTTGATCGACGGAGTCTGCGAGAGTTTGGTCCCCGCAGGCACACTCCGTGGTGGCACTGGTAATGAGTCTAGTGACGGCGTTGATGAGTTGGTCGCTGGAGACGGGGACAGGAGGTCTGGCGTTGAGATGGACGGGCTGGCGGTTTGCCGAGCAAGGATTTCTGGCGTGGAAATGGGCGTCGGCGTCTTGCTATATACATCGGATGGCTGAAAGGTGTTGGTGTTGTGGTAGGGTGAAGGCTGATTTTGCCTCCTGAACGCCTCGTAATGGCCGCTGTTGTGGCCACCTCTGTGAGTGATGATGCCAATCAGCTTGTACTGGTGCTGGTCCATGAGCCCCCCCAGCGGTAGCTGCTCCGGGAAGGCAACTTTTGCCGAGTTCTTCTGCGTCATCTGGCCGACGCCGTAGATGGAGCGTGACAGATGAATGGCTAGGATCTTGGGGAAGATGGTCATGCGGGTCGTCTTGGCAATCTTCCTCTTCGGCGCATACCGGATGTCGCCTAGTTCTACGCCCTCGGGTGGTTGCTCAGGGTCTGTTTCGATGGCCGTGCTGAGTTTGTCGATGCTATCTTGAGCCTGTGCCCTGAAGCTCTCCGAAGTGGACTTGGCTAGCTCGTGCTCCAGGTTGGCCCTTGTCTGGATAAGCCGGCACATTTCGCATTTGAAGTCGTCAATGTACTCAGTCTTGAAGATGCCGTCGAAGCAGGAGTTGAGTGTTGTCGACGACACATGAGGGACGGCCAGTGTGATGCTGCAGAAGGTCTCCTCTCTGGGCTTGGTCTTGTACATGCAAGTTTGGCACTCCAGGTGGGATTCGTACTTCCCTTCCATGGGGAAGCCCTCCTCAAGCTCCAGTGGGATCTGGGCACTGCTGAGCGCTTCCCGCATTTCTTGCTCAGAGTCTGTGCCGCTACTTTCGTTGGCAGCGAGTTCCGACACCTTCTCATCATCCGTCTCCTGGCCATCGACAGGGCCTTCTCCGTTGGCTTCGAGCGGCGTCGCGCTAGGGGGCACCGCCCGGCGCCTCCGCGCATGGAATCGCGCGCGCTGACCAGCATGGTATTCGTCCTTGAGCCGCTCCGCGACGATTTGGAGGAACTCCTGGGCGTCCTGCTGCTGTCTGCTGATACGCTGCTTAAAGGCAACCTCGAGGACCCTGACGAACTGAAAGGGCGATATAGCCTTCCTGGTGATGGGCCGCTCGTTGAGCGCATCGAGCATCTCTTTCAGCCCCTGCGTAACGAGACCGTCCTGTAGACCCTGGAGCTTCCACTGCTCTAGCCGGGCGCCGGCGTTGGGTTGGATGAGGTTCGAGTAGACAGTGGGGTCCTCGATGCGGCGGCGATGGGTCTCTCGGATCAGGTAGATGCGCAAGTCGCCGAGCCCGGCGAGGGCCTGCAGGACCGAGTTGATGAAGCAATCATTGGCCTGGTTGCGCAGGCCGACAATGGTCTTCTTGCGAGGGCTGCCGCCGGCGTCATGGTCGATGGTAAAGGTCGGTCCGAAGACGTAGATGAGCGCGACCGCGGCGAGGGAGGCTCCAGCGGCGTACGAAACAACTGTCGCCGACTTATCGACCATGGTGACCGGCCGGAAGACTCGGTACTGCGGACAGGTGAGCGGAGGGCAGAGCGTCGGCAGGCCGCGGAAAAGGAACGAAAGCCCGTTATCCGGGACGCGTTTTCATGTCCGAGCTGACGATTAGCTGACGGTCGAAGAAGTCGGCGCAGGCGGCATTGCAAAGACTCGCATCCGCAAGGTGGATGGGATCTCGGTCGCAGGACGGAGCAACGACGAGCTTGCTCTTCGGTCGAAACGGGTCGAAACGGGACGTTTCGACGTTGGAAAACGGCGCAGGTAAGCGGCGCAGGCGTTACTGGCTGGCAGCGGCGGAGGCTCGGCGAGTGGAGTGGGCTAATAAGCACCAGAATTGGACATAGTAAGTTATGGGGTGTGCGCTGGTCCAAGAAAGTTGTGGGATGCGACTGTGGAGGGTCCCAGTCTTCGACAATGTTCTTTTCAGGCAGGTCTTTGCGCACCGTGAGCTGCGGTTGGCGTATTCAGGCCCAACCGCAGCTCCAATTCTTCCGGCGGGCGCAGACTCCTGTTCCCTTCTCTCGTCGGCCAGTCTGTCCGTCGGTCGCATCGACTCATTTCGCATCGTGGACAATTCCCTTGTGATGCTTTCGAAGCTACGCGAAACATGGCGCAGGCATCGGCGCTCGGGAGTTTATTTCGCTGACATGAGCTTGTGCCGTGTCTCGCTCGATCCATGCTCGCTCACGTCACACGTGGGAAGGTTGGACAGGGACACCACATGTCTCGTTTGAGGAATTCCTATTCGGCATCCAAACAAACGGTAGCAGCGCGGGTATCACTCTATGTAGCCTGTACTCCGTACGTTACACCGCGTATCGTGAGCCCTTGATCAAGTCCCCACCGTGTTGCCCGCCCACTCCCATATGGTCCCGTCCAAGGCGCCTCGCCTTACCCACTCCGTCACCAACTCGTGCGGCGTCTCGTCGCCATAAAAGGGCACGGGAACCTCGTAGATCTCGACCGTCATCTTGCCAGACGGGTCAATCTCCTTCCACCGCGCCGTGTTGAGGTCGGCGATCTCATACGCCGCGTCCAACAGCACCACCTTGATCTTCCTCTCGAGTCGGCGGTCCTCGCGCGGCAGTTTGTGAAAGTATTCGTCCTTGATGTTGGTGGTTTCGACGTGCTGCGGCTGCGCCAGGACGACGTGCTCCAGCTCGGGCAGCGTCGCAATGTCCCACCAGAGCCAGTGGCTGTTCATGGGCACGCCAAAGAGCGCCAGGCGCTTGAGGCCAAGCCACAGTCGCCAAACGTCGGTGTGCCCGTCGGGGACGCTCAAAGAAGGGTATTCGCCCAGGCAGACAAACTCCTCCAGCTTTGTGAGCTGCTCGAAGCCGTCGCGCAGGGTTCGCCTGACGTTGAGGTGGTCGTCGAGCGGGTCCAGGGTGCTAAAGGGCATCTGCACCACCAGCCGCCGCAGTGTCTCGCAGACCTCGCAGAAGAGCTCCCGCACCCAGACCGCTGTCGGTTGGTCATCGAGCGAGGCCCCAAACGGGGCGAGATGTAGCGACGTGATGTGCCGGAGCGACAGTGCCGGCTGCAGCGTGGGCACCAACCTTTGCATGCACAGGAGGACATCGGCTAGGCGCCGGCTCGAGTCGAGGTACAAGCATCGCTGGCGCAGCAGCCTCGATGCCTCTTTATAAGTCGCACGCGACACCCTAGTGAGGGCGAGAAGTGTCCTCGTCGAGATGTGCGAGGGCGGGAGCAGGGCATGCGGGTTCGCGGGCAGGACGCAGTCGACGATGTGTAGTATCAGCTCCGTCGGCAGCCTGACCCGGGCGCCTTTGTCCGAGGAGAGAGACTCCATAGCTGGCCAATTGAAGGTCGCATCGTCAGAGGAGGAGAGGCGAGGCTGGCTCAACCGGTGCCCTTTAGGGCGATGCGTTGCGGCGCATGGTTTGTTGCTGGCTGTACGAGTCAATCTTGTGAGATCGGGCAGCCCCCAGCTGGTGACGATGGATGGATGAATGTTGGGTGGAGGAGGTTGTTGGGTGGAAATAACCTGCGAGGTAAGGTACCTTAGGTCAGGTACAGTAAGCCTAGCAGGTTCCAGTGGCCTCGGCCCAACCGTCCAGTGGGCCTCGGCCGTAAAGCTTCGGCTGGTTGCAGCGGCCCCAACGCACCGCTGAACTCTGAACCAACGACACCTCGTCCAGGACCCTTCAACACGGACGCTGTTATGCACAGCCATCGGACTGAGGAGTAGCATTTGCGCATCTCCTTGTACTTAGTGTAAGAACTTTGGAACTCAGATTAAGCTCTCCATCTGCAGAGAAGACCTGGCTTCGTCGTGGTCGCCCGTTGCTCTATAAGTTATGTCTTACAGTATGACTGCGTTAGCGGCGCCCGGAATTGCGTTAGCTTGGGTAAAAGCCTCCCAGCTGCTCCAGCCTTGCTGTTTATGAAGATGTGATGCGTTACTCGTAAGCGTCCTCTGCTCTTTGCGTCCATTCCCGATATCACAGTCGTGCATGATCCTACAGACCATATAAATCCATCAGGCCTTCGTTCATACCTTGCACACCGTACCCGCGCCTGGGGCGTTGATTGAATTCCTAATCTGATTATTGTATTGAGGACCAGGGCCATCTGGTGATGGAGGGAGGAACAGCCTTGCATTCCGCTCAAGGACAGAAGAATAACAGCATGCCTAAGGAGGAGCTAGAATGGTAACGGTTCTTTGCCACAAGACATGCTTTGGCTGTACATGCCGAACGAGGATACGGCTGAGCCTACTTACTCCATGCAGCCTTCGCCCTTGAACTCCATAAACGTAAATACATGTAATGTGCTCGCTATTGCTGACAGCACCACTTTGATCAATACTGCGACTTCCAAGGGCACTATTGACGAGGCCGAACCCAGCATGCCATCTATTTCTCGCCTTCACTGCTTCTTTGGCGGACTCCCATAACTGTAATCAACGCTCCACAATGCATCCCACAACACTGATTTCTTGCTCGGGCTCTCCGACTCTTCCCGCTGCAACGCTCGTCGAGGCTGCGGGGCATCCATCAGCTACCTGCGAATTAGGGCCCAAGGAGGGAGTCGACGTTTCGTACCTCGGGGGACTTCCCACTCGCGCCCTGCGCCGACGTCTCGCCATGCTGCATCTGCGCTCCGTCGCCAGCCGCGCTACCAGGGCGGGCCTGCAGCGGCGTTGGTTGCTCGGCTTTCGTGTTGATGGAGGCGAGAAGCCCCCCCGGCACAGGGCTCGTGCCTGCTGGCGTATCTGGCTGCACTGCTCGCAAAGAGTTGGTCTCACTCGCCAAGGCACTATTCTTTAACAAAGCGGTGCCGCCGCTGACAATCGCGAATGGTAGGGCCTTCTTTGAATTGGAACTGCTGCGCCGGCTGTCCAAGCTCTTCGAGAGCGTCTTGTTAATGCCTTCGATGCTTGTCACGCTGTCGCGGTTCTTTCCCTTGGTCTTCGCCGCATGCGATTGGATGTCGGCTGTTGCTTCCACGTTGTTCGCTGCCACAGTCGACTTTCCCATGCCCGGCGTCGACGGGGCGCCAGGCTTGTCCTCGTGCGCGTCAATGAGATACCATCGCAAGCCGTCGGACAATTGAAAGGGGTTATCGTTCTCGTCGTCGTTCGTCGATTCAGCATCGTTGGTGGGCTGAAGACTCTTCGAAAGATCCACGACGCGTTCCTGGATGCGAGATATGCGTGCTACGAGCCATTCCCGATGCCGGAGTCTGTGTGCATCCTGTTCACGCAAGAAGAAATGCGGAAAGCCCACGTTGAATGCTGCCCACGCGCCGGCCTGCTGGTTGCGTGTCGGCAAGAACAGAGCGAGATCCCCTTCCTTGAAGTGCTTGAAAGCAATCTTGTCGTGAGCGTCCTTCTGTGAGGCGTGGGCCCGGTCGCGGTACCCTCGAGCCTCCCGCTGCCATTTACGCGCTTTATGCTCCGCTTCTTTGATTCGGAGATATACTGTGTCGGAAAACATGTCCATGTCAAAGAAGCCAAGCGTCTGGAGAAAAGAAGCGTACTTGTCCGCCTCCGTCGAGCCGTCGGCGTTGTTCACCCAGTATAATGGCTCGAGGTCCGCACTGTCGGTCATAGGGTGTGTGCCGAGGCTGGCCGATCGACGAAGGGACGACCCGGGGTCCGACGAGTCGTTGGGGTTCTGGGTTGTCCGTTCGGGTCGCGGTGTCTTGTTGATGGACATCTTCCCAGGCTCCCGAGTCACGGAATAACCGACACGCTCGAGCAGACGTGTGAGGCGGTCATTCTGTGCGTACAGCCTCTGCGTCAAGTCCTTCGTTCTTCCATCACGTGCCTCATACTGAGTTGCTAGTGCTGAGAGTTTGGCTTCACGACCATCCGCCTTCTGCTTGAGCATGAGGAGCTCCTCCTCGAGGCTGCCTACCTGCGACTGGCGGGATGCCAACTCTTCAGTGAGGTTGGCGACCCTCTTCTCTTCTCCTTCAAGCCTCTTTTGGAGAGTCTCAGAGCCAGTCTCGCCATCCGACAGTTGCACTCGTGCCTTACTCAACTGATCTCGGCTCTCGGCAATCTTTCCCTCGAGAACAGTAATCTTTGCTTTCGCCTCCGCCAGGTTCTCGCGAAGATGCATGGAATTTTCTTCCTCGGCTGCCACTTTGCCCTTTAGATCTGTCGTCTCTCTCTTGAGCTTCTTGACTGAGTTGAGAGCTTGTTCAAGGTCTGCCTTTATCATGGCGGAGTCACTTTCCATGTTGCGTAGCTTAGCCGACAAGCCTGTTGCGTGGGACTGCAGCGATTCCGCCAGGTCCATCAAATCGGCTGGTATCGAGGCATTGGGTGCCAGCTCATCGTGCAACTTCCTCAAAGCCTGGGCTTGAGTCTCGACAGTTTCTTGAGCTGCCTCGAGCTGCCTGCTCTTGGAGCGATTCTCGTCCATGACAATTTGCACCTGCCGTTCTGACATATCAAGTTGATCTCGTTGCTTTTGAGTTTCTTTCCTGAGAAAGTCGACTTGGCCGCGAAACCTGAGGGACTCATCCTCCCTTTCCTTCGTCAAGCGCGCAACTTCAGCCTCCAGGTTCTGGACCTGTTTATCGTACGTTGCCTTCTCATTCTCTCGCGACTCGCCGAAATGCTCAATTTCGTCCTCGGTATCTTCGAGTCGAGCTCTCAGAGACTTGATCTCGTTTTCTAGGGATTTCCTCTCTTCCAGGAACTCGCGCTCTAGAGCCTCCATGTTTTCAAGCAAGTCTTTCTTCGTCGAATTAGCTTCTTGAATCTGACCCTTCATGTCATCATGTTGGGCAGTACGAGAAGTCAGGTCATCTTCGAATCGGCCGGAACGTTGCTTCTCCAGGTGAAGCTCAGTTTCGAGCTGCGCAATCCTCCGAAGAAGGGGATCCGCCCCGTCGGAGGATCTTCGGCGGTCTCCCAGACGATTTGACTTGATAGATGCCGTTGAGTCTTGCCTATCGTGGGGCTGGCTCATCTGAGGTTGGAAAAGACCCCCCGGGCGTGAAGACTGGCTCTGTCTGTGTAGCAAGTCCTCCAGGCGCCTGACCCTGCTCTCCGCCGTCTTGACTTTGCTTTCAAGCTTGTTTTTGTCATCTTGCAATGTGCGGAGGAGTTCGTCATCGCCACGTATCATTAATCCGCTCCGTCCCAAGGCTGCTTCGTGAATGCTACCATTCTTAAATGCCTTGAGCCTCTTGGACTGCTGCTTTGTGGGGTTGTTGAGCTCTTGTACAAGCTTCGCGACGTCGTCGAGGATTGTTGGGTCGGTTCCTTGACCCTGAAGGCTCTGGAGGAACGCCTCCACTTCATCCTTGGCCATGGCAGGCCACGGAACGTCCTCGCCCAGTAGATTGACCTCGAGTCCAACGACGTTAGTGTCAAAGCCTGGTCCATACGTACTACCGACCATCTTCTGCCACTTTCGTCGCCGCTTCGACTCTTCGTCTTGGAAAAGGGCCATTTCGTTGGCCAGTGTCGACGAATCGGTTTTCACCTTGTCGACCCATTCTCGGCGGCGGATGGCCTCCACAACAAAAGACGCATACATGTACGGTAGTTGGTGGATGAGGCGCAGATAGTCAAACGTAGTCATGTCGTCTTCTGATTGGTTGAGGACGCTTATTTGGTTCCTGACGCTGCTGTGTAGGGCCGTGATGTCCGTGATTGTTCTCATGTAGTCGACAGATTCGTGAGCTATGGTATTACGGGCTTGCGTCGCATATTGCACCATTTCATCCATCTCCTTGGCGCGCTTCTTAAGTGACGGCACCAAGCGTTCAGTGTGATTCGAGGCTGTCTTTGAGGCCTGTGCTAGGTCACGTTGCGAGCCGGCGTAGCCGAGAGCCGTGCGATAGTCGGAATCAATCTGGCTGGCTACAGCTTCAATGTCTTGGAGAAGATGCGCCGAGTCTGTGCTGTGGTTGAGGACAGAGCGGCTCATCAACTTGTCAAAGTCGGCAACGAGGCTCTCGAAACCTTGGTACATCTCTGTCGCCAACTTGTCCAGCTCAGCGGCCTTGTCGCTGAACCTTCGACGGGCGGTTGGTGCAAGCTTTCCAGCTTTCCTGGCAGTCTCCAGTTCGATGAGGTCCTCGAGTGTCACGTCAGCCTTCGTGACCTCGCCCCGGGTCATGAAGTTGACCATGGCGGGTGATACTGGCGTGTTGCGAGCCAGAGCGAGATACTGTTCCCACGCGGTCGCGAGGCTTTCGTGCTCCAATAGCGCTGGGTCCACCCATTTCTTCAACTCGGTGTATTTGGGCTCAATTTGCTTCACGCTTATCTCGAGGTTGGCAACCGCCGCGTCCAAGCACTTTATCATGACATCGATCTCATCGTAGCGAGCCAGGACGCTGGTGTTCATGCGGGAACAGTCCTCAGCCAGCTGCACGGCCCAATTACGACGTCCCTCGTACAGATACTGCCATGACGAGATGGCTTGTACATCGTCTATCGAGTTGGGCGCATTCGAAATGGACAGACGTCTCGGCAGGGGAGTCTCGGAGACGAGCGAGGTTGAGTTGGATGAAGGGGACTGCTGCGTCACCCGGATGTCATAGATGTAGATCTCTTTCTGTGCGAAAGTCAGCAGCTGCATCTCGGCGGGTAATATATGAAGCGCGTCACCGACCTCGGCATGGAGGCTGGCGAACTTGGCGCTGCGTCCTTGGGGCGTCAGGGCGACCATGTGCTGGAGGGAGACGGAGCTAGTCCGGGCAACCCAGACTCTCAGATCATCGAGACTGCGAGACAAGTTAGTATGCCGGTGAGAGAGAGCTCAGTGAGCCAGGCAGATGGCTCGTACGTCGAGAACTGGGCCGTGTCGACCTCGAGGCGTTGGCCCGTGTGGGCAATCAACACCTGTACGGCCATCCCGAGACATCTCCCGTCGCGGACAATACAGCGCTGCGGCGGCCGGCGCAGGGCCGGGGCGGTGGAACGAAGCGCGTAGCAAACTGCACCAGGCTGGATGCTGGTGTTGATGCTGTTGTAGGACGAGGCTGGGTCCGGAGGATGCCTATTACTTGTACTCCGTACACTCTAGGACTCGGTCGTTGATGTCGCCCGCTGTGACGGCAGGGCTCCAGCACTCCACTCGCCAGATTCGGCCTGGCAAGGGGGTCCAGCGTGCACGTCTTGGGCGATTGCGAGGCGTGGCGTGGCACTGAACAATGGCGACCCACCCAACGGGGTCGTCACAGTGCCTGCACTGGTGATAAGGGTCCTGTCGGGTGTCGTGACGCGTGGACGGGGCTCCCGTCATCTGGCGGGTGCTATCGCTAATCACTGTGTGACCTCTCTCACGCCCTCGTGACATCCTAGTCTCCAGTCTGGCCTGGCGCCAGACACACCAGCCACACGAGGTGGCTGAGGTCGCGATCAACATTGCACATCCATGAGTGATCCATCTCGCGCAGCACAAGCCGCAATCATCACCTTAGGAGCCGGGGCATCTGACAACTTCAGACACCAACTGAGATTTTCGGTTTCCTTCCCTTGGCCGTCGTGCCGTGGCTGCCAAGATGGACGGCTTTCGAAATGAAACCATGGAAGGCGACCACGACAATGACGGCCAGTCCCATCTACCGCTCTCCTCAGATGAGCAGCGAGTCCTGGATCTGTACGATACTCTCCAACAGCTGCGACTGGAGATTGCCATCATGAATGCATCGGCGTCTTATTCATCAGGTATGGTAGCTAAGACGCGACTTCTTCGGACGAAGCCCGCAGACACTCCCGCTCATATGGTGGCAGAGATGAATCAGGGCTCGGAAGAGACTCAAAAAGATCTCCTCAATGCGAGGGCAAGTTTTCAGCTACGACACGATGCGGTGGAGGCGGTGATGATAGCAACCCCCATCCTCAAAGCGGTTCACAACGGTACAGATGCATCACCCGCAGAACGGCACGACATCACCTTCAACGGCGCCCAGCCTAGCACTCTCACTAACGTGACAGCAGTGATCTCCTGCCCTACGTCGAACGGCGAGACGAGGCAGCCAGCTCCGTCGCGAAGCAGGCCTCCGATATGGGAGCGCTGCGCAGCGACTTGACAGAAGCCCAGGCCGAGACGACACGCGTCAGTAGCAACAACGTCAAGCTGGCAGCGGTGCTGTTTGAGCTGGCCAACGAGGTCACGCAGAGACAATCCGGGCGCCTCGAAAACCCCAGCTCCCGAAGCGAGGTGGCGAGGCTGGAGAATGAAGTCAAAGCCAGCAGGCAGCGGTGGAGGGTGGTAAAGGGCGTAGCCAGCGGCGTGATTGTAGGGAGCGGCGTCGACTGGGCGCGCGATGACGAGCTGCGCGACAGTGTCCTCGATCCAGAGGGCGAAGACTAGAAGTGCGAAGTGCAAGGCTGCCTGGCCAGTTGCGATATGTCTAAAGACTATTTTACCATGTCTTTTCTTGATATGCAGTCGCGCAGACCCCAGAGCGCTTCAGGTGTCGGAGCTGACAGCTCAACGGAATACCTACTAGCCGCTCCGTGACCCGACTGCCTGGTCCCGCAAACCACGAGGTCGGTACTCGTGCGTGTCGGAACCAGCCCGCGCCGCCCGCTGCATTGTGAGATCGCTACGAACACAGTTTGTTTGCCGATGATCACTGTTCGCGGATTAACAGTGCCGGCCCCAACGAGATCCCCCATCCGGCAGCTAAGCTCCAGCAGCCCAGGGACCAGGCATCTCGATTGGTAAAAGCTTGGCTTATGTAGGGAGCTATGACCACCGCGAGTCTACGCGCACACGTGAAATGGAGCTCTCGCAGCTGCCCTCTGGCTATGGCCTAAATGTTAGATTAAATGCCCAGCGGCGTCTTGACCTTTCTTAGTAATCGGGAGAGCAAAATAGAAACGGTCAGCGCGCAGGACGGCCGCGTGCGCCCTACCAATTACGAGAATACGAGGGGAAAGCTATTGCCGAGACAGCTTGCAAAATGCCGCGCGCTCAAGCCGTGTAGGCAAGCGCCAGCATGTGCGCGTGTGAGCGTCCGTGTTTGTCTCCCCGCCAGAGGAAGGGGGTGGGCCTGCTGGGCGAGCGTTTGTTTTCTGAGCTAATAACGAGCGGCGCGAACGACGGACACGATGAGCCTCCCTGCCCTCCCTTCCGCATTATTAGCTGCAGAGCTCAGCCAGGTACAGCACAGTATTAGCCCCAGCTGCCGCTACCTGACCACCCAAATTTGGTGTGTCACGTACCCGCCCAAAGTCGCTGCGTGTACCTGGGCTGGGCAGCCCTTTGCTGGGTGCCTTGTTTTAGGCCAGCACCTGGGAGGAATGGTGCGGGAGACAAGGGACGCACACCCACCCGTCACAGCTCGCGCCCCCAGCGCCAGCCAGTATTGGCGCCTTCGTACGCTTTTCCCGCGTGCCCTGCTCGTCCAAGCCAAGCTGTGTGCAGCTGCAGCAGCAGCCGACCGAGCAAGGGGGCGCATTGCAGCGAACCGTGGCCCCCGACTCCTAGTAGGGTACATGGCATAGGTGAGGAGGGCGAAAGATCAGTCTTGTCTGTCATCTTCTGTGTCCTGGGCATTATCCGCCCGCGTTGTGTTAGCCGTAGCTTGCTGGTATCAAGCTGCCAGCAAATGCCTTCTCGCTTCGGCTTGTCGTACCGTTGCCCATTTTGCCAGTCAACGTGTCCCTCGCTAATCCGTTGACGGGCTCAAGATCTGTCGAGCCTGGTCAGCACTTGTCCAGGCTGAAACCTTCTTGCCCGAAGCTTATTATCGTGGAGGTGACTCTGGTGTATGGCCGTCAGGGCTTGTGCTTGTGCTTTGTGCGTCAGTTTGGTGGGTGTTATGAAAGCGGAAGCACCTCATGCCGGGGCGATCGGAGCGGAGCGCAAACGCGCTAGGTACTCAGTGGCCAAGTACCAGTACCTGGAAAAGTCGTATGACGGTACATGTCGTCATGCGGGACCCCAAGTACCCCGCTCAGTGCGACAGGTGGAAAGCAGTGCTGGCGAGGCCCGGCCGACCGCTCCACCTCCATCAGCCCAGCCACACATTTATGACAAGTCCTTGAGGTAACCACCTTCTTAGCTATCCGAGAGCAATGGAGGGCATCATGGGGTATAGACCGCGTCATGGGCTCACCCAAGCTTGCTGCTGCGTTCATGATGTACAGCCTGCTTGGCTCATCATGCTACATTAATTACAGAGAACCATGGCCTCATGTTCGACATGAGATCTCTCCCTGACCCTCTAGAACATGGCATGAAATACTGCCTCGTTTTGCATGTGCACTTCGCGACTTCATCGGTACAGGCTGCTCCGTACTCCGTACTCCGTACATGAAAAGGAAGCCGCAAGGTAGAGAGGCACGCGACAGGAAAGAGAGTCAAACACAGCTAATCGCTATGCTAGACTAGGCCGTACAGATAAGCCACAAGACATTAGTAGGTAGCTTCCTTGCCTGTGAATCGCGGGGAGGAACACGGTGCGGTACGACTCTCGCCGAGTCCTTGGCCAGCGCAGGCCCCCAAAGTCCGCATGTCGTGTAGTCGCGTCGGTGTGTGAAACACTGAAGTCTGAGCAGCAATGTAAGGTACTTTGCAATGGGCAACGCGTCCGTACGTGCAGCACCATTGAGTTGACGAGGATAACAGTGCAGCTAAAATCGAGAGCGCCGGGATGCTCCCCCATCGGAGCCTGGAACACGTTACGGAGACGCTTCCCAATGCAATTCCCCCATGGCCGGAGAGCAACGGTCCCATCGTCAACTGCTTGTAACAGCACCAAGCCGCTATGGTGCGAATACCGACCAACGACGGGCATTTCCCGCCTTCGCATTGATGGCATCTCCTTGATCGGCGAGACGAGCCACTACTCTTCTGTTTCGTGTCTCATTGTGTACGGACTACTCGTACTCGTACTCGTCCTACGCGGCATGCTGAAGTGGGCGGTAACGGAGCTTGAGCTTACCAGTCCGCTGCCCCATTCCCTCTCACAATCGCAACTAGCCTGCATGTCTGTCTGGGCAACTCCTCGCTACCCCTGTTGCGCGTCTCTGCTCAACCGCCCGCCATCTTACACGAAGCCTCCGCAAATTCGCTTCACAAGATACCGTGCCCAGTACAGCTCGCGGTGGCCGTACGCACTGATAGTACAACTACCTACCTTACCTACAAAGGTACCTTAGGTATGTACTAAGGTAGCTATCTGCGCAGCTAGCAGTCTCAACTCGGGACACATGTCGAGGTCGGTGAGTGCAGGTACCTACATGAAGCATACCTTACTAAGGTAGGTAGGTACTGCTCGCTTTGCCGCGTCGCAGCGTGTTCCCAAGACCAGCAGGAGCCAGGCCAGGCAAGAGGAAGCCGCGGATAGACGCCAGCTCTAATTGCGGCTTGTACACAGTGCGAATTCGCCATAACTCATTACGGTACAACGCCTTTGTACTGTACCTCGGCGAGACGGCTGGTGCTGAGCATGTACCTGTACAGTACCACGCAATAACAAGCATCGCGCGCCGACGGGGCAAACAGGAGGAGCCACTTACTGGGCAGCGTCACAGCCGCCCCCAGTCAAGTCACCAAGCAGGTGACTAGCACCGCAGACTGAGAGTAATGTAGGGAGAGGGAGGGAGTGCGGGTTGGCACGAAGCGCAAGGCACGAAGTACACGTAGCCAAACACCACATCCGAGTACAAGGAAAGGGAGAAAAGAGGGAAGGAAGAATCCCGGGAGCTCAGGTATAGACCTGCAGGGCAAGTGCCTCAGAAGAAGCATTGGAAGGCGCTGCGTAGCGAGCCTAGGTAGGCAGCATCCCGCCAGCGTCATCAAGCAAGCAGCACCAAGCCTTGGCTTGCAAGCCGTTGACGATGCGTACAATACACGTACGGGAGGAGGAGGTGAGTGAGGCGTGCGAGAGCGCGAGGTGTGAGATGTGGTGGTAGCGACACCGCCCATCCCAGCAACAGCAACCTAGGTCTAGTCGCTGGGCTGGGCTGGGCTGGCTTGGGCTGGCAAGGAGTTGGTGGGCTTGTAACTCCCGTCGTTGACTGGGCTGGGCCTGGCCTCGACCAGCTGGCTATGTGCAGGTACCTGTTCAGCCATGGCTGGGGCAGTGGTCGGCCGCGTTCCTCCACCCACACACGCCCACGCACCCGCACCCGCTTTCGCGCCCGCAATCACTCGCCCATAGTAAAAAGGCTGCTTGGCCCTCCCCCCATACTGCGCTCTCCTCTCTCTCTTCTCCCATACAAATTCTCCCACCCAAATCCTCCCATACAAACCGCACCGCGTTTGCCTCGCAACACAACGCGCCCTTTGGTGAGTACCTCGTCTTTGCCCTGCAACGCCTCACAGTCGAGGTCACCAGCATTGCACTGTCGTCGCGCAACTTGTCTCCTGCTTTTTCCCTCTCGTCCTGGCCCTTTTGGTCAGTTTTGAACCAAGTTCCGCGTCGAGAGCTCGACGCATCGTGCATCGGGGTGCAATTGCATTTTGGTTGCTGCTGCTGCATCCTCTTCTCAACGGCTTCTATACCGTTGGCGCGCGCATCCTAGCATCTTCAAAAAGCTGACCAGCCTTTGCGCCCCTACAGAACACGGTATCAGCACCGTTTCCATTTCCTCTCCAAAACTCTTCCAAGGTAAGTAGACGCGCTTATTCGCACTTTTTCGAGCTTCAAGGAGCGACCCAGTCGCGGCGGCGCGTTCAATTGCCTTTGCCCCCTCACCTTCACACGTTCACAACCACATCCACTTACACGCACACTCATTCACCTCATGCTGTCGCGCTTCACGCTGCGCACCTCCTTCATCGCCTGCGCAAGCTGGCCACCCCCCACCGCAGCCACATCACTTGACCAACTCCCGCTTTGCACCCTACTTCGCAGTATACAAAGCCATCTGCAGCATCAATTGCTGACCACGTACCACAGTCACATCCAAGATGCCTAAGGCCGCAGCTGGAAAGCGTGGTAAGGAGGTGAAGAAGCGAGGCAAGAAGGGTAAGGGTAAATTTCCCCTTCTGGGCTAGTCGCAAAATGGCCTGGCTGTCCGAGGACCGCGTGTGCGATCATCGGCTTGCGACATTTTGCGACACTCGAAGCTCTTTGGTTTGGAATCGCGTTGCTAACGGTAGTAGACCCCAACGCCCCCAAGCGTGGCCTCTCCGCGTACATGTTCTTCGCGAATGAGCAGCGCGAGAATGTCCGTGAGGAAAACCCCGGCATTTCCTTTGGCCAGGTCGGCAAGATCCTGGGTGAGCGCTGGAAGGCTCTCAACGACAAGCAGCGCACTCCCTACGAGGCCAAGGCCGCCGCCGACAAGAAGCGTTATGAGGACGAGAAGCAAGCTTACAACGTAGGGACGCCTCGCTCTGATCACACTCTTACCTAACGATGAAAGCTAATACATTTGGCAGGCTGAGGCTGATGAGTCTTCCTGAGCAACCAACCAGGGTCGTACTGTGTGGCCTCAGTTGGTGCCCTTAGCTTTTCCCTTATGTTTTGGGCAGGGCGGTGTTGTATGACTGCGGGACGGGATACGTGCTTTTGCTTTTTCAGGTGCAGGGAATCAATGGAACTGGGTCTCAACAGTGGTTTTGTGATCTCGACAGCGGCCGGTATAGCTGCTGCGAGTCCTATTCTCAGTCACTAGTTCTCGTGAGCCTTTTGACATGATCATCTTAGAGCTGCGAGAATACGTCAATTGAGAATACATGTACAACTATTTAAAGCCGATGACTTCTCCAACCATCGCGCTGTGTGCCAACTTGGCGTGATGATTGGTTGTGCTCGGGGGGTTCCGCTGGCATGGCTTTGGGGTCCTCTTTGGAACCTCAGCCCTTTCTCTGGTGCAGGATGCCTACGAGCCGCACAGTGAGATGCTGAGCAGGTGACGAGGCATGTGATTATTGGATGCCACGCTTGCGGCCTGAGGTTGTACATGCAAGACGGGGTGCCTGGACTCCCGGTGGCCTCGCACTGACACAGTTTCTTTACATATAAATACGTGACGTGGTGCCTCAACAAACAAACAGACCCAACACCAATGAGTGCCCCGGTGAACACCGAGATCGGGCCCATGCACATGTGCGGGCACGTCCTCGATCATGCGGCTCTGCAACACAGCGATGCTCGGCCACCCAGGTACAGTATCCAGGGCCCAATCAATATCTCGTAGCACAGCCATCGCCGGCCATTGTGCTCCAAGCCACTGCGCGAGTTATGGAGTTGGGTTCACGGCATTCAATCATCTTGCCGATCTACGGTCCGGTCGCCGCGGCCGCATCAAATCACTACCTTATGCAAGTGCCGTTCTAGCCCGGCCGTACATCCACTGGCGCCCACTCCCGTGCATGAAGCCGTTCGGGGCCGACAAAAGTGGCCATGACGCTCGCTTTCGTGGCAGTCCGTGAGAAGCTCGCGCTGCTGTCAGACCTGCCCGATGTGAGCACACCGCCGCGAATGATGCGAAAGCATTCTCGCATTCAAGCGGGCTGCTACGCGCAAGAGGAGGTTGCTTTATCTGTACGGCACCATCGTCGTGCCTAGACTCTTGGACGTGCGTACGCTTCACAGCATTGCGGCTTCACCAAAGACTACGATAGTCTTGCTCTTACCCAATGAACGCAATTCTCACCCGACACGCATATGCCTGGGCAGGCTCGTTGGCATGATCCCATCGTACCCTCAAGATCACCTGAACGGTTTTCAATTGTCCCTGATGCTCGTTAATAAAACTTTGTCTGAGTTGTAAGCGCACGACGCCTGCAGATGCTCTAACCCTTTCCCGAATCGACTCGGCTGGCCTGCTGTCCCCGCCCATCGGAGTGACAAAGATCGTCCGTTCTGCCAGCCATCGGAGCATGCAACTTCTTCCAACCGCGCGGCTCTGACGCTTGCTTCTTCACCAGTCTCTCCCAGCACGGCGATACAACTGAACCTCTCTCGACATCTCGTACTTCGGAACTTGAAAACACTCACCACAGTTCTGTTCAGCAAGGTACAATCGTCGCGCCGTGTACGTGCCGGCCGTACATGCTCTCGAGAGGACGATGGGCTCGTCAACAGATCCCTTGCCCATCGCGAAGTCGTTACCGGATCCGAGCTTTCGAACATGATTCTCTAGGTCGAGCTACGTGCTAGAGAGCCCGGCTTGTCTGAAGCTATGGAGCTCACCAGCCAAATTGACGTACACTTGCTTTCAGGTTGCTGTCGAGAGGCAGAGAGATCCGACGCTGTCTGGTACCGACTCGAGGGTTGGCGCAATGCGTTGAACGAGATTAGCAATCCCCATTTCAATGCAGTCATTGCAGAGATCAAAATTGGCAGCCGACTTCTTCGCGAACTCGCAGACCTCTCCCAAGTTCACAGGGACCGCGTTCCGTTGATTCTGGACCCTCTCAACATCGTCCTTCCATGTCTCTCGCGATCCTTGAGAGACATTACTGCCCACTATGAAGATCGGACGCGGCAAAAGCTCAACCGGTGGCGACACATGTACCATACGATGACAGACGAGGCAGGCGGTCTCCCCCTTCCTGGCCGATTCATGGTCTATAACCAGTATCTCAGCTCCTTGCGGGACTTGCTGATCAGGTAAATTGACCCCTGTACGAGATTTGATGTCGATGTTAACCCCTCGATGAGGTCGCCGAATTTTGACCTCAACACTCTGGAGAGGCTTCGTCGCCGTATTATGCAGCTACGAGAAGCAAGGGGCATTCGTGAGTCTGGCCCAGCCTTTCGAAGAGCAAACACCTAATGGAAATCCCTCGGCCAGCGCCCCCTCCCATACAAGTTGGACCTCTTGTCCGCAGCGATAGCTTGCCATTGCATAACTCCGACCCAGTGAGTACCAACTGCAGTGCTTGGCTATGCTCATGTCCTGACAAGATATCTAGACAGTGTCCTGGGCAGAGAACATCTTTTCTCTCCCCCTCCCTTCTCGGACAGCTCTTGGACGCCATCATCCGTAAGTCCCCGACGGATGGCAAAGTACACATATTAAGTCGCATCTACAGATCGAAGTCTTTTGGTCCACACCATCCGTGGGGGCATGTGGATATTCCCATCAACTCAAAGATTTACTTTCGGCGGTACGGCCATGGCCTCTCTGGCGCCGCCGCAAATACATAGCTGACAGTGCCAGATCCTTCAACGACGATCAAATCTCCCTGACAGTTTACCGAAATGGCATCAACAAGTCACCCTACCTGCTGTTGAGAATGTTCGACCAAGGCACCCCCTGGTTCTCTGTGCGTGGTGCCCATGAGCTTTGCATCGAGAGAGATGGCAGCTCACTCCTGCTCGAGCGGTGGAGCCAGAGAGAGGGGTGCTCAAAGACGTGGGCAATTCTCTACTTCATGACTTGGGAAGGTACGTCCAACACGCGGCTCGATGGCTAACGCCTCTGCCAGTCAGTGATGCGTCGGCTTCTGCCCTCTCTGCCCAGGGTTGATAGCTAATGTGCATCCTAAAAGAGCTGATCCTTATGCACTCTACGTTTCTCTCATTGAAGGCCCATAATGTGCTCACCGTTCGGCTCCGCCCTGGAGAGCACCTTGTTCGCGGGGAACGCAGGCTCTTCCAGGCGTATGACCTTGTCATGGATCTTGCATTCATTTACGAAACTAACCAAGGGGCAGATGTATTATTGATGATGGATTCAAACATTCTCTCATTGTATACGAGGATAAAGGAACGCGAGCGCTGCGCCTCCACGCCGCTGTCTGGGACGGAGAGCTTCGCCAGTGCCCGGTCTGGACTGCTTTTGGTTTGTTCCGCCTCAGATGCCGTCGGCCTGTTCACTCGATTCTCACTACCGGCAACAGTGACCCATCAATCGGCTTCACGAACCTGGCTCAAGCGTATATCTCGTCACAGGGTCCGCCTTGCCGATGTCCAGTTGTATGTGTTTTGTCGCCAGTACCGACAGCATACTCAGCGTCGCGGAGCCATCGGGGCGTTTGAGATTAGATTTGTTAGCGACGAAGGTCAGTTGGAACTACAAGTCTTCTCTCACAACCTTCACAGAACAGGGAGCTGATCTTGGTTGTAGCTGCTCGGAGTTTCGAGGAAGTATTCTACCCAAATCGGGCCGGTCCAGCTGCGATAGCGGCCGATGTATGAATTCAGCAGTGAGGATCACAATTGGCAGATTCTGAGCTCGGATGCTGGGGGCAGAAATTGGTTTACAAACCCAATGTTGCTTCGCTGCTGACCACAGTTCGAGGGGACTATCACGCATGCCATTTACGATATCAATGATTTCGACATTACTTTGCGCCTTGGTTTTCTGATTTTCAGGCATAGGGAAAGGATTTACCCCACAATAGGATGCTACAGCGTTGACGAAACGATACCACATTCCCACCTCCTCATTTTTCAAAACAAATAGGCTATATTTCTCTTCGCAATTTTGTTTCAACTCAAGTCTTGACATCGGGCTCATCCCGGCCAACATGCTCCTTGAACTTTAGCAGCTCCGTGGCAAACTTGACCTCGGCCTTGAGGAAGTCCTGGGCGTCCAAGTCGTACGTTGACGGGTCGCTGCTGTGCTGCTCAACGTACAGGCGGATGGTTGCACCAGAGGAGCCGGTACCGGAGAGGCGGACCACGATGCGGCTCCCGGAGGAGAAGCAGGCGTAGAGGCCCTGGTTGGAGGAGACAGAGCCGTCCAAGTCGGTATAGGAGAAGTTGCCCGCCTTGGTGACGGTGCGTTCTGCGTCTTGTCAGTCATTGGGTCACTGATGCGTGTAGGGAATGCCATACCTCCAACCTTGCTGCCGACAAAGTTGGGATCCCCAACCAATTTGTTGAGCTCACCAACGACCCTATTGGCACCGTTCGAGTCGACGTTCTCGTAGTCGTAACGGGTAAAAAAGGTACGACCATACTGAGTCCAAAAGTCCTTCTGGATCTGCTTGATGGAAGGAGTGACGCCAGGGTTTTGCACACCGATCCCGGCAATAATGTTCAGCCAGGCGACGATGGCCCACAGACCATCCTTCTCGCGAATGTGGTCACTGCCGGTGCCGAAGCTCTCTTCGCCGCATATGGACAGCTTCTTGGCGTCGAAGAGGGCACAGAAAAACTTCCAGCCCGTGGGGACCTCGTAGCAGTTGAGGTTCTGGGCCTTGGCGACAAGGTCAACAGCACCGCTCGTGGGCATGGAGCGAGCGAGGCCGTTGACACCATTCTTCTTGAAGTAGGGGATGAGCTGGGCGTGGTGGGCGATGATGGCGAGGGAGTCTCCGGGAGATACAAAGGCATTGGCGCCGTAGATCATATTACGGTCACCATCACCGTCGGAGGCGGCACCAAAGGGGATGTTCTGCTTGTCGACAACCTCGACAAGGGAGTGCGCATAGGTCAGGTTGGGATCAGGGTGGCCACCGTTGAAGTCTGGGCTGGGCTCGCAATTTTGCGTGGCGCCAGTGAGACCCAGCTCCTTGTTGAAGATGGCTTTGCCGTAGGGGCCCGTGACGCCGTGAAGGCCGTCGAAAAGGACCTTGAAGTCAGGATGGGTAGAGAAGAACTTCTTGATGGTATCGAAGTCGAAGATGTCCTTGAGCATAGCGGTGTAGTCGGAGGTGCTGTCAATAATCTCGACCTCGAGGGAGCCGTACGTCTTTGTGCCGATGGTGGAGATGTCGATATCGGGGATCGTGGCGAGCTTGTAGGAGGTCAAGGTCTTGGAGGTCTCGTATATCTTGTTGGTCACGGACTCAGGCGCTGGACCGCCATTGGCCAGGTTGTACTTGATGCCGAAGTCGTTCTTGGGGCCTGCGAGAGGGACGTGAATACTCCAGGTCCAAGTGAAGGGTGACGAATTGACATACCACCGGGGTTGTGGCTGGCGGTGAGCAGAATACCGCCTGTAGCCTTGCGTAGCCTAATGACATGGCTGGCAGCCGGCGTGGAGAGGATGCCATCTTGGCCGACGAGGAGCTTCTTGACGCCGTAGGCGGCACTGATCTTGGCAATCAACTGGATCACCTCTGGGTTCCAAAAGCGGCCATCGCCGCCGATGACGAGAAAGGAGCCTAGCGGAGGAAAATGCCGTGTTAGGACGAGCTTTTGGTCGCGCGTTGGACTCCTGTCAGGGACGAGCTCATACCCTTGACGCCCTCGGGAATGGACAGCAGAATGCTGGCGACGAATGCCTCGCTGTAGTGCGGCTGCTGGAAGACCGTGACCTTTTTGCGCAGACCGGAGCTGTTACGGTTGGGTCAGCGTCGAGGGGATGGGGGGGACTGGCGGGGTTAATGCTGATCAAACGACGTACGTGCCGGGCTTCTGGTCCTGGAAAGGCTTGAATTCGACGGTCTTGACGTCCATGGCGGCTGAGGTGACAGGGAAAACGTGTGAGGGAATAGAAGTGGTCGAGAAAGAGCCTTGGTCAAGGCGCGCGTTGTTGAGTGGTGTGGAAGAGGGGGGAGGGCGAGCTCGAGGAGCTGCCGACGACGTAGCTCATGGTGGGGTGGTGCCGTCCAAGAACCTGATGGAGGGGCAATGGCTGGCGATCGGCGGCACAACCGGCACTGTATGATTCTTGCCAAAGGTGGCGGGTCTGCACAGTGCGATTCTCCAGCGGATGCAATCCTAAAGAATCCAGGCTCAGATCTTTACAGGGGGGTGGCGAGCTGCAGGCTGCGGGTTCATTCATTGGTGGATTTGATGATGTCAGAACGGACAATCGGCTCGCAAATGGTTGACACGGGTGAGCAACTGGTCAATTGCTGTGTATCTTTACAAAGGATAGCTCCCCGCCATGCCACGCCCAGCGTGCATCATCCCACTTACACGCGCGAAGGGCGTCATTGGCTTCGGCCCCTGAAAATGGCGTCGCGGTAGTACCTCGCCTCGTCGATGCTCTCGAGGATGTCATCTCTCGCCAGGTGCCGCCCCTTCTTTGCCGGCGCGCCGGCCACAACCTCGGGCGGGCTCCAGCGCCGGGCCGCCTCCTTGATGGCGCTGACGTCGAGGAGGCGGTAGTGCAGGTGGTCGACGACGCGGGCGTAGGGCCCGCGCCGCAGGAACGCGCGGTCGGCGTGGACGCTGTTGCCGGCGAGCAGGGCCCTGCGGCGTTCGGGGACGAAGCGGGTGATGTAGTCGTACAGGCCCGCGGCGGCCTCGGACGGCGTCGTCGACGAGGCCAGCACGGCGGCCGTGAGGCCCGAGTTGCCGTGGGTGCGGGTGCACCACTCGTCCATCTGGTCGAGGCGCGCCTGGGGCCAGTGGACGACGGCGTGAAAGCCTTTGTCATCGATGATGTCGAGGTTGCCGGTGGTGAGGATGCAGTATATCTCGATTATCTCCTCTGTGTCTGGGTTGAGGCCCGTCATCTATATCCCACGTTGCCGTGGTCAGCGAGCCGCCTGGTCGAGGGCAGTTCATACACTCATTTTCTTGTTCGTATTCACACATATGCGTCAACACCCAGCCGTACGTACCTCGCAGTCAATCCACACGAGGACATCGTCCGTGGCAGCGCCGGCGTTGTTAGCCGGCATTGTACGTGCTCGACCGACTTCGCCCCGACTTGCACGCGTCACCTCAGCAACCACCTATCACGAATTGACAAGAGCCAGCCTCGCTGTGCTGTGCCGTGCCGCTAATCACAAGCCTCGCGAGGGGTTGCTTCTCGTCGCGCCCTGTGAGCTGTTGAGGACCCTGTACTGAGCAAGGTATACGAGTACCTCAGGTAAGGTATCTGTGTGTGAGTGTGCACGATGCAAAAGGCTGCGTGCGATCCACTCGCAAGCCCCAGCTCTGAAGTCTCCTCGGCGGGATGCTCAGTGACGCCACCCCCACAGCAGCTGCTGGTGCGGCTCCGGGGAACTTATGGCGCTGAAACGTTGTATTCCCAATCATCGCGTCGCTATTGGCAGCGGCGTAGTCGCCAGAGACCCTGGGTTGGACGGCCGGCCTCGTATCGACTTCCCCCTCGTCGCTCAGCCGCCGGCAGATGCCAGAGCGTCTTTTACTGGCAGCCGTTATTAGGTATTGTCTCTTGCTTCTCTTCATGTAAGCAAGACAGGTTGGCAAGGTGCTCGCGGCGCTTCTTCATCTCACTACCTCGGGTATCCAGGGTGCTCTCGATGCTAGACGTGCATCTCGTCACATCGTGATAGCACCACAACTCTTCACGATCAACCACGTCCTCACCAGATACCACGTCACATCGCCACCATGGTCGGCGTCAAGGACCCCGAGCTCGTCGACGAGCGCACCAAGCCCCTTCCGAAGCCTGAAATGTCCAGCAGGCCACCCCGCTTCCTCATCGTCGGTGCGGGCTCCCGTGGCCAAGCCTACGCCAGCGCCATCGACACGGTGTCCAACGGCATCGTCGTCGCCGTCGCGGAGCCTCTCGCGTTCAAGCGCGAGACCCTCGGCAGAAAGCACATCTGGGGCGACGGCGGCACCCCTCGCGAGGGCCAGAGCTTCTCCCATTGGCACGAATTTGTCGAGTACGAGCAGGACAGACGCAAGCGGGCCGCGGCGGGCGAAAAGGACGTTCCCGAGGGCGTCGATGGAGCCTTTGTGTGCGTGCTCGACGAGATGCACCGCGAAGTCGTCGTCGGCCTCGCCGCGCTGGACCTGCACATCATGTGCGAGAAGCCCCTGGCGACGACGCTCCAGGACTGCCTGGCCATGTACCGCGCCATCAAGCCGCTGCAACGCACCAAGGTCTTCTCCATCGGCCACGTCCTGCGGTACAGCCCACACAACCTCATGCTGCGCAAGCTGCTCGTCGAGGACCGCATCCTTGGCGACATCAACAGCGCTGTGCACACGGAGCCGGTCGGCTGGTGGCATTTCACCCACTCGTTCGTCCGCGGCAACTGGCGCAACGACAAGACGACAGCGCCGTCGCTGCTCACCAAGAGCTGCCATGACATCGACCTGCTGCTCTGGTTGCTCTGCTCACCGGAAAAGGCCGGTCAGGGTGAGCCACATCTCCCCGAGTCCATCTCGTCGTCCGGCGGCGTGCAGTTCTTCAAGAAGAGCCGCAAGCCCGCCGCCGCCGGGGCCGCCACCAACTGCATGAGGTGCCCGCTCGGCGACTCGGGCTGCAAGTACTCGGCCAAGAACATATACATGGGCGACAGGATCGGCCTTGGCCGCGGCAACACCAAGTGGCCCATTGACATCGTCGTTCACGACATTGAGGATTACAAGACGCACGACGAGCGCATGGCCGCCATGGCCAAGACCCTCGAGGAGGACTGGGACGAAAGCACGCCCGCCGACGTGGTCAGCTCCCGCAACTGGTTTGGCCGCTGCGTGTTTGAGACGGACAACAATGTTTGCGATGACCAATTCGTCACCATCACTTGGCCCGAGACGAACCGCCCGGCTAAGCGAGTCACCTTCCATATGGTCGCCCAGACCAAGCGCCAGTGCGACCGCTTCTCGCGCTTCTACGGCGAGCACGGCGAGATCTACGCCGACTCCAAGACGATTGTCTTCGAGGACTTTAACACGGGCGAGACCAGGACGTTTGAGCCGCGCCAAGAAGACCTCGGCCACGGCGGAGGCGACCTGGGCCTCACGCGCCAGTTCGTCTTGGCCTGTGACAAGGTCAAAAGCCACGGCTGGGAAGCCGAGCAGGCCCAGAACGAGTTTATCGGGTGCACGCTTGACGAGGTCATCCGCAGCCACTCCATGGTGTTTGCCGCCGAGGAGGCGCGCGTGGGCAAGAAGGTCGTCGACTGGCAGCAATACTGGGATGACATGGTGATCAAGGCGGCCCAAGCTTGATGACTGGCTCAATCAAGGTGTGGAATACATAACACGATATGTGATGACGAACGAAAGACACAAGACTAGCACGACCCTTTATAACAAGGAGTGAATGGTGTCAAGTATAGTCTGCCATTAATTTTATTTTGTTGGGGCGTCTGGAAGATGAAATGTTGCTCTCTTGTAAGAACAGAGCTGAAAATACCATAATAGCCCTTGCGCCTGCGTCCGACTGACTCCCATATAAACGAATCCGTCACCTCTACCTGCGGTAGCTCTTGGGAATATCTACAACTCGTTGCCGCGTGACCGACACTGTCCCTCAGCTGAGTTCTGCCCGGTTGTTTTCGTTGCCCAGCGGGTTCACAGTCGCCAGCTCGCTCGCCTGCTGATGATGTGGCGCGGGTGTGGTTCCGTGAATACTCGTCTCGCTCGGCTCGACCATGTTGGGGCTTGGCGTCGTGTGCGGCGGTGGCGAGCCCGTCGTAGAGACGGGGAAACCTGCAGCACCATACTGCGGATAGCCGCCTTGCTGCTGCGGCGCGTAGTGACCCTGGAAGCCTGGAGGGTGCTGCTGGTAGCCGCTGTTGGGCGAGTACGGCTGCTGGCTGTACGCGCTCATGCGCGGATCGTAGCCTTGGGGCGGAGCGCTCATGTGAGGATCGTAGCCCTGTGGAGGGGCGGCGTAGTTCGGGTAGCCTTGAGGAGGGGGGGACGTCGAGGGGTAGCCATGCGGAGGACTTTGGGGTTGGCTCTGGGCCATGGCTGGCGGTGGATTGGGGTTCTGGGCATTGGTGCCCTTGCCCTTCTTGTTACGGCGGAGGAGAAGGAAGATCGCCGTGCCGATGAGAGCGAGGGCGACGACTCCTCCCACAACGCCACCAGCAATGGCACCAACATTCGTGCTGCTGCCGCTGCTACCCCCACTGCTGCCACCACTGTTACTACCACTACTACTACCGCTAGCAGTCTCCGTGGCAGTTTCAGAGGCAGTTTGAGAGGCAGCCGTCGTGCTGGTGCTGTCTTGGGTGCTGGCTTGGGTGGACAATGCCGTGCTCGAGTCGAAGCTGTGCGTCTTGGACCAGGCCGGATCGTAGTCGAGGAGAGTGCCGGTACCGCTGGTGGTGTAGCATCCAAGGGCCGTGTAGGTGTTGCCTGCGTCTTTGCCCGGGCCAGTCTTCTTCATAATATAGGTATAGCACGCAGGCGCCGTCGCGGCGCTGTTTTGTAACAGTCAGTCACCTTGGTAAAAAAATTACGGCCGAACAGGCTGGTTGATAGCAGCAATAAGGGATAGTAACCTACCAGCACACGGTGTGATAATCGGCCAAAAGACTGCATTTGCCGGCCTGGGAGGCGGCATAGTCAATGCATGTCGTCTGAATTCTCGTGCACTGCTGATTGGGCTGGCAGCATCCAATGTAGCCGCTCACAGAAGCACAAGTGGCCGTGTTGGCGACGCAGGTGAAAGAATCTTGTCGGTAAACGTCAGCCAGCAATTCACTTGAAGACCACCGAGGGTCACACACTTCCGTTGGACTGAACGAAACCGCATGTCGCCGGTCCCATCGTGTACCCTTCCAGTCGCGGCATCAAGTCCATGCGGCCGAAGACGCCTCTGGGCTGTGGCGCGGGCGTGGGCTTTGGTGAGAATCCCATCATGAGCCGCTGGTCAGCCATCTGGGCGGAGTTCGTCTCTTGAGGCGATTGCCATGAGCGCTCCGAGCCCGAGACGGCCAGGGCAGCCGGAGCAACGGCTCCCAAGCCCAGCAGCACGGCGGTGTAGTGACGCATCGTGTAAGCCGGCGTCGGTGCGAAGGGGCAGGCTGGCTGGGAGTCGGGGTCAAGACTCGAAACCAGCAACAAATTTCGCGATACACTTTCCAGCAAGCAGTGACAGCGAGAGAAAGGAAAAACGAGGGCTCCATCCCGTCAGCGGCAGAATCTCACCGCAGCCACGAGCAAACAGCTCGCGCCCGCGGCGGAACCAGGGGTTGCGGATAGTGGCATCGCCGCTGCTGATTGAGCCTCACCCGCTAGTCAATTGCAGGCCAGACAGGCCTTTGCCGGGCGCTGCTCCTGCAGCAAGCAGCACTACAAATTCAGCCCAGCGCCAGGAAAAGGGACAACCCTTGCTCGCGCCCCTGGCTTGTGGCGCACTTCGACGACATCTCATTCGGCGGCTGCTACTGGCGGCTCGAGCTGAATCTATCGGTCCCAGTTGTCAGCTCCAAGTCAGGCATGGCGCCGCGGACTGCTCACGCGTTTGTCGCCTGGGCAGGCAGCGTCTCTTCTTCCAGCTTGTTGCGTTGCTTCGGTTCGACGATGGGGTGGACCTACGGTTGTACTCGTGAACAGGCCAGGATGCTGTCTGCGCTGGCCATGTCTGTGCAGCAGCGTCGCACCCGTGAGTGGGTTGGTGAAGCCATCCAAATTGCTTTGCCCGCCCGTCTACCACTTGAGTTGTTGAGCTGGCTGGCTTCTGATAATGGCAAGCACGAGAGTAGAGCCTGGTTACAGTCTCCTCTTCTTCGGTCGAGAAGGAACGCTCCTGATCGGTAAATTAATTACCTTACTTTACAGTCAGCATGCGGTGAGAAATTACCCCGGTTACTCCGCACGGAGAATTGCACAGGAGATGTCTTGCCGAAACGTCCAAACGAATGGGAGCATCAACACTTTCCCTTTGTCCCTAACTCCCATCGCATTCACAGTCCACCTCGTAGAAGCCGATTTCGCGGTGCAATGGGCTGTCAACACGACACTGAGGAGTACGAGTCCTCCAACGAGTAAAGCGCTGCTCTTCTACGTCCGCACATTGCTCGGCGAATCCCCCACATCATCTCGCCGGCACCCATCCAATGCAGGCTCCAAGAATACCACTTCGGACGCAGGTGAGTGGAGGAGGAGGCTGAGCTGGGCGAGCTGTGACAGTTCCCAATTATGTCCCGGTCATTTTGCGGCCGCATGCTCACATGGCGACACATGGGGCACATGCGCACATGGAGCTACGCTGCCCGCCCACTTGATCAGGTAGACGACACCGTTTTCGGAGCACATATACGTACATGCCATGGAACTCGATATCCGAAGACGTGCAGACTCGCCAAGTCCTTCTCTGCATGCGCGTCCCCGTACAGTACCCCTCAGCTTTGGGCCACCCACCCTCTGACAAAGCCGCTTGTCGTCTTTTTGGTTGTTATCATGTCACATTCCGACCGAGCCATCTCCTACCGGAAAGTCCATGCCCTCAAAAAGCATATGTCTTTTGGAAACCATCATAGAGCGGCCGCCCATCACCCGCAAGTGGGTGTGCCACCCAGCACGACGTTTGACTCCATCTGTGTACCTGTACCAACGAATGAGCCCATCTGAACCCTGTCACTGTTCTGGTTGGACATATGAGTCCCAGGCATGTTCGCTGACGTAGTTTTGGGCATCTCATGAAAAATCGATAGAGAGCTAAGACTGAACCGACACAGCGTCGGGAGATATAATGAGTACAGGGTAGCTCTCAATCCCAGCCAAACGCCATTAGGGAAGTAAAGGTGCAAATCCTCGATACACGAATTCAAACCACCAGACTCAGACATCCCTTCAACTACTCTTCAGATATATTGAAAGGGCAGCTCCCTCTGCAGGCCCTGCCTGAGGAGTCCGTAACGACCGTCGTCCTCGGGCTTGATCTGGCCCTTGCGCAGCAAAAAGTCGAGCATAACGAGACCGCAGTTTGGCTTCCACTCTGCGCGCTTCAAGTCCTTCTTGACGTCGTCCACCGGTTTCAGGACGAAACCCGCAATCGCTCCGGGATCCCCAGGTTGTGGAACGAAACTCGCATCGATCTTGAGGTCAAAGGTAAAGCGAATGCCCGGCTCCAGCTGGCCCTGCTCGGCACCTGCTATCGAGTCCTTCTTGTCGTAGAACGATATGCGAGACCCATCCAGCACCGTGCCCACAAAGACGTCGCCTGTTGTAACCTTGCGAGACTCGATGTCGACGGCCAGTCTGGCCTCTTCCATGGCCTCGCGCCGCAGCGTCCTTAGCGGATCCATCTGGTCCGTTGGATCCATGGCTCCGGCAACGACCTGATCCAGTTTTCCAGCATATGTGACATTCTCGGATCGTCTGGAGACCCAGATGTGCATCCTGAGCCTCCCGTCCACCTTCTTCATCGTGTAGACGTTCATGTGTACCCCGGTTGTCACAATGCCAAAGATGCCGCGGAGTGGCGATGGCATCTTCAGGCCCGCGAGGTGGCCGTCGAGCCCTCGAATAGGGTGGTAGTCGGCCTTTTTCCGCAGCCATTTTGTCACACCGCCGAGGACGCTGAAATTTTTCTCGCATAGTCCATCAAATGCCTTGCGGCAGATGTCAACGACATCGTCGTCCTGCCCTACTCTGGGGCTCAGATGCACCTTGCGGTCCGACTTGGACACCTGAAATCCGGTGCCCTCCCACCTCATCTTGGCCACGAACTCCGGAAGCATGTAGCCTACAGGGCCAAGGTTGTCGAGCAGATGAAACTCCCAGAGGCCGGCAACGTCCCTTTCAAATTTGTTGCATTGACAGATGACGTCGTAGAAGGATGGCATGTGCGCTGTTGAACCGACTGAGGCAAATATCCACGGGTGGAAAGCGGCTGTTGCAGGTGCAATGTTCGTTAGAGACCTCGCAACAGCATTAGCCGGCATCGCCATGGGCGTCATGTTGGCAGACATGTTGGCAGCCACGTTGGTGGTTTCACTCGTCCCGGCAGGAGGCGTCCAGCTGCATCAATCGCCGCACCTGCTTTGCTCGTGGGAACCCTGACTGGGTCTCAGAGTTTGGTCTCTGTCCCAGTGATGGACTTCAGCCTGCGCTGTGCCAGAGAGATGCCAATGCCGAGGCCTCGGATTCTCCTATCTTGTGTCTGAAACCAGCCCACCCCTCTCGTCGCAACCACCACGGATGGGTCGATTGGGTTCGGATCCCGAGACCGCTGTGGCCGCCCCCGTCCAAGCCACGGCTATCACATCCACGGTTCAAGCCTCAGGGATGTCGACAACGCACGTTCCTGGCCGCGGACCCACGACCCGGAGCCGTGTAACACATGAAGGAGCAAACAGTTGCTTTCAAGTCGCCATTGCCCACGAAACTATTTCGCGGCCACGGCACACAGTGATTATCGCGGATGGTTCTTGAGTACCAGGTTCCTGGGACGGATCGCCCCCGGTCTCCGTGTCGGGGTCGCACGGCAGACAATCCTCTTGCCCATCGCGTGAGCCTGCATCCGGCTCCATGCAGGCCGTTGCTCGAAGGCACACCGGGATCTCTCTTCCCTCAAGACTGCAACATGCAATTGGCCGTGGCCAGGCAACTCACTTGTGCTTGCCGCCTCCGCTGCGCCGCGGCCCACAGTTCACTCCCACGATTATTTGCTTTTTGAGACATGGCCTAGTCAGTCAGTGTTCGCTAGCGAGTCGGTGTCGAGAGTAGGGTGCCATCCCGGTGGTTCGTGCATGCGCGCCCTCCCACGCCTCATCGCCGGATGAGAAGGACCCCTTGCCGCCGGACTGCGTTGATGAAGAACTGAGTTTATCCATGCCGGTACCGTCCGTGGTGGCGCTCCTGGGGTTGCAATGCTGTCTGCCAGCCAGATCGTGTTGGTCGAGGCTGGAGGCGAATAGGGCCAGGTTCAAGGCCACGTTGGTTTCATCGATCCAGGATCTCCTTGACCGGTCCGCTGCTCCTGCCGAACCGGGCGAATGAGCTACAACGCAGGGAGCCAAGGTGATGGCACATGGGACGGTTTGGGACCGCCCTTGAGTACCTATATCCGAGACTTGCGTACGAGTACGAAGTACAACTTGATCCTTCGTGCTCCGTACGGACGTGTAGAACCCGTAATTAGATCAAAGTGATTTGTGTAAGGCTGCACATGACAGGGGGGTTTCTCTGGCCTCTCATGTACGCCATTGCAGCCAGTCTCTTCTTCGCATGGCACCATCGCCAACGGATGTTTTCCACATGGAGCTTTGGCGAAGGATGAATTCCATTTGGCAGTGAGCCGTCAACGGCCGTTTCCCCAAGGACCAGCAGCAGCCAGCAGCCGCCAGCAGCCGCCGGGAATCATCCAGCTCCTGATTGGTCAGATTCGATTACCTAACCGCAATCGAGACCCAACTGGCGACGACCTCACCTTTGGTCGAAACCAGCGACGAGCTGCCATCGTTTACCTCAATCAACGACGCCAGCTCTGCCACAATGTTCGCCGCACGACAACGGGCAGGCTGCATCGCCCGCCAGCTGCAGCGGAGGGCGACCCGCAACTACGCCTCCGACGCCCACGGCCATCACAAGGCCGCCGCTGTCAACGAGTCGTTTGGGGTACGTGCACCCCCATCGCTGGTCCCCATTGCGCGAGCCTGGACAGTGATACTAACCAGAGCGTGGCACTTGTGCAGAAGGGATCTATTGCCACCATCGCCGTCTTCTTCGGTGGCGTGCTATTCTACCAATTCGTGCCCGCAAAGGGCGAGGATTCGGCCATTACAAACCTCATCAACAGATACACCTCGCGCGCGGAGGATTGGGAGGAGATCAATGCGCTGCACACCAAGGCCATGGAGCAAGCCGGATTTGACCGAAATCTCTTCGAGAACGCATCCAACAAGCACAGATACGTCGATGTTGCATACCCCGAGTACGTTTCCTCCTACCCTGCGCTCCAGTAAAACGGGCTTGGAGTCTAGATCGCAGGCATAATGACTGACATGTTGTAGGGCATTCCAATCTCATGCGCCGCGAAACATCCAGGCCGGACACCTCATCTCCCTCGACAATGTCGTCGAGCACTATCGACAGCAACATGTAAAGGCTGAGGAGCAAAAGGCGAAGAAGCTGGCAGAGAAGAACTAGGGTGCAGCTGTATATCTACCAACAATACGATAGAGAGATTTTTACGTCAATTTCAGTCATTGGAGGCCCTTTCAGTTGTCCGTGTCCATGGCTTTAAAGCAAGCCGTATGCTGCCTTTAGAGATGCCCTTGGCTTCGGAGACAGATGTATGATTGAGGTCCAGGCAGCGAAATCTCCGTGTGAACGGAGTCCACCTTCCCTGCTGCTGCCAATTCGGCCTTTGTATCCGTCTTGCACCCGCTCTGCAACGATCATCTCTTCATCTTTCCGTAGCTCTGTGCTGCCATTGCTCTGGTCATGAAGTAGCCGACGCGCACCAACTCAACTCAGTCCCGTGCGTCTGTTCCGACTCATTCACTTCCGACATCATGCATCTGATGCTGGACATCGGAAGATTGCCCCATACCTCTGCTACGGCGTCTTCAACAGAGCCCCCCAACACCCTGCTCTGGGAGGGTTTTGAATGAATACTGCTTGATGGCAGCGGAATGGGGGGCGGGAGGCAACGATTCCAGCGAGCCGAGCCGCCTTTCGACTTCACAGTATGGAGCGCAAGCGCTTCGTCTGGGGCAGACAAAGCATCGAGTAGCATCATGAGATGTGGTGTTGCCGCTAAAGAGGGTGGGAATGCTGGCTGCTTGAACTCCCTTGATATGTGCGACTCCAGGATGATACAGGAATCGCCGTGATGTGTTGCCCGTCTCATGAAGCACGATGGAACAGTGATGGAGCGAATAAAGCCTTGACAGAGTAAAGTCAAAATATTTGCTATTCCCAGGCACCAGAGAAATACCCGGATGCTAGAGATTCTCCATATGGCGTCCCCGATCCAGCCGAAACCATCAGATGCGGTAGAGGCGTCCAAAAGATCTCGAATCGTCGCAGACCACTATCCAAGATGTAATCACTGGGCCGTAAAGTTGACATTCCGCATGCTCATTCCATTTCGACGTAGCGTTACGCATTTGAGGACCATTCATGTGTCATGGAGTCGCTATGGATTTGGGGCCCGTACGCATTTGCCGAAACAGAATGGAGATTGCTCGGTCAAGAATCGTGTGAAGACTAGAACGAGGGGTTATGTAGGGGCTACGTTACTGCACGCTCCACAACGTATCGGAGCTCCATGCACCCGGAATGTAGTAAACACCAGCTTGAGGCCAGAAGAGACAGTTTGCGATGAAAAAGAGGACAATGCTCCTTGATTGTACTATCATGGTACACATTGCCATCAGCGACTTCGATAGAGGCATCGCCACTCTACCAAACCCATTCCGTTTCGCCCATAAATGTCCGTGAATGCAGAAATCACCCAAGACCACAACCACCTTACTTGAGGGGAATGAAACGAGAAGAGTGCGTAGCACCAATACCGGGACGGCCGTGCTTGACGGGCTTGCTGCGCGAGGTGTCAGTATCCATACAGTGATGCTCACGTCGCCCAGCTAGCATGACGTACTATGAGATAGAGAACTCAGCCAGGTAGTGGCCAACCATCTCAGGCTTGATCTCCACCTGGTTGAACTCCTTGCCGGAGTAGATGCCAATAACACTGCCAATCATCTCGGGGACGACAATCATATCACGGAGGTGAGTCTTGACGAGGTCGGGCTTCTCGTTGGGCTTGGCCTCCTGCTTGGCCTTTCGGAGCTTCTTGATCAGGCCCATGGGGCGGCGCTTCAGGCCACGGTTGATCCTGCGGCGGGCACGGGCGTGGACGACATCGCGCAGCTGGTCGGAGCTGAGGTCCAGGAGGCTGTAAGGAGAAGAATCAATCAGCACAACCGTCCTCATTCAACCGTATTGTCCTCGTCTCTCTTCGACTGTGCACCGTCTCTCCGCATCGTCGAAGTGAGATTTTTCGTGGCAACGTACTTGTCAAGGTCGATTCCTCGGTAGGAAAACTTGCGGAATGTTCTTCTCTTCTTGATCTCGGCGGCCTCCTCGGCGTTCTGTAGCACCATCGTCAGTCACCCGGGTTCGCTCGAATATAGCATGGCCGTCGCCATCGCGGGCGTCGCGGATATCGGAGGGCACACGTACGTATTCGTCAGCCATGTTTGCGGTGTTGTTGAGTGCGATTCGCCTATCGATGCGCTGGGTATCGACGAGCGAATGTGGTTGCCGGGATGGAGTCGTGAAAGGCTGTTCAATCGCTTGCGGGTTGACGGGCTAGGCACTCTACTCGTAAATTTTGCTGGTAGGGTTTTCGTGCCCTCCACCCCTCACGTCACGTGGTTTTGCCGACCCCAGCTGATTTGGTGCAGCCCGGTCCTGCCCAAACGGGTCGCTTAATAAATGGGGTGCCCCCAAAAGCCGGCGGCATATTCCGCCGACATTCCGGCCAAGAGATGGTTCGAGCTTCTTAAATGGCATGTACCGCCGACGGCGGCAAAGTAAGAGTGGCCTCGCCAAGCCAACACATCGAGGCCAGTTGCTGATGTCGCCTGAGGTGCTGAGCTCACAGCCTGCGTCTCACGCAACAAAACGGGAGACAGACTCGCCTCCGAATGTGCAATGACTCTGCCCGTCAGCTCTCGAACTCGATTGACTTTGACCTATCGATCGAATGGAGAGCGATAAGACGATGCAATCGCCAATGAATGGCTGGCGTTGGTGGATCTGCCCTCTGCACGGCAGTGCCCTTGGACGGAGCCTGTGGAGCGCCCTCGTCTTATATTCGTGAATTGGTCCCTCCGCCTGAGCTAATTACTGTAAACAGCTCTAGCTAATTAGTCCGTGGGCGCCGAAGCCATGGCTTCGAGTATGTCGCGGCAGTCCTAAGCGTACTCGATCCGTACGCGGTACGTGACACAAGGCCTCGGCCTCAACTCGTATGCCATTGAGGCTGTCTTATTAGGCATCTTGCGCGTACTAGCATCGGCCAACTCGGGCTGGCGACGGAAAAGACTAGCAATGGATGGTCTTTTTGGCCACAGGGCGCTTGCCATGCGATTTTGGTCGGCGCGGGCCTTGGCGGTCTCGGCGTCGGTTCGTCTGTCCGCTGTGAGATGCTGCCAAGCCTCGTGCTGTCGTAACCAGCACCAAAGTCCCAAAGAATGGACTGCCACGCTGCGCCCACGAACCTATATCTCCAAGAGGTGCCTTTCTTCATCAACTCGCCACTCGCATTGCGTCGCATCCACTGCAATGCTGCGCACGTACGTTCTTAGGTTGGGGTCGTGACAGGCCCTTCGATCGGGCTTCTGAACCCCGTCAGATCGCGACTCGATTCGACTATCCTCGTCTTCGCCAAGACAAACCGGGCTAGGCTCCTCCGCGCTTGGCTCGCCCAGAAGACTCAACGGTCCTCGCGTCTCTCGGGCTCATCGGTCCCTCGTCTTCCCTTCTCGTCGCAGCTGTGTCTCCTCTCGTCGCCCGCTTCTGAGGTTCATCTGCAGGCCGAACCCTTAGACGGCGACGATATCCGCAGGGCAATGTACGCATGCGCCAGCGGCGCAGAGGAAGTGATCACGGACCGTCTCTCAAGCTGCCTGGCTGGATGCAGACCACGCACCTTGTCATAGACCGGGCGGTATATGCAACGTTTCCATCAGGCGGCGCCTCTTTGACATTACGCGGGGAGGGTTGGCATCTGACTGTCGTTCTGAAATACAATGTCGTCGCCTGAACCGGCTACAGGTCTTTCCACCCATCTACCGGGGTTGACGACGGCGGCGGCGGCAACATCGTCGCCATCCAAATTCACCATTCCCCCCTCTCAAACCAGCATATCTGAGGATCACCATGCCTCGACTCAGACATTCCCGCCAATGACGACGCACTGGAGCAAGCCGCGGAGTTGCACTTGGACTCACGTCGCCGATCATGAGAACCAACTTGCCTCGCCTGGCGCCGTCGCCTGGCTAGATTTGGAACCCATTCCCGGCGCGAGCACCCTATCATGCTATCCCGATGGCATGTTCTTTCATGGGCGGACCGGCGTCTTCAGCCCGGCTACCTGCCCCAATGGTTGGACCACCGTGTTTCTTCAAGTCAACACGGACGAGGTTTCGTCACTGGCGACTACTACAGCTGTCTGTTGTTCATCGTATGTTTTCTCTCGCATAAGCCTCGGCGATCTTTCCCGCTTACCTGATGTTCGTAGCAATTATGATCTCGATGGCACTCATTGCAAACGCTCGGTCCCGACGGTGGTGGCTGTCCCAATCACCTACAACCGCACGGGCGGCACCTATGAAGTCTTCACAGATTCGACTACGACTCTTTACAGCGCCACTATTGCGGTAAATACTATCCGTGCACTGTTCATGGATCAGGACAGGAAACGTCTCGGCCTCTCGACGGAGAGCGAAATCAGTAAGGACGAGGTGCCAGACCAGGGGTTGTCATTGGGCACTCGCCTCGGCATTGCTTTCGGCGTTGGCGGCTTTGTCTTGGTGTGTATCGGAATTGCCACATTCTGCGTGTTGAGGAGTCGACGGTCACCAAAGAAAGGGGCCAAGAGTTGTAGCCCGCTGGAGCTCAGCGCTGTACACGGGGGCCATCTTGCGGTTTATCCACCAGGTGGTCGTGCCTTCGACGCGCATGAGCGATCTACTCCAGATCCACCGCCGGCATATGAAGCATCTATCGTGACGAGCTGTTCTGTGGAGACTGAGGATGAAGACTTGGGTTCCCGAGATGACGAAATCAGAGCTCTGCAAGCGCAGAAGACAGCTATTCAAGAACGTCTCGAAGAGCTAGCGAGAGTCAATTCAGAGGATACTCGAGCCCGCATGTGCAACAAGTAACACGATGGAGCGTTCGAACACGTCAATCCTGTTGCACTTTATAATGAGGTTGTCCATGATACCCTTTTGCAATGTAAATGAGTCAATTAGGTGGGCTTGGGGGCCAACGGATGGTAATAAACTACATGACTTGAAAATATTGCCATATTTGGGTTCAGCCTGCTCACAGAGGCATTCTTGCTGGAAGATACTATTTGCAAGGTCTTTTTTCTTCTGCTTGCTTCTTCTGTTTGCAAGGTAGTCATACCGTCCGCCCCACTCTCCGACCAACTGGCTACGTCTATCCCAGTTATTTAGACGTGATACGGCCGGAGTCCGGGATTGTCGCTCGGCCTTGTGATACCCATAAGACCCGGAGTCCCAGGTTGCGGCTCGGCCTCATGATTACCCCACAGGGCCCGGACACCCAGCGTGCGACTCGACCTCGTGCCCGGGCCACTCGAAGTCTCTTCGGCCGCCGACGATACCGTCAAGACTTGAACGTGCTTATCGAGCTCGAATGAGTAGATTAGGTAGGATCAACGGTAGTCTACCTTGCAAATAGAGAAAATGAGCCGTGCAAACATTAATTATCTTTTGTTTGCATGCTTTCGCCAGGCGTACCGCACTTGATGTTGGTGTGATGTTATCGATGAAGCTCAACTCAAGTTGTGCCCATATGTATATACTACCCCGTCATATGTAGCCTACCCTAGACTGCAAGTTTCGGAACAACGCGGGGCTGTCTTGCAAACATCATAGCTATCCTATGCTGTGCGCCAGACAATGTAAAGGAGTCATACGGTGTAGCTAGGTAGTTACGATGCGGCCATCAGGAATGGGCTGCTGACGTGATTGATACCCGCGAGTCTCTCACAAGCAGTGCCGTGGATGCCGGCAATGGCTGCACTAACACGAGGAGAGGGTTACCCCTCGGACCCAGCAGCGGCCCGTTCCCCCCACTTAGTACTGTAGGTACCCTAGACAAAGCAACCAGCTACTCGTACGGTATCTTTGTTGACTGACTGCGCATACGAGCAGGCACAAGCAGCAATGAAGGGACTACTAATAAAGCACCACTGCTCACCAACCTCAGAAGGTTTCCATTGCCCCTCAAGTATCGACCTCACTGACCAACTGCAGCACACATGCGCTTGGCGCCGGGGACCCAGGCTTAAGCGCAAGCCACTCGCGAGACGCAACCAAATAACAATTTGGCGGTGAGGGGTCGCTGGAACGCGTCCACGCAGCAGCAAGCCCCGGCAAGAGTAGGTACCGAGTACCACTGCGGCGTCCCCTCGAACCCCACCAAGCCCCTGGGCGACGACCTCGACCCCGCCAACCTGATGCCAGTAGGTCGTTCGAACATCCAATCCAGTCGGTGGGGTGTGAATCCATTACCGAGTCTCTTTCCCTCACAGCAAGCGCTGCGCGCGTGTTTCCTCGTCTGCTGTCTCGAGCTTCGCCATCAATCGATTGTTCATACACAATGAAGGGCGAGGTGAGTCCTCCACTGTCGTGAAAGCCGCCTCTGCTCGTCTGCCCGTGATGGTGCAACGTCGTGGGGCGTGGCTTCCATTGTTCTCCCTGAGACATGCTGTCGTACCATCAGCACCGCTCGCTGACTGGCTGCTGGCAAGATCCTTCACCTTCACCTGGGCCAGGCTGGTACCCAGCTCGGGAACTCTGCCTGGGAGCTGTAAGTGTATCTTTCCTCGCTACTCTAACGAATCATCGCCGCACGCATGCTGACTGCAACGCTACAGCTACCTCTTGGAGCATGGTCTTGGTCCCGATGGCCGACCCGACCCTAATATCCAGGACACGGGCGACCCGGGCTCCTTCGAGACGTTCTTCACCGAGACGAGCAGCGGCAAGCATGTTCCTCGCTCCATTTTCATGGACCTTGACCCGTCTCCCATCGATGAGATCCGAACCGGCGCCTACCGCCAGCTCTTCCACCCCGAGCTCTTGATCAGCGGCAAGGAGGATGCAGCCAACAACTACGCCCGCGGCCACTACACCATCGGCAAGGAGATGGTTGACGACGTAATGGACCGTGTTCGCCGAGTCGCCGGTAAGTCTAGCCAGGGACCTCCGACGCGAGGTGCGATGACCTGGGGGCGCTAAACGTGGGGTGAACATGCAGACAACTGCCAGTCTCTTCAGGGCTTCCTGATCTTCCATTCTTTCGGCGGCGGTACTGGCTCTGGCTTCGGGGCTCTCCTCCTGGAGCGCCTGGCCACCGAGTACGGCAAGAAGACGAAGCTCGAATTTGCGGTCTACCCCTCGCCGCGCACCAATACTGCCGTTGTTGAACCCTACAACGCCGTACTGTCAACTCACAGCACAATCGAGAACTCCGACTGCACTTTCCTGGTCGACAACGAGGCTGTCTATGACATTTGTCGACGTAACCTCGATATCCCCCGGCCCTCGTACGACCACCTCAACCGATTGATTGCGCAGGTCGTCAGCTCCATCACCTCGTCGCTCCGCTTCGACGGGGCTCTAAATGTAGACCTGAACGAGTTCCAGACCAACTTGGTCCCCTACCCCCGAATTCACTACCCCCTCATCAGCTATGCCCCCGTCGTTTCCGCGGCCAGGAGCGCTCACGAGGGCTTCAAGGTCCACGACCTAACGTTCCAATGTAAGTTTGCGTGTGACTTCAGGACGATCATGAACCAACCAATTGATGTGACGCAGGTTTTGAGCCCAACAACCAGATGGTTGTCTGCGACCCGCGGAACGGCAAGTACATGGCTGTTGCTCTGCTCTACCGCGGTGACGTCGTTCCCCGCGAGTGCAATGCTGCTATTGCTGCTCTGAAGGCCAAGGCGTCCTTCAACTTGGTCGAGTGGTGCCCCACTGGCTTCAAGCTCGGAATCAATTATCAGAAACCCATGGCCGTTCCCGCGTCTCCCGAGGAGGGTGGTCTTGCTGCTGTTGAACGCTCCGTTTCCATGCTGTCCAACACCACTGCCATCGCTGAGGCCTGGTCCCGACTGGACCACAAATTCGACCTTATGCACAGCAAGCGTGCTTTCGTGCACTGGTATGTCGGCGAGGGCATGGAGGAAGGCGAGTTCACCGAGGCCCGGGAGGATCTTGCTGCTCTGGAGAGGGACTATGAGGAGGTTGCTGCCGATTCGTTTGAGCCCGAGGAGGAGGTTGAGTATTAGACTTCTAAAAGAATGTTCCACACCTCCCGGAGCCTTTTGTCCAGCTATGCGGAGTTCTTCGCAGCGCAATACTCTTTCCGAAAAGCAACTTGAAACGCAGATGCAGGTGGGAGAAGTTATGGAATTGCTCTCCCTTGGACCCTACCCTAGTGCTGGCGGAAATGATGTTGTCAATTTATTGGTCTTGGTTCAGGTGAGGCTCATGACCTTTTGGGAAACGGTCTTTCGAGCCTCATCTACTCGTCGCGAGATTATGCCATTCAGTTTTGTGGAAAAGCAGGCAGGTAATTTGATGTTGATATCCCCCCCACTATCCCTCTGACAACTTGTTTCCCTGGTTAGACCTGATGCGAATCATGAACCTTCTCCGCAATATTCCGAAGATAGAACTTTGGAGCTGGCTAACAGTACTCCGTAGTCAGCGTGACTGTTATGCTTTGCTGTACGTCTACTCTATGCCCAGTACATCAATTGTTTACAGAAACCACTCGCTCGACTTTTGCATCAGCATGCGCCAAGGTTCGCAATGTCAACATGGCGCCTGTATGGCTAAGCTGAGCCCTTCTTCTTCCACGCCGTGGCTCTTCGGGCGCTCCGATTCTTTGGTTTGCCCGGTTTGCCCTTTGACTTCTTGCCCTTCAAATCCTTGGAGAGCGCGTCCCTAGAAGAGGCCCTCCTGCCTTCGAAGATGATCTGCTCCGGAGTCTTCACCCCGGCATGCGCGCCGTTGGATGAATCGCTGCGGTTCTGGTGCCGCTGCATGGCGGCGCCTGCGCGGCCGAGTAGCTTTCCAGCCCGTCCTGCAGCGGCCTGCTGCTCGGGCGTGATCTTGGCCTTGTACTTGGTGTTGCGGGTGGCGCCGTCGGCGGCGTTGGCCCTTGCCTTGACGCGCTCTTGGTTCAAAGCCGTCTTGCGAGGGTCTTTTGCTCGTGTGACGCGCAGCGCTCGGGGAAGCATGGGGGGGAACTTCTTTTCGTTGAGATGCAGAGCGGCTTCGACATCGTTGCCATCCTACTGCAGGTTAGGAATGCTGAAATGCACTGGTGAAAAAAGTATGGGCTTACGTAGAACTGTACGTAGGCAAATCCCTTGCCGACTCTCGTCTTGGGATCTCGAACAACACGGACGTTTTCAACCTTGCCCTTCTTGCCGAATGTCCGCCAAAGGCCTTCCTCAATATCTGAGGGAATTTTGTTGCGCTTCTTCTCCACTGTCTTGCCCTCCTTGTCAGTGTTGAGGACTGTCTCGTCATCGACGAACCCGAGATTGCCCACGAAGACGCATCGCCGATGGTCCATGGGGCTGGGGTGGGCAATGCTATCCACTCGGATGTGACGGCCCAGAACTTCGCTGCCGTTCAGCTCGGCGACGACTTTCCGCACGGCCGCAGGGGAGGAGAAGACGGCGTAGGCGTTGGCGGACTTTGTGGTGGCATCCATGAGGGACTTGGTGATGTAGGCAGCGCGCTTGGGCATAGATCCAGTGGAGAAGGCGACAGACCGGAAACGGATCGACTCGAGCTTCTGGGGCGGGGTGTCTTTCTCGTCGAGGACGGATGACAGGTGGGTCATCAGCGTCTTCTTTGCCTGCTTGGACGAGATGGCTTCCGTAGACACGTTGCCGAGGAAGACGGTCCGGGACGCCTTTTCCACCTCTGACACGGTGGGTTCCACGGCTAGGGACTCGTGTACGGGAATCGTATCAGCAACCTCTTCATCGTCGTCTTTCTCCTGCTGAGCCTTGAGGCGTTTGCCCAGTGGCGCAGGCTCGTCATCCTTGGTCAATTCGGCTAGATAGTTGGCCTCGAGATCCTCATTGTCCTGTTTCCTTTTCCGTTTTCGCTCTCTTCTAGGTTCGCTTGTCTCAGCCTCCTTGGCGGCTGGGACGACGGGCTCTTCAGACTCTGGCTCGGCATCGCCCTCGCCATCAACTTCGCTGGAGACGCCTGCAGCATCTCCGTCCGCCTCTTCGTCGTCGTCGTCGTCATCGTCACTGTAATCGAGCTCTTCGCTTATCTCGGAGAGCACTTCATCATCACCCTGCTGCTCGTCGCCCTCGTCGGCCACCAACACCGCTCTGGGCTTGGGCTCAGGTTGCGGCTTCTGCTCCAACAGGGCCGAGTAGCGTGATTTGGCCGGTGCCTTTACAGGACCAGACTGCAATGAGTGTCAGCCAGACTGAACGGGAGCATGCGTGGCGAGGGAGCTCGAGGCAACTTACACTGGCTGAGAAGAGCGCATCGAGGGTGGGGTCAATAGCCTTGGAGGCGACGCCGAGCGCGGACGCTCCTCTGCGGAGATGGTCAGCAACGAGGAAGCAGGCATGGCTACACAGAGATACAGATTGAGTGGCAGCAATTGCAATTGCAGCTCGACGTACCTTTTGAGCATTTTGACTGGGTAGCTGCTGGCTTGGCTTGGCTTGTATGTGGCTAACAAAAGTTGCAGACCCCAGCTTGGAAAAAAATACCTACGGTTTTCTGCCGGGCCCAGAATTCTGGAGACGCCAAGCGCAGAGCCTCGCGGGCGGAAGAATGCGTCATTGGCTTCTGTGGCCGCGGCTGGCCGTTCGAGGCCCCCATGATCGCGTCTCTGCCGCCGCTCACCGCCCGCCCCCGTCATGCAGCCCGCTCTCGGCTGATTTTGGCGAGGTCCAGCGCTGTCGGGCGCTGCAGCTGCCAGCCGAAACCGCCTGCAGCAGTGAGTGCAGAGGTGCCCTGCCCTCCACCAAGTCTCCGTCCTCCCTCTCCCGCTCTCTTCCCATCCTGCTCCCTCTACCGCCGACGCAACCACCCACGCCCAAGAGCTTCTCCCGCGCCCCTTTCACTCTGCTTTTGTCCATTCAGGACCCGACTTGCGCTGCCAGAGTCCTCACCGCACCGGGACCTGCGGCAGTCCATCGCAGTTCCGTCTTTGCGTGCCGCTGCTCTGAGCGCAGCTTTGCCTCCACTTCTGCGCCGGCTCGGGCCAGCCCACCCACGAGCCAGCGCCCTCTCTCACCGCAACCGAACCCTCGCGATCCGCACTCTCTCTTGACTCCGACGGCGAGCTGTAGCTCCTCTGCCTGACATCGGCATGGCGGCCACTGCTCCGGCGGCGGGCGCCTTGACGCCATCGGGCGCTGCTGGAGTGGACCTCGAGGACAGCAACGTTTCCAGCCCCCTCAGCGAGGTTGACGACGGCGATGCCAACGACGACGGAATCGAACACATGCAGCTCGATGCCCGTGCTGACGATGGCGACAACTCGAGTCTCAGCGGCGACGATCACAAAGAGCCCAACGAGGAAGCATCAGACTCGGACAGCGCCCTCTCCGACGCTGCCTCGGACGTCCACTCGGATGCCAATGATACCGAGGCAGAGACGGAGCGACTTTACGACACGCCCAAGAACCAGAGGCAGCGAGACGTGATTGTGGACCAGTACAACAACGGCCAGGTATTCGAGCACACCCCAAGCCAGCTGCGCCGCACCGCTAGAATCGACGCACACGACGACGGTCGTGATGACGATTCGCTCTCCGGTGACGATGCATCTGTCGCCTCCAGCCCAGGCAGAGGAGGCGACTCGCCCACAAAACCCGCTACGACGCAAAATACCAGCGTTGACGAGGAGACCAAGCGAGAGTCCTTGGAGCGCAAGCGGAAACGATCCCCGGTGGCCGATCCATCCGAGTCGGACCAACCGCTTAGGAAACGGAATGCCTCGCTGGGAGCGCCGGGGGCCAATGCAGATGCCGACGCCGACGACGAAGCGCCGATGAATGAAGACGATACCACGTCGGCGAATCCGCAGAGCGGCCACCAGTCTGGCGGCGAGGACGAGGCTGGCTCCGCGTCCAACCGAGACACACCCACCGAGGCTCTGGAACGAGAAACAAGGGCGGCAAAGAAGCTCTCACACACCTCCTCGAGGCGGAGAGGTGCGTCCGCCGCGGACACGCCTGGCGAAGCAGATAGCGACTCTCGAAATGAGCAACCAGACGCCACGGCCGAGGACGAGGCAGAAGCCCACGAAGAGGATCCCGATGGAGATGGTGAAGAAGAAGCGGATGCTGCAGCCAAGAATATCGAAGAGAGTAGGTGTTCGGTGCCCCATTGAAGCCGTTGCACAACTAACTCGAACGCAGTGGAGAGGAAAAGTGCCGCCTTCAAGGACTGGACACATATTGAGGAAATGTTCAGTACATTTAGAGACAGGTTCGTAATGATACGCCTTGGTCACAGGCTGCATATTACTAAATCGACTCTGCAGATTGTACAAGGACCGACTACAGCGCCTAGAAGAGGAAGAACGATCCCTCTTAGCCGACGAGCCAACACATTCTGAATATCTAAAGATGAAAAAATGCATTGATGACCGGTTGAACAAAAGGCTGCATGAGATCAACACAGAATTTGAGTTCCGGATGCAGGCCCATGAGCGACGTGCGGTGGCACAGCGAGCGCAGATCTGGAGCCAGTTCTACCAGGCCATGCGCGAGAAGAGGGAGCACGCCCTGGAGAAACTGAACCAACAATGGTACGAAGTCCAGAGTGCTCGACGCAGCGCCCACAGCCTGCCTGATTACGGCTTGCTATTCCCCAAAGACCCGACGCAACGGGTCAGGAACGCCATAGCCTACAACACGGAAGTTTCGACGCTGGCAGGCCTTGCCAAGTTCGAAGGCTTCCCAGCCGGCCCTGAGCTCAAAGGGGCATCGACAGCTGAGATAGAAGCCGACTTCGGTGCCATTGACGTATGACTTGAACCCGCAATCTAGCTTGAGGATTTGTCCCTGACTCTTCTCTTCAGCAGGTTCGGCGGGGACGCCAGAAGCCTTTGGCTAATCAGCACCCACGCGACGAGTACCACACGCCTACGACATTTCCCCGACTTGGGCCCGCAGGAGAGCAATTCATCAAGGACACGCCGTGGGCCAACCCAAACCACTCGGCTCATAAGCTGTACCAGAAGCCCGCGACGACCCCGTCGGATGGCCCACTTTCTCAAGTCGTGAACGCCCCGCCTCCAGCAGATGTCAAAGCTACCTTTGACGGCCAGGCCGCCGTCCGCCGATCACCCGCTCTGCCGAGCCGAATGTCAGGTTCGCCGGAAATGGCGAGGAACATATTGAACCCAGCTTCGCACCAGATGAAGCGGGTAAGCAACATGGCAAATCTAGGTCGCGGATCGAAGACTGCGGCGGCTTGAGGACCTACCCATCATTACCTGCAGCGATGTGTTGAGGGTTGGCCCTTTGCCGACTTTCAAAAAACCGATTTTCGGCCGATTTGTGCGATCGGATACTATGATACCCAAGAGGTTCTGTGGCTTTTGCCTCTTCTTTCCATTCCTTTATGTACATGGCCGTGCCCCTTGCGGTCTTACTGGAGCCGAGGACGGTGGTCGGGCCGGGGCAATGTCGGCGTGAATTTTGCGAGGCACAAAATGGAGCAAGGTACGGTCCGCGGGCAACACATACTCAAATGAAGGGACTGCATTTTTTGGGGGTGGCATCGCCTGCCTTACTCGTACACATTTTATAGAAGGGTGGTATGTGTTGGTGGTACTGTACATAGCAATTCGGAATCATGAATGGCGTTGGGTTCAGCAGATAGCGTCAATGAAAGAGCGCAAACTCGTCGTCTGGCTTGCCTCCTTGCTTTCCGCTACCGCGTGATGCATCACTGACTGTGAGCGTCGGGATATAACCTGCTCCTGCTCCTTTGAAGTCTGTCGGCTTCGGCTTGGCTGTCATACTATTTCGTTGCCGTCGGTTTCTGAGGCGCGTCGGGCACCTTGACATCGTCAAAGTCATCTTGGCCGACAGCCTTGAGGGTGTAGTAGTCTGCGACCTGTGTTAGCCGTTGCGTTGAGCAACAAACGGCGCATCGAGCCTACAGATGCCTCCCACAACCGCCAACAGTCCCAAGCCGGTCACCGAATTCTTGAACAGGTACGGCCGTCGGGCGCGAATGAGCGCTGGGCCCTGGCGCAGGCGCCGGTCGTAATAAGTTGAGTGCGCGCTGAGGGGATGTCTCTTAGTATGTGGCACGGGATCGGCGGAGACAGAGAGGGCACTTACCCTGACATGTTGGCGCAATTGCAATCTCTGTAGAGGCTCGTCGACGGTAGACGTATGCGACTGAATCACTACTCGTGGATCTAGCCTTGAGGATTGGTCCGGTGATGGCATGATCATGGACGACGACGAAGTGGCAGCACTGGGTAGAGGCTCCCGGCTCATATTCGGCTAAACGCACTTTGACGTAGGGGTGCCTGACGACTCGACGAGGTCCCCAGCGACAGGGGACCCGCGTCAAGGCGAGGCAGCGGCTCTCCAAACCTCTGCTCGGTGCTCAGTTGAATTGTACCTTGACACACCAAAGAAACAATTGCTAGACGACGGCTGAAAGCGACGTCGCAATAACCGTTCGACTATTGCGCGCTGCGCAACAGCTGCAATCATCTTTGATACGTTCGCAAGCGAGAACCGGACGGCATTGGCAATCTGCACAGAGCATGAGCATAAGACAGCAGAGCTGATTCTGGCAGCCAAACCCAGTCGCGCGACCAGGAACCTTAGCAACCTCACCGACGCGCCGGGCAGCTGGCTCGCGCCCATGGTCCTGATTCGGCTCCGTCGCATGCTCACACAATCACACGTACCTTGAAACCTGCAGGCCTCTGCGCAGCAGCAGTGGCAGCTCGAACGCCATGACTTCGACGGCTTCGACACTGTCGGTGCCTGAGCAGGTCCGCCAGCTCAACGACGCCCGCAAGCTCGTTCTCGGGGATGTCAAATACTACCCAAGCGTAGTCAAGGGCATACTGCCCATCATCGGCCCTACCGCACCAATTGAGCTGCGACGATGGGGGGCTGACTTCCTGGCCGAGGCCTTTTCAACGCCTGCGCTGCCAAATGGAGAGAAGGAGACGATGCAACTCTATGTGCTCACGACGCTCAAGGCGCTGGTTGATAACGAGAGAGAGGATGCGCAAGTCCTGCGCAGTGTTATGCAGGCGGCGGCGAGCATATACCCTCTGGCCATGCGATGGATGTAAACGATGTCCTTTCAGAACCTGTCCTCGGACGACAATGCTAATGGATTCTTTTTGTAGCGTCAACAACGGTTACGATACGGTCACATGGGAGACAATGGTGGGCATCAAGCAAAGGATACTGCGCATATGGGACACTGCAGCGCCATCTGTAAGGATTAGCTGCATCAAGTTCGCCCAACGCGTGGTCCTGGCCCAGAGTGTGGCCGCAGGCTCCGAATTTCGAGTACGTCCTGGTCAGTTAGCATTGCCAGACTGTCACTGACGATAACTCTACAGCACGGCGGTGCACTCGATGTGTCTCTAGATAAGGTTCCGCCGAATCATCAGTCTCTCGACCCGCGAAACCTCGAGGCGGAAGCGACCGGCCTGTTGGATCGTATGCTCAGCGTCTTGCAGGAGAGCAGGTAAGATTGCCCCAATACCTGTGACTGGATCCTCGTGCTCACCAATTCGAAGCGATGCTCTTAACGTGGATGCGACGCTCAACTGCCTATCCATCCTGGCGCGAACACGGCCCGCCACTTCGGGACGAATTATTACCGCTCTACTCAACTTCAACCCTTTTCAGGCCGCCAACTCACCCATGACACCAAAGACGCGAGTGATGGTCAAGTCAATGGAGAAGACGGCGCGGCTCTTGATGATTCATCTCAGCAAGAGAGACCCACACAATCCTATAGTGCCGCGGATACAGCAGCATGTTGAGCGCACGATGCGCACCGTCGCGGAGATATTCGATGACTCGGGCAGGAAGAGGCCGCTTGAGACGCAGCTGCATGATGCTCTCGACGCCAAGCGTCAGCGGATTGCAGGGTCTCACGTTCCGATTCAACCACTAGGACCTGGCCAGCACAGCCTCGGAGATGTCTTCACCCTCATAAGCAACGATGAGCTCAAGAACTTTGACATTTCGCAATTGCCGCTTGCATTGGTTGCCAAAGTTTCCGTGACGGCCCTCGGGGGACTGGACGCAAACGTGCTGGCGAAGGCCGTGGATGGCGTGCGCGGCCGCCTCCACGAGCTGGCAAATGCTCCTGCCCCTGAACTGAATCCCAACACCGCGCCGCTGGACGTGGATGATGACGACGACGACTATGAGCCCGACTTTTATCAAGCAGAGGACACGGAACAGATACTCAATAAACTCGACGGTGCTTCAGCAGCGCCCGTGCTCCCAGGTCTGGATGGCAGTCTGGCCCTTGCGTCATTCACTCTGCCTCAACCGGCGGAGCTGACTGCCGAGACGGCGCTCAGTGCAGGCACTGGGACTGTCGCGAGAGTAGTAGAAATGATGAAGTCCCTCGAGGAGCCGGCGGTCAAGAGGGACAAGGCTGGATTCAACCGACTTGCAGCGAGCTCTGGGAGCCGAGAAGCGTGGATGTCTATTCTCACGCGCTTGGCCACCCGCTCATCTGCCGGCCTGGAGGAAATATCTGTCAAGGGAGAAGAAGACGAAGCGTCTCGACCGGCGGCTCTCAACAACAACATTCGAGAAGTACTGTACAACTACGTGATGGAGGATTTCCGCAAGCACATTGACGTCGCGGTGTCTTGGCTCTGCGAGGAATGGTACAACGACAAGATACAAGGACGAACGGTCGGTGACCACCCGATGTACTACGAAAAGTGCACCCTACGACTGATTGATGGGTTCCTCCCGTACTTGCACCCACAGGACAAGATCCTCACTCGGTTCCTGAGCGAGATCCCGGAGTTGAACCAAACGATTCTCTCGCGGGTGAAGCACATGTGCCGTGACCCCAGCGTCACGCAATTGGCCTTGACAAGCTTGCTGTACTTGGTCATGATGCGGCCGCCGATCAAGGACATAGCTCTGGACACCGTGCAGGATATCTGGACAGAGTGTAAGTTGGACAGGGCCGTGTGACTACAAAATAATGGCTAACAATGTTTTACAGTTGAGGACTCTCGGCCCATGGCTGGCAAGTATCTTGCTAAATATCGGCCTGCGTTCTTGGAAGCGGCCAACACCAAAAGCGAGGGCGAGGTGGCTGCAACGGCGACACCGGCAACGGCCGTTGCGACATGAGACGGAACAGGGCTGGAAGAGGAGCGAGCGTATATATCCACGAGAACGGCATCGGGCAGGCGTTTACAGGGAAATGTTGGCTTTCGCGCATCTGTGAGCGGGCCGTGACGGAAAGCTGACGGCTCAGGGATGGGATCTGGGCGATGACAGGCATGTCCGAGTACAGTTGTACGGATATCTACCTCATGTCAAGAGTAAAACCGAAAAGCTGGGAACAAGGAAGACGTTTGCCGGCTTGAAATGCATACATGTACGCACACTGTGCCAAGAAAGATATTTACGGCGAGACTATTCGTATAGTTGAGCGGCTAATAAGCCACTGCACTTTTTTGCGTTGTGAGCACCAGCCAGTCTGCATGGCTAGCAATTGGCCACGTCGAGAGGTGGTGGTGCCGCGGCGAGATAAGGCCATAGCTACTCGGTAAGGTATCCCGGCACCTGAAGGCACCGTCCGCAATGCTCTAGTCAGAATCACGACCCGTCGCTCCACAGTTGTTGATTGCTCGCTTCACCGTAGGCCGTTGCTGGGCTACCGGCTGCCAGCGCATGATGCGCGGTTCAGTGCCCCGCGGGCGCCACCGATTAAGGGACAGGGATTCGCGTGGCGCTGTTGTATTTGTGACGTTGAAAGAAAAGCAATGGAACCTAGAGGCTGCTTGAGCCCGGCCAGTTGCGTCGCCAGAGTTGACACGTCTTGAGAGCGATGGAGTTTACAAAGAACCAGCGTCTGCACCTGCCCTGATACTACCTTGACTGACCTCAACAACACACCGTCCTAGTTCCCTCCCACATCCTCTGTAGTCGAATCCAACACGCCGGGTCGGCATATACTCGTACTGCACCTTAGCTTGGGCGTCAAGGGCAACCAGGAGTTGACCCTGCCCACCGAGTACCGCCGCTCCCCGACGTCAATCTACGCGCCGACATCCAGGGCCGCCAAAACTCGGCGGCCACTCGCTCCAACCCATCGCCCAACACCAACCAACAAGCATCACCTGCTGCGACGCCAGGCCGAGGCCGCGAGATGCCCCGGAGCCGTCTCCAGAAGCGAGAATTTGCCATTCACCAGGACCCTGCGCACGGTACCGCCCTCCCCTCCCCACACCGTGACGTACGAGCACCCACAGCGCGCCGATCGTCCTCGTGCACGCTAGGCTCGGCTCTCCCCGTCTGCCAGCAACATGCCCCTGACTTGTCTTCTGAACAAGCATCGCCTTTGCTGACCCCGAGAGTTCTGCTGCAGCTGCGGCACTATCCGCCCACGAGCCCGAGCTAGATGCTTCACCAGCGAGGACCCTGACTCCTGCCACGACCGGCGCAATCAACAGCATGCAGGGGCGTGGAAACGCCGCCAAGCACGCCCTGGCAAGGACCGCCACGATACGTAGCGTCCCAAGCTTCGAGGGTTCCGAGTCGAGCCCCGAAAGCAGGCGGAGCGCCTTCGCGAGCAGCGCCAACAGCAGCGCCAGCGGCTCGTCCGCCATGGGAGCCAGCCAGTACGAGAAGACGCCACCAGCCGTCAGGTTAAGGAGCGATGCGAGCAACGACGCGCCCGTCAGGTGGAACGCAAATGGGATTCGGGCCGTCGAACAGACGCCCGTGCACGATCCATCCATCCTCTCCGACGGCACCGAACCAGACAGCAGCCAGTGGGACTCAACTATTGGAAAGGCAGGGCTTGGAAAGACGGGCCGCGTCATCAACAAGCTGGTCAGTGACAATGACGCCCTGAAGCGAGATATCAAGATCGAGCGCTTGCGCGCCGAGGAGGCCAAGCAGGCGGCGAAGCTTATTGAGGACAAGATGGAGCGCATGATGAGCGACTACGAGGGCCGGCTGTTGGAGGCCAACGTGACAAAGACCTTGCTGGCGAGAAAAGAGCGCCAGGTAGAGACCCTCACCACAATCGTCGACACAGAAAAGAAGAAGGCGGTGGCGGCCCTGGCACGAGAAAAAAGCTGGCAAAACGAGCTGGACAAGGTGAGGACCGAGTCGGCGGCTCAGGTGGAAGAGGCAACGAGCTATGCGCAGTTGCTGGAAGGCCGATACAATGCCATCTCCTCCCACTGGCGAGATCAGGGTGACGAAGTCGATCGGGCTGTTCGTAAGATGAAAGCGGACATTACAAGCATCGTCGAAGAGCGGAGATCGGACGACGACAAGATACAGATTCTGCGAGACCTCTGCGAGCAACAAGACAGCAATATTAAAGAACTTAGACGCGAGAAGGAAGAGATTTCCCGGCTATTTGAGGAGTACAAGAAGATGCAAGACGACGATCTCCGAGACATCAAGACGAGTGCGAGGAGAAGGGAGCAGGAGCAGGAGAGGTTGCTGGAGGAATCGAGAGAAGCGTTGTCGAAGCTCAAATGGGCCCTCAACGTCAAGGAGAACGTCAAGGACGCCCGATAGCTGGCATGCTGTACCCTTCACCAACCCTGGACTCGGATCATGGATGTCATTTAGCGTTGCTTCTGTCTTTTGCAGCACGCCAGCTTGCTCACAGCTGTCGTCGATTCTCCCGAGGAGTTGTATATACACCGATTGAGCCTCGTCGACTGCACAGCACATACGCCTCTAACATCGCGAACACAGCAGGTCTCCCCCGCCCTCTACCTTTCCGACGCTCTTCTAATTTCGATTCTCGGTCACTAGAAAGATGGACAATTGGCCAGGACCACGGACAGGATACGCCGCCCTTTGGTCCACCGTGGCAAACAGGGGCAGCATGGTGAGGCGCTTGGGGCATTTACTTGACGCAAGTTTTATGTTGATACGAGACGTTATTCGCGGCCGCGCGTGGGTCGGCTCTCTTCTCTACTTACTACTGCTTCGCATGCAGCTGCTTCGGAAGGGGGAAATAAGGAGGAATATGGAAGGGTGAGGGATGAGGAACCAGGCGCTATGTTACATGTGCCGTATACTTTCCCAACCATCCTTGAGGCATGCAGGATACCCCAGCTGGTTATGAATATAATGTGTGCGCTTGAAGGTCGACCCCTATGGGCAGTGCACCGTGAGATGTGGGCTTCGATGAAGGAGAGGCGTCGTTGACAATGGCTCCATAATAGCACAGCAAGCGCGGTACAGGGCGAGGCCGAGGGTTTGACGAAAGGGGAGACGCTGCAAGATCTCAAAGTCGCCTTGATTCATTGTTCGACCAGGAGCAATGCAAAGGAGTCGCGAGGACCGGCCGAACGCAAACGACCTCCGCCATGCCCACGAACAAGCTGTGTACACTTGCGCTTGGAGGGAGCCCGCATCCCCAGCTTGGGTGACAGGTGATTACCAGTTATCTCGGATCATCTTGCAACATAGTCTCACTCTGTGAATCAAAGTCTTCTGCGCAGCCACAGCAAGTGTTGGGGGCCTGAAAGGAGGCGGGCGGCACCTTCCCTCCCCTCTTGTTACATCCTCAATACCTCACGCTGAGCGTCCATCTTGCTTTCCTCCCTATGCAAAACACATTCAATGCCCATCTGTTGCACCTCTTTTCTTCGGACAGATCCTTCTTTGGCAGCGTTTCCAGCAGCTACATACAGACAGCTGAGGCATCGACGACCCCGACACTGAGCGGTCACTACTTGAATCAACTGTTCGAGTACGTGGAAAGGATACAAGGCATTAAATGGCTTTACCACGCGGCTTTGCCGAATTCTACGTCTCATGCAACCCGCCACTGTCGCCAAATGGCGTGCATTTTGTCGTTGAATCAGTTGCAGGAGCCTTCAAAAAAGTGAGAAGTTCTATCGAATGCGGCTTCTCAAAATTACAACTAACGTAGACACACAGAAAGAAGTAATCGAGCTTCTATACGAGCCCGAGATCCCTTGGTTCAAGGCGATAACGCGTCGAGTGCACCAGCAATCTGTCACGGACTTCATTCAACGCGTCCTCGCCACCATTTTGCGAGAGGACAGCGAGTCCATTGGCATTGGTCAATCGAATAAAATTAGCAACAGCGGCTTCGACGCTCCTTTCGATGCAAAGATCGTGACAAACGGCCCAAGAGTCTTGCCGTGGTCCCATGTGCACAATGTGGCAGACACAGGGGACGGAAGCTTCGACGACTACCGATTCCCACGCAATATGCAACATCTGAGATATCGAGCTGTTTGGCGAGGACTCCAATTGACGGACAATTGGACGGTCGGCCATTTGTTCAAGCTTTTGAAACCTGAGTGGAATCATGCTGACGCCTCGACGTGCATCGCTGAGCTCGACATACTGGGCCAATGCCAGATCTCGTACAATTTGGCAGCCAATTTGCTTTATATTGGGTCCAATATTCACCTCAAAGCCGTGGAGAAGGCGCTGCAAGCTTTCGACGTCTTCCTTCGTATAGCCGTACGTTGCCGTCGACATGCAGGAGTTGCATTTGAATCAGGCACACTCTGACGATTGCTGCTAGGTTCATGGGCATGACCGTCGAGAGCATCTCATCTTAACGCAAGGTCCCGGCCCGTTTCGAATTGCGTACAAGTCGCTTTCGTACACTGGACAAGACAAGACCACTTACATTCCCGGCAACGAAGCTTGCATCAGCGATGAGTACGCCCGTCTTCGCAAGTCGGTGACTCTTGGAGCAAATGACACCCAACACCCTTTCAGACAAGGGCTGAAGTCTGATGCAGCCCAGGACTTCACTCCCTTCGCTGGATATCGATATCCCAAAAAGCACCCCGCGGCAGTCCATCACCACTTTCAGAGGATCTTGGAGGCCCAACAGAGTGACAAGGAACGGACTCAAAGTATTGACCGCAACGGCCACAACCATGCCGAAATGCCAAAAGAGAAGTCAGCGCAGCTTGCATTGAAAACAGTGGCGCCGTTGGTATTCCAATACCTCTGGGATGCAAGCGGAGACTTTGCTTCTGGTCATCGAACCGAGCGTTCAAAGACCTTGAAAGACGCCGTCGCAGTTGTCGGAGAGCTGGCCGACGCGACATCTCGAGACAATCTGATGCCATTCGAGCCGGAAAATGGCCATGAACTCGAGGACTACGTGCAGACTTGGAGAGCTGCCGTTGAATGCGCAGGACCGCAAAACTTTAGGAGACTGGGGGAACTGCCCGATGCTCAACGGACCCAGGACTTCTTTGATAAGCCAGATGAGATGACATCAGAGAGTGAAGTCGGCTTTGACAGTGAACCCCAGGCAGTCAGCCTCTTCGAAACCGATATGAGCTCGACAATCAATACGCAGCTAACAAGCGAAATCATACGCCAGTTCAACGAGTCCGATGACTTGATATATCTTGATCACGGAGTACGAACCGCGGCGCCGGACCACCTGTCCACAGAGACACAAGAGCAGAACTGTTTAGATGCAGGAATTCCTCCAGGAGAACTGCCTCAGCAGCCTGCTCTTTCGCCCCAAAGGGCCCATGATGACCCCGGCTACTGGGACGGCCACTTTGGAACTCAGAAGCAGCATCTTAGCCTTGTCGACACAGATGACCCGCGGCTAGCACTGATGCTTCCAAGCGCTGCGATACAAGCCATCTGTACAGTCTTGGATGCTCCCATCGAGGACCTCATTGACCTCGGAGAGTGCCTTGAAGACCCGAAAATCAGCCTTCAAACAACGCATCTATTCGCAGACGTGTCCGTTAAGGTGACCAAGCGTGCGAAGGGGGTAGTAAGGGGTGCAACTGTTTTGAAGCGCCAAGAACGTCAATTTGCGACAGTCTTGGAGCTAGATGCCGCATCATCTACAAACGCCGAGTCACGCTTGATAAGGGACTTTGAGCCTTTATCATGTACTGGTGCTGTCAACGCTTTCCCTCGGCAGTCTGGTATGCAGAGTGGTCATGTAAAGGACGTGAGCTCACTTGTTGGCTTGAAAGCAATCACTACTGGAGAGCCTGCGTCTGCAGCATCTTCAAGCCAGAGACCGGAGGGAGCAGGGCGGACAAAGTGTGACAGCCTGATCCAGGCGAAAGCCCTAACCAAGAAGTTAGCCAGTATCCTGACGCTAACGCCAGGTAACGTCTCAATCAGCTTGAATTTTGGTCGATTCTACACGAAGGATGTAAGCCAGTCACAGGTCAATGCGGGCGAAGGACCTTACTGGCAGGTCGAGGAAATGCTGCAGAGCCTTAACGCGAATGAATCGCCTTTGCAACGTTTGGCATTTTCCACCATGCTCTCTACTCATGCGCCAGATATGGATGATTTGGCGAGGCTTCAGCCGCCAGGAGAGAAGAAGTGGCGTCTTCGCAGTACTCGGGTATTATATGTGTTTACCTGCTCTATACCACAGGGGAACGACTTCGTGGTGGAGATTGACTCAAAAACCCTCGAATTTGATTGCCGAGGGTTGAAAAATGATCTCGGCTGCCTTGAAATCCACTGTGTACAGCGACCGTGGGATATGCAGGTCTGCGTCTCGCAATCCACGTGCCTCACGAGGTCACCGATACACCAGGCCATTGGAGAGGCTTTGCTAGCTTCTATTTGTGTGGGGTAAGTCAGGCCACAAGCGATCTTGACTTACAGCAAGACTGACGGCTAACTGTGCTCTGCGCTCTGAAGGGCCGATAACGATGGCCGGGTTGTGGTTGAGACTACAACAGATGAAAGACTCAAGGCAACAATCGACAATGTCAACATTCGCCACGTTGCCCAATACCGACATAGCGAGACCGGCGGCAGCATGTTGTCGCTGACTATGGTCCAGCGGCTAGCTCCTGCAGGAAAGCAGGAGAAGAGGATGAAGTGGTCGAGGAGGAGGAGGCAGTCTGCAAAGCGCGCCCCTGATGTTTTCTACGAAGCCTCCATCTCATCCGTGCGAGCGGACGAGTTCTTTGCCGAGAACGGAGTCCTGAAATTGGGGGAAGAAACGACATGGGATTGCGACAAGCTCGAGGAGGAAGGCGTTTTGGAGGACATCTGTCGACCGGCGTTTGCCATGATTACCGGCATGGACGAAATTGGCTTGCTGAATAACAATGGACTGGGCAAAAAGGCGGCAAGCGCCTTGAATGTTTCCCCCGCAGAGGCCAAGAGGCGCAGAGGAGCCGTCTCATTCTGGTGAGCGGAGCCAGTTGCTGTGTTGTCTGTGAAGGGGGAAAGATGATCCGTGAGTTTGGTGGGTACTTGGGATGCTGGGCATTGAGATCTGATTAGAGGCGAGCACCGCCGGCAGGCTGCCCGAAATGCACTCGGCAAGATTTATAGTTTCACTGATTGATGCGTGAGACTTGGCTGCTCGGATATCGTGGATCCAAGAGTGTAGGGCCGGCCCATGGCTGGTGATGATGGGTGGAGTCGAAACTGTTGTTAGCTAACCCATGCCGTAGTCAAGACTTTGCCGGCACCATAAATGCTCTATACATGAACCGACCTCACAGGATTATGCACATGGACGTTGTTGGTCGATCGGCATCTGCAACGTGGATGACTGGATACGATGTTGAATCTCCACACGCGACCCGTACCGGGCGGGAGGGTGTGGAGGAGCCCAGCCGCCAGGACGCATCTGGACGGACCCCTGGCGCTGTTGCCAATTGCAATCCGTATCCGCAACGTTAGTTGGAGCGGTGAATCGGGTGGGGGGAGCATCGAATCTTCGGTGTGAAATGGTGCAAACCAACGGGAGGCAGCAAATGAGATCGACTGCGCTGCGTCGGCATCGGCAGTCAGTCACGGCGAATCACCCGGCGAGATTCGTCAGATGAGGATGCGTCTGCTTGTCGCAGCTGAGCCGTCGCCAATTGGACGTTGCACGGCGGGTTATTACTTGGTAGCGCGGCGTGGCGCGGGCGGCGCGTGCGTATTCGTACATGCGATTCTCCCTGGAGATGTCGTCCCACTGCTCTCTCCAGACTCGTGTGCCCTCCCGTCCCGTCTTGGCCATTCCCATTTCTGCCGTTCTTCTCGCAGGGATACCACCGAGTGCGGCACCCAACCCACCACCATCCCACCTCCAACCGACACTCGTCGGCGGCCATGCCCTGCCCTCACTCTCGCTGATCCTGCTCGACGCCTTGGTCTCCCCCGCTTCGAGAAGCAGCGGTCGCGACAATGGGGCTTGGAATCCTCGAGCCCAAGTCGGGCGAAAAGGTCCCAGGTGAGCGGTGTCCCCATCCTGTCCACGCCGTCTGTCGTGGCCATTGGCATTCAACTTGGCGCTGACCATGGCCTTGCTCCAGGCACGACTCGTTACTTTGACGACCCGGATCACCCCCAGGGGACATCCGCCGACGATGCCTCGCTGAAATGCGACTCGAGCGGCAAGGTCCCCATCATCCTCGTACGTTGCGACACCAACCAGCGTCGATGATACGCCTTGCATGCTAACCCCCTCCCAGATCCCTCAACCTTCCGATGACCCCAACGATCCCCTCAACTGGCCGCTATGGAGGCGCGACCTCATCACCTTCGGCCTCTGCTTCGCCGGCATCCTCGCCACCTCCCTCGGCTCCATCCTCGCCTCCAACACCCTCGTGATTGGTATCCACTTCGTCGTCCCTCTGACTGAGACGGCCGTCCTCACCGGCTATTTCCTGCTCGGCGCCGGCGCCGCTGCTGTCTTCTTCGTCCCTTCGGGCCGCGTCTGGGGCAAGCGTCATCTCTTTCTTCTCGGCATCGTCATCGTCATCGCCTCAAGCGCCTGGGCCGGTGCCACGGGCAAAAATTACAACAGCATGGCGGCCGCGAGGGCCATCCAGGGCGTGGGCACGGCACCCTTTGAGAGCCTCCTCAATGCCGCCGTCGGCGACCTGTACTTTGTCCACCAGAGAGGCCTGCGCATGGCCTTTACCAACTTGGCAGTCTTTGGCGGCGCCTTCTTCACGCCCATTCTCGTCGGCAAGATTACCCAGTCCATGGGCTGGGAGTGGACCTTTTACTTTGTCTCCATATTCATGGCTGTGACGCTTCCTGTCGTCTTCATGTTCTGCCCGGAGACGGCCTATCGTCGAGAAATGAGGCTCAACATCGACGAAACTGCCGAGGAGATCAAGCTGAACCCCAAGTCGGCCTCAGCCAACTTCCCCACCAACACCACTGCCGGCAGCCCGCAAGCCCGACCCCCTGGCTTTGTCTTCTTCCCTACCTCGTCGGCAATGCAGCCAATTGGCAATGCCAGCACGCCAAAGAAGTCGTTTGTCCAGTCCCTGTCGCTCTTTGACGGCAGGAAGACAGACGAGCGCTACTGGGTTCTCCTGCTGCGGCCGTTCCCGCTGCTCATGAACCCGGCCTTTGTCTGGGGCTGCTTGGTCCAGGGCGCAATGATCGGGTGGACCATCTTCATCGGTGTGCTCATTGCCATTGTTTTCATCGGCCCGCCGTACTTTTGGGGCGAGCTCAAGGCTGGCTACACGTATACCGCCCCCTTCGTCGGCGCCCTCTGCGGCTTCGCCATCGCGGGTTTGCTCGCCGACAGCACCGTGAGGCTCCTCACCAAGCTCAACAAGGGCATCTACGAACCCGAGTTTCGAATCGTCCTCGTCATTCCCATGCTCATTACTGGCGGGATTGGGCTCTACGGCTTTGGCATATCGGCCGAGGACATCATCTCTGGCAAGTACGAGTACATCGTCCCGCTGATCTTCTTCGGCTTTGAGGTGGCGGGTATGGTCATTGGCACCGTGGCGAGCTCGCTCTACATTGTCGATGCGTACCGTGAGTATAATGCAGCTCACCTCTCCCGTCTCTCTTCACTACCAGCAGCTGACACTTGTGGTGTAGGAAACATGACCGTCGAGGGCTTCACCCTGATGATCATCTTCAAAAACATCTTCAGTTTTATTCTGACGTGGTATGCCTACGACTGGCTGATCCAAGCTGGCATTCGTCAGGTGTTTCTTATCATATCGTCCGTCCAAGTTGGCATCTGCTTACTGAGCATCCCAATGTGTGAGTACCCGGGCACCTCCCCGGTCGCACTTCCACCTTCGCCGGATCGCTAATTATGGGCTAGATATATACGGGAAGCGCATCAGGGCGTTTTTTCACCGCCACGACCCACTGGCCATGACTGGGCTCCGATGAGTTGTGTCGGGTAAATGTAGCCGTCTTCTTCAGCGTTCCAATGCCTTTTGACTGTGGTGGAGGATGTAATAATACAGGGCGAGGAGCCCGATACCAATCGGCTTTCTGGAGCGATGTCCATTGGCGCGGGAAAAGCACAAGCAAAAAGCTCTGTGAATGCGGTGCCGGCCTTTGTGTCACGCATTTGGCAGCATTGCCTTGATAGATCCGTGGCACATCATTCTCGCTGTCATTGAGTGGTATCTGAGTAATCAAAAAGGTTGGGAATTTCTCCTTGTCCTGGGCAAAGACCTAGTGAACAAGCCCATCTACATGCCTAATCGCGTTTGGCAATGTGTCATCACCTTGTGACACGACTTTCCAACCATGCTTTTCTCATTACTTTCTGTGCTCAGCAAGGCTTACGACGACTTGACGCCGGCCTCGCTCGTCTCGGCACCACGGCGGGCACCGGCCAGCGTTGACTTCTTGACGAGGCGCAAGCCACCGATGAGCATGATGGCAGCCTCGAGGCCGAGGATGACGACGAGCGTGACGAGGGCGCCAATGACACCGGCAACGGGCCTGGAAATGCCAGAATCAGAATCGGAACCGGAGCCGCCATTGTTCTGGGAGTTTGCGCCACTGTCGGAACTAGTAGAGTTGCTGGCGCATTGGCCATCAGTGTTGCCGCAAAGGGTGCACCAGTGCTTGGTATCGGCAATGGCAAACTTGCCCATACCGGCCTTGAAGTCGTTCCAAGACAGCACATCCTTGCTCTGGCCGAAGAGCGGGAAGGCCTTGAGGCCATTGTCTGCAGCGGTGCCGTTGGCGAAGAGGAAGCGCACGCTGATGTCCTCGGGCTTGGGCTTGGCGTCGGAGACCGAGGTGACGAGCTCAAAGGCCATGGAGGAGGCGTAGTCGCAGATGCCGTAGAAGTCAGGGCTCGCAGCGGGCAGCTGGGCGAGGCCGAAGAAGGCCATGAAGGTGCCGTAGGCGCCGAACTGGGCGTTGAACTTGGGGGCCGAGGACTTGCCGTCGACGATGGCCTGCAGCGCGTCGAGGATCTGGCCGCCGAGGACAGAGCCGGCGATGGCGCGGACGGGCTCGCTGGCATTGTAGGCGAGATTCCACTCGTGGGTGGAGGCGAGGTCGTAGAGGCGAGCCAGGGTCGAGTTGTCGAGGAGGTTGTCGGCGGGGATGGAGGAGTTGTGGATGGAGGCGACGTTTACAAGATCGAAAACTACGCCTCGCATGTCAGTATTTACTTGGGTGATACACAGGCAGTTGAAGAAGAGAAGAGGGAAACCAACTCGAATAGGCGTTCTTGAAGTTGGCAGCGTCGGGGCCGTAGGTGCCGTTGATGACGGGCAACAGGCGCTGGTAGAAGTCCTTGCTGTCGTCGCTCGTCTTCTTGAAGTCGGCTGACGTGAAGTAGCTGTTGGAGCTGACGACGGCCTTGCCGCAGCCGCTGCCGCCCTGCAGCCAGGCAGTGTCCTCGGACTTGGCGGAGCTGGCGGCGTCGGCGACGGCGTCGACGGGCACGTACTGGTAGCCGCCGAGGGGCGCCTCGACCTTGGAGCCGTTGGCGAGCTTCTCGGCGCCGGCGCTGCTCGTGGGCGGGTACAGGCCCTGGAGGAAGACGAGGGCCGAACCCTCGAGCACGGCATCCTTGGGGGCCGTAATTTCGAGCTGCGAGACGACGGCCGCGTCGGCGCTGAGACCAGAAACGCGCGACTCCTTGGGCGCGTCGCCGGCGACGTAGCGCTGGCGGTAGAAGGTTCCGGACGAGTGCACCTCGTCGGCGCCCAGGGCCGTCAGGTTGACGGGCTTCCACGCCTTGGCGGTGCGGTCGCCATGCCGGTGGAAGAGGTAGACGCCGAGCACGCGCTCGCTGCTGCTGTCGGCGGCCGCTGCGAGACCCGCGGCCGAGAGGCCTGCGGCGAGGAGCAGCTTGGAGTGCATGGCGATGTGGTGTGGAAGTGGCAGCTGTGGCGTTGCGGGGGAGAAGCAATTGACTTTTCTTTAGTCTTGTCCCACTTGCCCTTGTTCGACCAGGCACGCGAGGGGGCAGCAAAGACTTACGACAGGAGGAAAGAAGAAAGAGGAGACGAGGACAAGATGGAAACGTGACGGCCGGCCGATGATAAATACCTACTTTCCGACCTCGTCGGCGTTGCCCCCGGCAGGTCCCAAAACCTACCTTGGCTTAGCTTTCCCCGCCGCCATGCACCGTGCCGTCCTCTATCATCCCATGCAGGCCTGACCCGAAGTACAAGATGCCTTCTCTCTAGCTCTTCCCCCCCTTCTTGGCCACAAGAGGGGACCAATTGACAATTGCCGACTCAGGGCCGGCCTGTTTCCCCACCCTATCGTCCTATCGCTTTCGTGTCGCGCGTCCCAAGGGAGCTAGCCGCCACCATCTGCGGCTTTACGGCGGGCGCGCAAAAAGGCCTGAGGGGCCCCAGCCCAGGGAAGAAATGGCCCCAGGTTAAGTAGGTCGCCAAAAGACTTGTAAGGCTATCGGGCGAGCTGCGCGCCTGGACATGTCGCGTCTCCGTGGACATGGGGCCGTCGTTGGATGGGAGCTGATAAGCGACGGCCCGCCGATGCGAGTCAATGTCGGGTGGGGAAGAAGATGCACAGAGGCCAGGAAGCCGGCGTCTCCCGCCGACGGCCCCAACGAAGCTTCCAATGACAACAAGGCCCTTGCTGGGGTGCCACTCGCAGGGCGTCGGCAGCATGCGGCCCTCGGACGCCGGCTGCTGCTGGTCCTGCTGCAAAGAGGAGGTTCTGACGAGCTATCCAGCACCGCATCAACAAGCCTTTTCCCGCCACCATCATGGCGCGTCGCATTAGCCGGCTTCTTTACGTGCAGGTCATGCCAATCCTTGCGCTGGGAGGCGACACCCTGCTCTTATGTATGTACGCTTCCTCGGTGAGGCTCCACCTTCGGCCGATATCCGCTCCCGGATAGCGTTACTAGAAAACGTTTTGAAGCCTGACGTGTGGGAGAAGAAATCGCCATGAATGGAAACCAAACCATCGTTACGCAGTATCCCTACTCGGAGCGAAATGGCAAATATTGCTCACATATACTCGTACGGCCATACGGTCGTCCTCCTCGGCCGCCGCCGTGGCAAATACCCACTCCGGCCGTCTTCCCCACCGCGCTTCTAGAAGGCTTCCCCGAGACATGACCGGGCCACGCATCTGTGATTCCAACCGCCTCTCTCCTGCAGCTGAAGCCGTCCTCTCCTGCCCGCTTACAGCTTCGGCTTCCGAGTGTCTTTTAGGCTTTTTGAAATCTCTCCATTCAGCAGAAAGTTGGGGTATTGCATCGATTTGTCGGTGCCAACCGACACGGCGCCCTGTCTTCTCCACGCCGCGCCGTCCACCGCAATCACCTGGCCGTTGACATACGTTCCCGCCTCGCTGAAGAGGTAGACGGTCGCGTCGGCAATGTCCCGCACTGTCCCAATGCGCCCCGAGGGGATTCCGGCCGCGTATTCCCGCATAGTCTCCTCCTCACTGCTCATCAGGCGCGCCGCGCCCTCGGTCTCGGCGATGGCGCCGGGCGCAATGACGTTGCTCTGCACGCCGCGCGGGCCGTACTCGAGGGCGACCGACGCCATGAGGGAGTCGACGGCCGCCTTTGCCGCCGACACGTGCGCCTGCATGGGCATGCCGGTGTAGTGGAAGGTGGCCGAGATGAAGAGAATGCGTGGCGACGTGCTGCGGAGCAGGTGTGGCATGGTCGCCTTGATGGTGTTGAAGGTTCCCAGCACGTCAATGTCCATGACCGACTTGAAGGCATTGGGACTCATGCCATCGAGAGACACGACAAAGTTGCCCGCTGCTCCAGCGCTATGGATCAAAGGGTCAGGCCGAGTGCTTGGCATGGGGGATGTGCCTGGATGAAGCTGCCGGGAACACTCACATGACAAAGTCGATGCTTCCCAATTCTCGCACACACCGATCTGCAGCAGCTTGGAGGCTCTCCACCTAAGAGTACGTCAGTAGCCCATCTCATCAACCGTCTCTGGACATCCAGTCGTGGTGAGATTCATTACCTTGCGGACATCGCACCCGCCAATGCCAATAACCTTGGCCCCAGGCCTCGCCGTGGCGATGTCCTTGGCGGCCTCCTCAGTCTTACCCTCGCTACGCCCAATGATACACGCGTTGGCTCCCAGGCGAACCAGTGCCCTTGTCTGCATGCTGCAGATGGTGCCGGCACCGCCCGTCACGAAAACCACCCGATCCTCTGCGCACACAGGTTAGCCAGCTGATGGGTGACGCGACACGGGCGCAAGAGCCGGGGCAACGCAACTGAAGAGGCCATCCCTCCACACCGGGCTCAGGTACTTGGATTCCGGGACAGACATGATGTCGTGTTTTGATGGCGAGTGAGGGTTGCGAATCCTGATGCTGCGGCGCAAGTTCCCGTCCGCTGCAGGCGTTGGAGTTGCGCGAGTGAAACTGCGAGGCGACTGGCCTTTTAGTACGCAATGACCGGCGAGGACATGTGCTTTCCGCGTCTCGAGATTGGTCTGGGAACTGAAGCTGGAGCAAAGGCTGGGGGTGGAGCTGGAGATCAAAGATGTTGACGAACCTCGGCCCGTCTCGCTGTGGCGATGCAGGTGGGGCGTTCCCCCAGGTCTTCCTGCCAGTACGTTACGGAGTACGGAGTACGGAGCCAGCGGACTAATGAACGTTAGTACATTGGGGTTGGGCAGGTGCGCCGCGGCAGCGCCTGCTGGCAGGCCGGGCCGGGGCTCCCGTTGCCGTCACTCCAGGCTACCAATTCCGTATTAATCACCAGCGAGCGAATAACCTCGTTTGCGCACTCGCATTCGCATTCACACTCACACTCACACTCTGCCGCATCCGCCCGCCCTCTCTCGCGCTCATACTCAGCACTGACTGACTCAACGCAGCGCAACCGAGGTAGTCCTTACCTTGTCATCGATTAAACTCATCTGCTGGGGAGCTCCCTTTGTGCTTACGCGGGTCCATGCCCCGCCGCTCGCGTCGGCTCCATAGATGGATGACCTTGGCCGCCACGCAATCGACAAAAGCCGTCACACTCCTCCGCCGCGGTGCACAACGTGGGCCAGGCGGAAGCTGATGCCGCGCCGTTCAGCCTCCGCTGAGACCCGCAGATCCGAGCCGAAACATCGACGGGCCGGCAGTCATTGCCCGGAGACGCATCATGACTTGCCGAGTCAATATTGGCTGCAACGTCCGCTGCGTTGGCTTTGAACTTCATCGTCAGGTGCACCCGGGTAGGCGCATTGGCTTCACTAATAAATTGACGACGCTCGCCTGCCAAGCTGTTCGATGTGTCAGGGCGCGCTCACCATTTGAGGAGTCTCGTCATCTGCTAGTCCAATGGCGCCGGGAAATTCACACGCTGCCTTGCCTTTTCGACAACTAATTGATCGTGCAGACGTGGTCGGCAAAGGCCTCAACGGCTCAGGCCAAGTCATCGGTCACGAGTGCAACGACCTTCCAAGCCTTGTTCCCCACCCCAAGCCGGTGGACCGGCAAGCGAAACTCTCTCTTGTCTCACCAACCTGCTCTCGTGGGAGCTTTGACGTTGCTCGCCTTGTTTGTCATTGTGCTGCCTACCATCGAGCGTTCGTGGGGGCCTGCTCTGGGGCGCGTGCTCGTATTAGGCGTAACGGCGCACGGCCGTTCGCGCCGACTCTCCCGAGAGTTCCTAATCCCCCAGTGACAGCGGCAGCACTATTACCATTTTCGGCAACGAGAATTCCTAATAGTCGGGACGTGCTCGAGTCATAGCGCTGCTGTCTAATCTGTGATGTTTCCGTTCCCTACTTTCGGCTCAGGCGCAGCTTTTCAGTCGACAAGATCCTCAGATCGGCGACGCAATGCGTCAGCGTTGGGTGGCCAATATTGCTGTAACCGTTGCTCGTCCGCCTCTATGTGCATGATGGTCCCAGAAAAGTCGAATAGTGTTGTTCACCGTGAGTGTTTGACCTCGCTCTTGGATCTTTCCACACGAAACTCAGATTGCTGAATCGCTTCATCCGACCCTTTCCACACAGCCGTTGTGGCTGCCTCAAGGTTCATCTGCGCATTAGGGTCCCGACCCTTGCTTCGCCAATTGGCAAACAGCGGTTGACCTGCGATAGGTTTGATCCTCGCCTAGCAACCCTCTTGACAAGAACATATGTTTGCGTAGCACAACACCCCCACTGACTCGGTGCCAGCCCAAGAAGTACACGTCCAGTCACAGCTGATTGGCCATGCCCCTTTTGTCACCAAGCTTTCTGTGTTCGCAGAAGAACGTTTCGGCATCCTATTTGACTTCTGTATGCGTGCTCAACGCCTGGTATGGCGTGTGCTGAACTCGAAAACCTTGACCGTCGCACTCCCTTGACTTGCCCACATGTAAAGAGAAGCGAGTCTCTTACCAGTGCACGCGTACTCAGTCTCTACGACGCATAGGGAACGCGATATTGCTGCCAAGATGCTCAGCCTTTGTATTTTGCTAGAGCTACTAGACTAATCTTCAGACGGTGCCGTCAGGATCCGCCACTTCTCAATAATTTCGTTGCAATGCGTCGAGGAAATGGTTGACATCTCAGAAGATTGCTTGTTACGCCTCCCCGAGGACTTCTTTGCTCCCCACTTCTTTGCTCCCGACTTCTTGTCTTTGCATCCGTCATCACGCGCCTTGCGTCCGAAGAGCACGGAGAAACACATGATGTTCTGTAGATAGGTGAGTCTGGTTGTCTTCCAACACTTTGCACCTGTAATTTATAGCGAAGGTTTTGAGTAAGGTAAAGCAGTCCTGAAGTATTGATCGTGTAAGGATTGATCCTTTTGAAATGTTTGAAAGTGTTAGTCGGTGAATGATTGATGACCCAAAGCTGGGGGGTCTCGAGTATTATATACATGTAGGTAGCCATACCTACGCTTACTATAGTAAGTCAGCCAAAGTTACGTGACGTCCATGGGATCCTGTGGTATTCGGCACTACATAAACATGAAGTTATCACCAAACCTGAACTTTCAATAGCTGACTCACTAAACTTATTATAGCGGCGTAGCGCACTCAATTACAACGCCGCGCACCAAACTACAGCGCAAGGCACTAAATTAGAGCACCGCGGAGTCATCACAGCGTGACACATAGCGCATTATAAGGTTTGGAAGACACCTAAGGTACGCAAAGACCGCGGCGCGCACCACATAACAGCGCAAGGCACTGAATTCAAGCCTCGCGGAGTCATCACAGCGTGGTACATAGCGCAATATAAGGTTTGGAAGGCGCCTACCTTAAGGTACGCAAAGACGGCGGCGCGCAAGGCAATTACAACGCCGCGCACCACATTATAGCGCAAGGCACCGAATTACAAGTACCTTATGCAGGCTCAAATGTGGCACTGGCGAATTTGCGGGGTGCATGAGTGCCAGCATGCCACCCTGTTCCCAGCGGACTTCTTTCTACGGAGATGAGGCTGCCGGCAGCCGTTTATCGGCAAAACTAATCCGAGGGGTCGTGCTCGTCTATTAGCCGTCATCTAGCCTTGGCTCGTGAAACGTACGAAAACGGTCATTGAGTCTCCGAAGAGTAGCATAGCTGCACATTGCTCAGACAAGGAAATTATGAAACATAAGCAACAGTATGAAACACTTCCGACGCTGCATGAATCCAATATGTCAACGCCATAAGCTTCACGAAGTGACATGTTGGGCATCCGTGAACCGTGCTCGTCGCCGCGCCTCGTCGTCACCTCACCGCTAGCACCGCTTCGCGTCGTCCGTGCATCGCCCTGCCGTCTGTGTGGCACGTAATTGGGTGCGGTTGATTGCTCACGTAGTCAGCTTGACGGGGCATTCTGGACGATCAAGCTATACTTGAAGTCTTACGCGCCAGCTTGAAGCGGCGTCTCGTCACGCGGTCATGACGAGCAAAGATATTGATCAACTGAACAAACGAGGCACTTTTGATTCTGCAACAAGAGTCCCTCGCATGTAATTATCCAGCCAAGCTCGACCTTTGGGTGCCATCGTCTGCAAGTGAATTCTGCGTAGGCTTCCCAAAAAGACTAAAAATCCAATCAACGCCCCAGTCCCGTCCTTTTGTGGTAGAAAGCGAAGACTCCCTCGAGTCCGTCCTGTGGCGCCAGCGACACCAATGTAATCCTACAATGAGCTTGGCGGTGGCCAGTGCCAGAGCCGAAGCATACCTAAACATATCGAGCCGATACCTTCACTAGCCCTGGCCCTTTTGGCCATGGCCCTGCAGAACCATGTCCGAGACCTTCCATGCGGTCATTGCCATAGCCTTGGTCTGCGGAGCGATCTCGTCCTGAAAGAAACGCCCTAATAAGAGATGCAGAAACTCCCGTTTTCCAGTCGTTCAGACAGCCCTAAGTTACCCAGAAAAGAAAAAAGAAGAAGTTCGACAACAACAACCCAGTGCCCGTGTACGTAGAAGGCAAGTATTTGTCTCGTCGTATCGATCCATAAGGTGAGCACAACCCTGCGTTAAGCAGTGAGTGCCAAGATCATGATCCAAGGCTTTTGTCTCGAGGGACGCCCAGTATGAGGCGTTTTCCGAAGGTTCCAAGCCAAGATTTCGAAGGGCCGCATTTTCCGGAGAGTGCTCCCAAACTGGCTTGGCCGTCCGGCTTCATCCACAACATAGCGGACAACTTTCGGGAAGTACGATATAGCGTTCATGAGGCCCCATTGGACAGGATTGCTGGCGACATCCATCTGTTGAGGTGCTGCAGAAGTGAGCACCAGGATCCGTGCAGGATGTGTAGATGTAGTAGTTCTTGGTGAAGTCACACATGGTGGATTCTGCTCGAGAACGTGAGAAATGGAACCTTGAGGGACTGACTTGAGACCTCACTAGAAGAGTGACTTACCTACTCGTGAGTGTGGAACTTGAGGACTAGGAACAGTGGTTCTCGCCAGAGGTGAAAGGGGGGCCGTTGGGCAATAGAGACTAGACCGAGCTTTACAACCTCGACTTGTGCTGCGAAAGGCTGGTTCTTATAGACTGTCAAAGAGAGTTTGAGCACCCCGGTAGACTATGATCTATGGAGACTGCACAGGAAATGACAGCCGTCTTGGAAATCAATGCTAGCTGGAAGGTGGGCTGGCTGCTGTTCGGACAAATGCAGAGGAAAGCTGGAGAAGGATGGAGATAGTGTGGTCCTCCGAGGCGGGAGCCTGTGCGGGTATTATATCGTCGAACACGAGCTACTATTCTACTGGGAAGAGTAGGTCTCAAGACCGCGGTGGAGGAGCCGGTGCTCGGAATGGGTCGTTGGCTACGGGCCTTATGCCACCCCGCGGG